>VDFB02000003.1:524127193-524455342 GCA_007258455.2 Sequoia sempervirens | reverse complement strand
TAGCCCAAAATTTGTGTTTTTTGTTCTATATCATGAAAATTACATTTTTTATATTCTTAACATTATGATCTACAAGGTTTAGAAACTTTTCCTCACAAAAATGTTTCTAGAATGTTCTCCTTGTAATGCATAGGATTTTCCATTCACAATAAATTATGAATTAATGCACATTAAATGCCTTTATATGTACTATTATATAGTAATTAATCACTAAAACATGTACCAAATTGGCTTATAGCAAATAGTGAAATAGGTAGGAGTGAACATGAAAGTAGTTTGAAATTTTGGATTTTAGTAGTAAATTCTACATGGTGTAGGAGTGATCCCACACACTATGAGATTTATCTAGGATATGGAGGTGTGACTATGAAAGTAGAGAATGAACACAGTAGTATGAGTGAATTAGAGAGTCGTATTTGGTTTTTATTTCACCAAAATTAGAGTTCAGGAAGCCAACTTGCAATAGAGGGTTTCAACATGGTCATAGGTGAGAAACTAGTTTTCTAGGAAATTTGGGGCCAAATGTCATGTCCCCCTTTTTTATATAATGATATTATGTATCAAAATGCCTATTTCATAGTCCAGCTTTACTCACATAAAATTTTGTGTCCATGCTCATCTTCTTTTCTCCCCTTGTGTCTTTGTTGGGATTTCAAAGTCTTTATGTGTTTGGGTGTGCCAATTCTTCTAAGTGTCTATCATTCATCAAATTTTCTAAACTCCTCATTCCATCATGCCTTGCTACCTTAGTCCAAATTTTCCTAAGTCCCTTTTTCACTAGAACTTTAGACTTAGATTTTTAGTTGTACTTTTCCGCCCATTTCTATCAAAGTGTCAAAGTTCCCCATCCTTGGGTACCCTTTCTTGTCAAATCCATTGATAGCTTCTTTCATCTCATTAGAGTCAAATTTCCCCTTATAATTTGCAAGGCTACTTTCAACTTTTGGAAAAGTTGTCATAGGTTGACAAGGGAATATTTTTTAAAATGTTATTTTTCATTTGTATGTGATTGTTATGTAGATTTAAACAATGTTTATATTAATTATATAGTTAATTCTAGAGGAGAACTTTAAGGGGTTGTAATGGTAGAATTTTAAATTAATTGTATTTTTTAATAATTTAAACTATGTCTATATTAATTATATAATTAGTTCTAGAGGAGTTAAGGGGTTGTAATGGTAGAATTTTAAATCAATTGTACTTTTTCAATAATTTAAACTATGTCTATATTAATTATACAATTAGCTCTAGAGGAGTTAAGAGGATGTAATGGTAGAATTTAAATTAATTATACTTTTTCAATAATTTAAAAGTATGTCCATATTGACTAAATTAAACAGATTTGTCTCTCTTCAAACAAAAATAAATATAGAAAATACTGATATCTAAATTGATATAGAATAATTTAAACTCTAAATGAATATTAAGAATTGGATGTTAAAGTTGCACAAATTCCACTCATTGATCGTATAAAAAATAATGCTTTAGCCTAAAAATTATTTCAGGGACACAATAGATGTTAAATCCTTTGTAAGTTGAATCACATTGTGTAAGATTGATCCTAGGCTTTGTGAAAATTTTCTAACATGTGAAAACAATCTAAATCTTGCAAGATTGAACTCCATGATTGCAAATTTTTGAAACCAATGTTCCCTTTGTCTTTGGTATTTTCTAAATTTTACCATTTGGTGATATTATAAAATAAATTGGAAAATTTTCTATATCCAAAGGTTGTGTTATCCAAGATTGACCTCTTCATTACATCAACTTTAGGGTCATGGAAGAATACCAAAGATAATGATCTTAGGCATGTAGGTGTCCTATGTGAATTAGATATAGATTCAAATTTATTTTAGTGTTATAATTTTTATTTTTGAATGGAAGCAATAGTGCATAAATAATTCCTAATCTAATCTTTGAGGAGAGGCATGTGCAAATAGATTAAATATTTGAAGTTCCAAGGAAAAATACACAACAATTTTATGTCATAAAATAGATTTACATGGGGGAAACTCTTTCAAGAGAAAAACTCCATACTCTAAAGTTTAAACCAATTACATATTATAAAAAATAAAGGTTACACAATAATTTTATGTCATAAAATAGATTTACGTGGGGGAAACTCTTTCAAGAGAAAAACTCCATACTCTAAAGTTTGAACCAATTATATTATAAAAAATAAAGGTTACAATACAATCATAGGGACATACCTTTATTGAAGTATCACTAACAAAAAATCCAAAACAATTTTAGCAACATAATAGTACCTACAAAACTCACTATCTAACATCCATCTTAAACACCTAATAAATAAGAAAGGCCATACATGAAACCATCAAATGGTATTTTGGAAACCATGAGCTAAAAACACCAAAAAAGAATGGTGTCTAAATCCCCAGTTAAAAATCTAATGGTCAAATTCTGAGATGAATTGACAAGTTAGAAATGTTAGTGTAGGTTTTTTATTTTCTCTTATGTTAGGGAATAATTATTTTTCCTACACATTATTAAGCTTGCTTAGGTTATATAATAATGGTTAGGAGGAGGACATGTGGCATAATCCTACAATCACATGTGTCATTCACACCCACCTTTTGGTAGTTGAATGTCACACTCTCTTTTGGACTTATTTGCCACCTCCCCATAATCATTCCTTTGTTTTTACCTAAGTTGGCATAACCATGTATTTGGCATTTACCAAGTAGGTAAAACCTCCCACCTATTATGGGTAAAGGGAGTTATTATTCCTCTTGGTTTTATTTGCCTATATTTTTCTATATAAACAAGCCCTCACCTCTCCCTATGCTAATGAGAACACTAGTTCAAATTGTTAGTCTAGTTCAGTGCTAGGAGAGTGCTGAGTTTTGTTCATCTCTGGGTTCTTGTCTTGCTTTCCTTTAGTCACTTTGATCTTGGGTGGTTTCACAACCAAATCTAACATGGTATTAGAGCTGGTTGTGAGTTGTGGGTTATCAGATATCTCAATCCATTCTTGAAAGAAAAGTATGATTTTCTCTTACATCCGATGATGACCTAGAGAATAAAAAACACTTAATAGAGATCACAGTTTCTGGGGGGAGTTCCTTTCTATTGCATTTTGTTGTAGATATTTTGGAGCTTCCTGGACATAATTTGAGCTCACCATTGAATTCAGAGAAGCCAAGAAAGTCAGAATTGGCTTTTTATTTCTTCCAAATCGAACATCGGGTGTGAGATTTGTGAAGGGTTGAAGCAGAGGTTTTTAGAGATGTTCTTGAAGGTAGCTGATCTTTCGACGCATTTTCAGCCCAAACGAACCTCACCATCGCACTTAGAAGACACCAAAATCTAAAGATCCATTGTCAATTTGTTAAATTTGGAGAAAGTCATTTTAGAGGCAATTTTTTTTGGCAGGCGAGCCATACGACCCACCTGCACAAAATACGGTACAAAAAAATAAATTTTTCAATTAACTAATTTTCTGCGTTATCAGAAGAAAAAAAATATTTTAAAAAACTCAAAATCGCATTTTTTTATAAAATAAAATTTCATCGAAAATTTGTTTTTGAAAAAGCAAAAAAAAAATTATAAAAAAATTCAATTGAAAAATAAAATAAAAAAGTGCAAAGGTACCTCTGCCTGCGCAACCCTGTACCATCAATGTTCATGTTCCTTTAATAAAAGTATGTACACTTCAAAGGGCTAAGTACAAATTTCAAAGCAAAAGAGGCCCACCTTTTCCCATAGGGGTTCGATCCCACTTTTTAAAGGCTTTCTTTTAATTTAAAAAAATTAAAAATTAATATTAAATTAAATTAAAAAAAAGCAAGTATTTGGCATCTGTACATATGCATCAGCTCCATTTTTCTTGCCTCGATATCTGTGCTTTGACTGTTGCAAGTACATCCTCGGCCTTTGTGCCTGAATTTGAAGATAGATTTGGTAGTTTTGCTATTTTTTGGTTGTTTCACTAATTTTGGTGAAGTTCTAAAATTAGCATGTGATTTTTTATATTTGGTGGAGCTCTAAACTATTTGACAAGTAGACAAAGTTGGCGGTATTCCAAATCAGCAGCATCTCAGCTAAATTTGGCGGAGGTGGTTTTTTTTAAAATTTATGATCCTTCTCTATTGAGATTTTCTTTTTTGCACCTAAACTTCGAAAGGCTCATTCTCAGTGATACATAGGCATTTTTCAGTGCATTTTTTTTTTTTGGGGGTTCCTTTGCTAACACCTTATAATTATACAACATGGCATCAACATGCATGGAATGCCTTAATGCAACTTGGGTATACTCCATATGTTGAACAAAAGGTAGCTAAATCTACATATGATAAGGAAAAGATAAAATGGATGCTTGAACATACAAAATCTCTTAGATGTCTTTGTAGTTTTGTTTCCCTTGATCTTATGTTTCAAATTGAAGCATGTACAAATTCACATGATGCTTGGGAAAAGTTAAAATCTTTGTATGGTACAACAGATGAAGTTAAAGGCTATCAGATTGAAAATGAATTGATGAGCCTTGATCCAAAGAACTTTAGCAACATCCAAGATTATATTACTAAGGTCAATGATCTGAGAGCACAATGTAAAGAATGTGGTATTGACAAAAAGGACATTCAATTAATCTATAATACATTGAATAAAATTGGTCCTAAATTTGCAAGTTTGTTTCTAGCTTTCATACTCACAGACTGACTATGGGATCTGCATATATTATGCCTTCATTTGCATCTTTTTCTGAGATGTTAATGCATGAAAAACATAAGCTTCTTTTGATGGGTCTCATAAAGCCATCACAGTCTCAGGCTTTCTTGGCTGGTTAGCCTAAGGGATAGAAAGAGTCAGGACAATCTAATAAGAAACAAAATAAATCCAAGAAAAATCCACACACAGATCAAGCACAACACAAATCCTCTTCAAAGGAGGATTCATCTAAGAAGGAGAATTCTACTTGTTCATATTGCAAGAGGATTGGACATGAAGAACATTCTTGTTATAAGAAGGATATTTATGAATTGAAACATCTTCCTAAGAAGAACAATATTGATCTACCTTCTAGAATGTCTGTCTACTTTTTCTTCTTCACATTCTAAACAATTAGGATCTAGCAAGGATAAAGGTCATGTAAGCTTTGCTACTGAGTCAAAGAAAAATAAAAGTAAAGCTCTTTGTGCTTCTACAAGTGATGAATCAGGGAAATGGCTTCAGGATTCTGGAGCTTCTCATCATATGGCTTCTACACAATTTGTATTCTCTTCTTTTGATCCTTGTGTTACGCCACCTATTCTAATGGGCAACAACACTTACATGAGTGTTATTGGGAAGGGTTCTATTGATATTGGGGATGGCACCTTCCATGATGTTTTGTTTGTACCTCACTTGAAAAATAATCTTCTTTCAATCTATCAAATCACTCATGGTGGAGCAAGGAAGACTATAGAATTCACACCTGATTCAGTTATCATCAAAGACTTGGAGAGAAAAGAGATAATTGCTACTAGGATGGTTGATCATGAATCTCGGTTGTATACCTTTGCATACTTTGCACCTGATGATGGTTATGATCCTTTGGTTGTTGATCACACTCCTAGTGTGAGTTTTGATTTTGAGGAGAACTTTGGCTACTTGAACTTCGGTATTCTCACATCAGATCCAGTTCTTGAGCCTTACATTCCTTCTCCTCCATCTAATTTTGCTTCTGAGGATACTTTTGTTGCTACATTCATGGCTTCTTGTGATTCAGTGCAACAGGATCGACGTCATCTTCCAAATATAGTTGCTTGGGATGACTACTTGGCAAAACATTGCAAGTTTTTTTATGGAGTCATTTATTTCAGATTTGGGAGACATCATTGATGATATTCATCTTCTCTTTGATGGAGATGATCCTTCTTCAGTTTTTGTGAGGGATCACTCTAACCCTCTTGTTCATTCTCTACATGATCATTCTTTTGAGTGTGATGTGATTATGGATACTTATGTACAACATTTGGAGGATGCATCTTTATCTTTAGATGAGATATTGGAGTCTTTGGATCTTGTTCTACACACATCTCTACTAGGTTCTAGATTGTCATCTTCATCAGTGTGGCCTAGAATGCTTGATTTGATGGTGGCAACTTTTAGCATCGACATGGGGACACATGAGCAGTTTTTAGAGACTCCATACATTTTGTACTTTCTTCCCTCATATTCATTTCAAGAATGGGAAGATGTTCTTCATACACTTTTGGTTTTGTTTCTTCCTAAGGGGAGGAACATTGTTCGACGATCGTGGTCCATCTTCTACATTTAGTTTCGAGCATCAACCATTGGTACTGTTGATTAATTTTGGGAAGGCTACATAGTCTTTCTTATCCTTTCTATTTTGGAGGGATTTTTCCTTGCAAGGGATTCTTTCTTGTGTTGGGAAACTTGCTTTCTCTTCTCTCTTTTGGGGAGGAGTTTTGTCCCACCGGGTTTTCTCCTTTTCTCTGTTTGTGAGTGTAGACACGTAAAATGTACATGTACTCAATCCTGATCTACTAACATTGCTTCATCCTAAATTATACCTCTATCTAACCATTTAATCAAATAGCCTTATTTTATTAAATTCACCATAATTCCCCTTTTAATTAAATAAATCCCTCGATTTAATTAAATCATTATCTTCGTGTAATTAGCTAGGTCATTTCATCTTCTTATCTTTATTTAATTAAATAATCCATATTATTTGATTAAATATCTAAAGTTCATCTAATTAAATTAAATAAATCAAACATTTATCTAATTTAATCTAACATCACCCCCTTTGGTTAAATAAATCAAAAAATATTTATTTAACTAAGTCTAAATCATTCTCTTCTCATTTTGAGTTATTTAACTCCTAAAATCTAAGTCAAAATGGTCAAATCAGCTAAATCTCCTTTAAATTAATCAAATCTTGATTAATCTTAGTCTTAATCCAACAAATCCTCTAGATTTTGCAACTTGCACATGAAAATCAATTTAATTGTTTTATAAATCATCTATTTTCATTCAAAAAAGGCATCAAAGATGGAATATTCCTCAAATTTGAAAAATCCCTCCAAAAAGGTCTTGTCCTCCAAACATGGCATTTAACATCTCTTACAAGTCCTTTTCTTGAGCCATGTGACATTAACTTCAATTTCTTCACCTCATCCTTCAAGCCATATTTTCTTGAATTTGAATCTCTCTGGCACAATCCTCAAAACTGTACATCCTCCAGCCCACCATAGGTTGACAAGTGGCATCTCATTGAAGAATGTTAGTCCACATTGCTCTATTTTGGACATTCATCCATCTTAAGTATCTCTATAAATAAAGAGCTCATCTCCTCATTTGATCCATCCACAATTTGAGTAAACTTACTATGCTCAAATATTTAGCAAATTTCATCCATTATCATTGAATCTTAGCTAGGTTATGCGATTTTTAGCTTGGAGCACTCACCATCCTTCATCAAAGTGGATCATTCATCAACATACATCAATATTGCATCATAGGAATTGGGAAAGGGCCAATTTTCACATCAAATTGGCACCAATTCCCCCATGGGATCATGAGTTTGCTAGTTTAATTAGGATTCAATCTCTATTTTGTTGTTTTCATTGTGTTCTTCATCTTTTTCCCTAATTTAAGCTTTACAAATGGATTTCATGGGGAATCCTTGTTCTTGCTTGCATTTGATAATCTAATGTGTTTGTTCTTATTGTTTTGTAGGTACTAGGATTGGGGTTCGCACAGTGAGAGATTGTTTTGTACATGGGTACCTAACATGGCCTAGTAGCTGGGACCCATCTTTGTGTTTTTTTCACCCACCTAAGCTACGCTTAAGGGGGGGTGTTAGTGTAGGTTTTTTATTTTCCCTTATGTTAGGGAATAATTATTTTTCCTACACATTATTAATCTTGCTTAGGTTATATTATAATGGTTAGGAGGAGGACATGTGGCATAATCCTACAATCACACGTGTCATTCACACCCACCTTTTGGTAGTTGAATGTCACACTCTCTTTTGGACTTATTTGCCACCTCCCCATAACTATTCCTTTGTTTTTACCTAAGTTGGAATAACCATGTATTTGGCATTTACCAAGTAGGTAAAACCTCCCACCTATTATGGGTAAAGGGAGTTATTAGTCCTCTTGGTTTGATTTGCCTATATTTTTCTATATAAACAAGCCCACACCTCTCCCTATGCTAATGAGAACACTAACTCAAATTATGAGTCTAGTTTAGTGTTAGGAGAGTACTAAGTTTTTTTCATCTCTGGGTTCTTCTCTTGCTTTCCTTCAGTCAATTTGATCTTGGGTGGTTTCACAACCAAATCTAACAAGAAAATAACATATTCCTCCACCTACCAAAAGGTCATCATAACTCACTTTCCAACTTGAGCACTCCATTTTGAATCCATTATTGCAATTCAATATGCCTTATGGAATAACATAACACACATAACAAGCTAGTGAACAAGTGTAACTCCCTCTTATAGTTTCGTTATGTTTCATAAGTGCTCATACATTTTCAATGTGGGAGCTCAACTTTCAAAAGCCATAAATTTTGATCCAATAAGATGATTGAGACTATCCAATTTTTTAATTGTAGAGCTTGAATGGAATTGGTTATGGTCCACTAAAAAAATCAAGGTAAAAAAATAACTCTATAGCCCAAAATTTAGTTTTTTTGTTCTATATCATGAAAATTACATTTTTTATATTCTTAACATTATGATCTACAAGGTTTAGACACCTTTCCTCACGAAAATGTTTCTACAATTTTATCCTTGTAATGCATAGGATCTTCCATTCACAATAACTTATGAATCAATGCACATTAAATGCCTTTATATGTACTATTATATAGTAATTAATCACTAAAACATGTACCAAGTTGGCTTATAACAAATAGTGAAATATAGGTAGGAGTGAACATGAAATTAGTTTGAAATTTTGGATTTAGTTGTAAATTCTACATGGTGTAGGAGTGATCCCACACACTGTGAGATTTATCTAGGATATGGAGGTGTGAATATGAATGTAGAGAATGAACACAGTAGTATGAGTGCATTAGAGTCATATTTGGTTTTTATTTCACCAAAATTAGAGTTCAGGAAGCCAACTTGCAATAGAGGGTTTCAACATGGTCATAAGTGAGCAACTAGTTTTCTAGGAAATTTGGGGCCAAATGTCATGTCCCCCCTTTTTTATAATAATGATATATTATGTATCAAAATGCCTATTTCATAGTCCTTCATCTTTAATCACATAAATTTTTGTGTCCATGCTCATCTTCTTTTCTCCCCTTGTGTATTTGTTGGGATTTCAAAGTCTTTATGTGTTCAGATGTGCCAATTCTTCTAAGTGTCTATCACTCATCAGAGTTTCTAAACTCCTCATTCCATCATGCCTTGCTACCTTAGTCCAAATTTTCCTAAGTCCCTTTTGCACTAGAATTTTAGACATAGATTTTCAATTGTACTTTTCCTTCCATTTCTATCAAAGTGTCAAAGTTCCCCATCCTTGGGTACCCTTCTCTTGTCAAATCCATCGATAGCTTCTTTCATCTCATTAGATTCAAACTTCCCCTTATAATTTGTAAGGCTACTTTCAAATTTTGGAAAAGTTGCCATAGGTTGACAAGGGAGTATTTTTTAAAATGTTATTTTTAATTTGTATGTGATTTTTATGTAGATTTTTCATGGAAGAATACCAAAGATAATGGTCTTAGGCATGTAGGTGTCCTATGTGAATTATAGATTCAAATTTATTTTAGTGTTATAATTTTTATTTTTGAATGGAAGCAATAGTGCATAAATAATTCCTAATCTAATCTTTGAGTAGAAGCATGTGCAAATAAATTAAATCTTTTAAGTTCCAAGGAAAAATACACAATAATTTTATGTCATAAAATAGATTTACATGGGGGGAAATTCTTTCAAGAGAAAAACCCCATACTCTAAAGTTTAAACCAATTGCATTATAAAAAATAAAGGTTACACAATAATTTTATGTCATAAAATATATTTACATGGGGGGAACTCTTTCAAGAGAAAAACTACACACTCTATAGTTTGAACCAATTATATTATACAAAATAAAGGTTACAGTACAATCATAGGGACATACCTTTATTGAAGTATCACTAACAAAAAATCTAGAACAATTTTAGCAACATAACAGTACCTACAAAAATCACTATCTAACATCCATCTTAAACACCTAATAAATAAGAAGGCCATACATGAAACCATCAAATGGTATTTTAGAAACCATGAGCTAAAAACACCAAAAAAAATGGTGTCTAAATTCCTAGTTAAAAATCTACTGGTCAAATTTTGAGATGAATCCACAAGTTAAAAAATAGCATATTCCTCCACCTACCAAAAGGTCATCATAACTCATTTTCCAGCTTGGGCACTCCATTTTGAATCCATTATCTCAATTCAATATGCCTAATGGAATATCATAACACACATAACAAGCTAGTGAACAAGTGTAACTCCCTCTTATAGTTTTGTTACATGTCATAGGTGCTCTTACATTTTCAATGTGGGAGTTCTACTTTCAAAAGCCATAAATTTTGATCCAATAAGATGATTGAGACTCTCCATTTTTTAATTGTAGAGCTTGAAGGGAATTGGTTATGGTCCACTAAAAAAATCAAGGTAAAACCCTACCTCTATAGCCCAAAATTTATGTTTTTTATTCTATATCATGAAAATTACATTTTTTATATTCTTAACATTATGATCTACAAGGTTTAGACACCCTTCCTCAAAACAATGTTTCTAGAATTTTCTCCTTGTAATGCATAGGATCTTCCATTCACAATAACTTATGAATTAATGCACGTTAAATGCCTTTATATGTACTATTATATAGTAATTAATCACTAAAACCTGTACCAATTTGGCTTATAAAAAATAGTGAAATAGGTAGGAGTGAACATGAAATTAGTTTGAAAATTTGGATTTTAGTAGTAAATTACACATGGTGTAGGAGTAATCCCACACACTGTGAGACTTATGTAGGACATGGAGGTGTGAATATGAATGTAGAGAATGCACAAATTAGTATGAGTGCATTAGAGTCATATTTGGTTTTTATTTCACCAAAATTAGAGTTCATGAAGCCAACTTACAATAGAGGGTTTCAACATGGTCATAGGTGAGCAACTAGTTTTCTAGGAAATTTGGGGAAAAATGACATTTCCCACTTTTTTATAATAATGATTTTATGTATCAAAATTCCTATTTCACAGTCCTTCATCTTTACTCACCTAAATTTTGCATCCATGCTCATCTTCTCTTTTCCCCCTTATGTCTTGGGATTTCAAAGTCTTTATGTGTTTAGGTGTGCAAATTATTCTAAGTTTCTATCACTCATCAAAGTTTCTAAAATCTTCATTCCATCATGGCTTGCTACCTTAGTCTAAATTTCCCTAAGTCCCTTTTGCACTAGAATTTGACTTAGATTTATAGTTGTACTTTTTGTAGACATGTAAAATGACCTAACACACATCACACATCCTAAACTGCATTTTTCCTTTATCAAAATCACTTTCATTATCACTATTGCATTTCATCGCATTAACATCATTAATCTCATTTTTAACATCATTTATATCATTGCGTGGTTTTTAAGAGAATGGAGAGGAGAGGGAGAGGGAAGAGGAGCAGAGGGGAAAATTTGAATTTTGGAGATGATGCAAGTAGAGAAGGAGATGATTCAGAGGATGCAGATGGTTTACATGTGGGAGGAAAATTGTGGTTGGATAGGTCATTAATGTTGCGATGTTGGGAAGCAATGACTCCGTGATAGTTATTATCCTCTTCCAATCAGGTTGAGGTGTTGCAGAGCAAGCTATTGTCATCTAGTTGGGACACAACAGTTTTTCTTCTTCATCAGGATAGGGTGGAGGTGATTGTTGGTCCTCTAGTTTTTGGCTACTTTTCAAACTGAATTTTTGAAGGCTTATCTTGTGGAGCCATTTTTCCTTGGCTTGTGGTCTTTGAGGTTTATTTTTTTTGTTGGAGACTCTTTTCTTCTCTGTGGAAGCTAGTTTTTGGTTTGGCTATGACCTACTGCTATCTCTTTGGGTTAATGCTTTCTATCTTTCGAGGGGTACAGACTCCCTGTTGCTAGGGAGTTTGGGTTTGGATGGTAGAAGGGACTGTTGGGTCTTGGTGGTTGGAGATATTCTTTTGGTCTACGAAAGTTTAGATGTTCGTGTGGATGATGGCTTTAGGAGGCTTTGCTACCTCTATTTTTGTTTCTCCTTGCTAGTCTGGGTGGTTCTTTAATTCTTTCTTCTTGACCTAGAAGTGCAAATTTAGTGGTGGTTGGTTCTCCTTTTGGTCTGAGAATCTTTTGTTTATGAAGGGGTTTTTAATCCTTGGCGAGGATGTTTTGTTTTCCTTCTTGAAAGCATTTATGGGAGCATTTACCACATATTATTTGGTGCCTTTTCTAATGGTTGGGTTGATTCTATTGTTTATCATAAAGTCCCAGGTGTGCTAGCTTTTCTATCTGTTGGTTGAGTTGCTCTCTTATCTTATGGATCTTGAGCTCATGTTTCCAAAGGATGATGCATTTACTCTTTCAACTAATGGGACTTCTTTTCGGATTCTTCAATTGGGATCTTCTATTGAGGTGGAGACCGCTCCTTTTGAGGAGGAGCTCTTTCCTATTCAGGTGCATTTGGGAGTTGCAGATTTGGTGGGAATATTTCCTCTCTCTTATGGGTTTCTATTAAGGTGTAACTTGTGTGGGCTGGGGATTTGTGTCTTTGGTGGAAAGGATTTTCCTATCATCCTCTCTTATAGCGGGGAGCCCACTCCTTTAGAGGTGGAGTATGGGATGGCTATTCAAGTGGATTATTCTGAGCATCTAGTTTGTTGTAGCCTAGCTAATGCAAACGGTTATTTTCATCAGTTAGTGGGGTTTTAGGTATCCATTAATTCTTTTTTGTTTGGGTTTTAAGTCCCTGCAAAACTTGTATATTGTTTGCAACAAGAGTTGTTTTGCTTATCTTTGATGTCTGATGTTGTTTTGTTGTTATTGATTTGCCAATTTTTCTCTATTAGCAACTTTCTTTCTTTGGATAGGGTTTTGGATCACTTGAAAAGCATATGTAATGGGTTTCGAGGCCCCATCAAAACCCGTTTTACCCCTAATCAAAAACATCATTTACATCATTAACCCTATTTTCCTCTATTAATTGAATACTATTTAATTGTTTAATTAATTCATTATTTCATCATTAATATAACTATATTCCTCTTGATTAATTAAATAAACATGTTATTTAATTGCCACTTATATACCTTATTCATCTAAATAAATTAAATTGTTATAATTAATAATTTAATTAAACCACTTCTCCTTCTCTAAATTTGAATAATTAAATCAATTATTCAAAATCACTCAACATGGTCAACAAATAAATATATCTTTATTTTTTAAAGTCAAAAGCAATTTTCACATTCATTGCCAATATTAATTAATTTTTCAAGTAATTATTTATCCTCACCTCTTTCTAATTGAGTAAATCATGAACATTGATTTCTCACTCGAATTGGTTAACTAACCCATCTATTTCTTAACTCAACCTAACTTTATCAATCCCACCAATCATTCCAATCTAATCCAACTAATTATCCAATCAAAATCCTTAATTGGATCAATTGAAGGTGTTAACTGACCAATCTATTCCCTCTCAATGCTTCTCAATCATTGATCATGATATTTCATTATTAAATTTTGATCATTCATCTGAAACCTAAAAATCTATAAAATAACCTTCTTCCTTCTAAAAAACAATCGAAGAATCTAGAGAATTTGTGTAAAGAGGTCATGCTAAATTAACTATCAATTTCTTAAGAGAAAATACATACATCTTTGATCACCATTAACATACCTTTTGAATCTTTTGCACAACAATGGAGGCTTCATATTTATCCAAGTGATCCAACACCAATACAAATACACTTCGACATGGGATGGTAATATCATAATTCATGAATTTAATTTATGTTCTCTCTTATGATTTGCATTGCTTGATTCATTGCTTTATGATATAATTTCATGATTAGGTTGGGATTTTTCTTTGCTTTGATCTCTTTCATTTGATTTCATTGTTGTTTCCTTATGCTTATTTTCCCCCTTACATTAATTGGCATGCCCAGTGGGAATCAAGTCGTTAACACTAATTATTTTGTAAGGTTTTGTGAGGAGTTACAGGTTCTAGAATGTTGACATCTTTTGTAGGAACCGCTATTGCTATTTGGGTTAGGGAAGTTCAAGAATCTAAACGTGGTTGTCGTTAAAGTTTTACTGTGGTCGTACTAAATCCAACCACTATTGTCTTAAACCTAGCCGCTATTGTCAAAAAGGCCACTATTGTTTGTTTTGTGTTGTAGTTTTCTAAGTGAGCTAACATTTGTAGAATCGATTTCATCCTAAACATAATTGCTACTATAACTTTTTCAGTCCACTATCATTTGAAGGAGCCACAGTCATTCCAGTGAAAAGGCCACTATTGTAGGCAATAGGTCTGCTACTATTCTGCTTTCTATTTCTACTTCAATCTGCAAAGTTTTTTGAGTTTTTGGTCTACCCAACCCTAACCACTGGTTTTTTGTTGTGCTTGCGAGGTTTTCTAACATTGTTGGTGCAACCCTTGTAGGATTATGGCATGTTTTTGTGTGAACAACTAACTATTTTCTTGTAGGTTTGATGAATGGTCCAAGGCCTTTTTAATTTTCAAATATTTTTTAGTTAAAACATTTCATTTTGGTATACCTAAAAAGAACCTACAAATATCACACTTCATTTTGGTGCATTTAAAATTGCACAATCAACTTTCATACTTTATTTTAGTGTACTTAAAATCAATTTCACATTTCATTTTGGTGTACCTACAAATCTCATGCTTCGTTTTGGTGCATTTAAAATTAAACAAATCAACTTTGCACACCTCATTTTGTTTTACTTAAAATTGATTTCAAAATTTCATTTGGTGCTCCTAAAAAGAATCTACAAATCTCACATTTTGTTTTGGTTCAATAAAAATGAACAAAGAAAAATTGATTATTTTCATTTTGGTGCTCTTAAAATGGACACATTTTTAGTTGGTGCTATTAAAATGAACCCATTTTCTATTGGTGCAATAAAAATGAACAACACCTCTTGAAACATTTACTTTGGTGCATTAAAACTTGGTTACAATCTTCATGTTTCAATTTGGTGCATAAAATTGAATAAATCATCTTTTTTGATTGCAAATGCCATTTCTTTCTTGAAGTCTCAAATATTTTGAACTTGGTGCATCTAAAAAATGAATTGTTATCTTTACACACTTCAATTTTGGGCTTAAAATAAAATTGCTATGAATTGTCTACCATGTTCACCATGATTGGAAAGGCAAGTGTGTATCCTTTCCCCCTATGTCTTTTGCAGATCCTGGGTGATGAGAAACACTTTGGGATTTTTGCACTTTTTTGTGGTCACCTAATTTTTAGGATAAGGGCATGCTAATGAGATACATCCTGCAATGGAGAACTCATATAAGTGACTCTAAAAGCATGTTTATCGATGGGTTTTATATTTAGTTTGCGAAATTGAAAAAAAGTAGCTTATATCTGGGTGGGAATAGTATACCATGCCTCATCCTTGTTCGAACATAATGAGTTGGGTAGGAATGACTAAATCCTTAAGTGCTTACATTTGATCTACACATCACAGTGTTCACGGTTGTCATTAAAAACCTTGTTTTAGAAGCCTATCTATTTTCCCGAAACGTCCTTCAAAGTAGTGTATGGGAATAACACCATTCCTAGAAGTTACTTACCCCATCAAATCTATAGTTGAGGCATAAAACATTAAGGGAAGGGACTCTTTTTTATTGGAGTATCAAGATGGTACATTTAAATGATATATCCTATTTGTTCCCTCTATAGATTTGATTCAATAACTCTTTTAGGGGTGAGGTAAGCCTACATAGAAGAGTGTACCTTTTATTCCTTAGGATGTGTTGATTGATAATCTACAAGTTATATCATTGGAGCTCAAATTATTTGTTGTATGCATTGCTTTCCATCAAATAAGCATCTCAAACTTGCAAACTTATCCAACAAATTGCTATCAAGAAACTGAAAATTTTGGAAACAAAGCCAGTACTGTCATTTCTGCCACTTTTATTCCAAAAAATTTCTGCATTCATCCTATCTTTTCTCCACTTTCATGAAAAAAACCACTATTGTCCTCTCTATTTTACCAGTCATAGATTTAAATAGAAATCACTTTTGCTCAAAATTGTCATAGTCATTTTGTAAAAGGAACCACTATTATTCAAAAAAATTCCACTACTATCCTAAACAGAAACCACTATTGTCCAACATTCTAGTGCATATCAGAAGTGGTCCAAAACTGGTTAAATCCATCATCCTTTGAAAATAAAACAATTAGTCTAGCAACAAATCATATCAACATCATTTCATATCCATCAACAAATAAAAACATCAACCTAGCTTTTCAGACACAAATCAACCACAAAAAATTGGATTATCATCTTGATATCATTTTCTAGGATATTAAAATCATCCTTTGCTTGCAACCTCAAAGCTAGTTCAAGTAGATTATCAATATATCCTCTAAAATACAACAAAATATTAGTCCAAGTCTTGTACACCTCTTGTCCTAAGATTAGCGTCATATCAAAACATCCAATAAATTACTCATACTCTTATCCTAGGGTCTTGAGCATCAAACATACAATCCATAGAAAACCATCAACAACCTTTGACCAAATTTTTTTCACACATCATCTTCATGTACATCATTTTAACAAAAAATCTCAAAAGTAAAACACCACCCATTTCATAATTAGTTAGCACAAAATTCACCAAGGTCTTGAACTTGTTTAAGACTACAATGAGATCTCAATACAAAAAAAAGAATGGAAGCCAACAAGAGTAGTTCTAGTGCACCCAAGACAAACACCACTACTAAGGAACCTCAATCATGGGGTTGTGATCCAAATGAACTTTCAACTCCTCAAGGAAAACACACATTTAAAGCTAAACAAAATCAACCTTCTTGTACAGAGGAAACATTCCTTAAACACCAAAACATGATTTATAGACAAAACCAACCTCCTAGTTCTCAAAATGTCATCATAGAAGAATATGATAGTGATGAGGAACTTATTGAAAAAAAAATCTTAGAGTACTCCCAAGATCCTAAGATGTAGAAAACTTATGGAAAAAATTCTTCGAAAGAACACAAACTCGTATTTCCTTATAATAGCACAAAGTGGTGCCAAACTACCCATAGACTTCAATATGGAAATTCTTAAGAATCCTAATCTCATTCCATTAGGAGATAAAACAATGGTTAGAAAGATACCAAAACTAATGGTGGATCCCAAGATACCACCTTTGTTCTCACAAAACAATGATCAATCTAAACCACAACCTATAGATAACTCATTGTATAGGAAACCATCACAAATTGAGCAAGTAGTGGTAGTTCAACAATATTATAGTGTAGTAAAATGAATACCCTTGCATTTTCACACTTTTTTGGGCCCACCTTGCTTTATTTATGCTTCTTTATGGCTTAATTGGTCCTATTTTTCATCCACAAGCCGAATAAACTATATATTTTTATGGAAAATCCTGACAAATATCAAATGATAAATGATAATTTAATGTTTCTAGTTGTGTGTCCCTGACTTTTGGGTTAGGACTAAAATGCCACCTAGGGCGTCTTTGTCCCCCAAAGGTCTTGGGACTCAAATTTCAAATGCATCTTAAATGGGCCCCTTTTTGGTGTCTGTGCCCTGAAATTTGAGCCTTTGGACTAAGACGCCACCTAGGGCATCTTAGTACTCCTTGGCTTATTTTTCAAGATTCAATTTCAAATCTTGGCAGGATTTAGCCTCCTTTAATTAATGAATTCATATGCCAAGTTGGTGTGGTGTAATTTCAGGATATTAAGCATGAATAAGTATAAATACAAGGTTCCTCCACTCATTTTAAAGACAAGCATTCAAGTATTCATTCCTAAGGAAATTTTGTGCATTCAAGAGCATTCTATCAAGCATTTGGATCCATCATCAAGATTCAAGCATCATGTCAAGGGTTTAGTGCATCCATTCATGTTGTTGAGCCAAGATTGTGGATGTAGCATTGAAGATCTATTTGCAACCATAGTTCACATCATATCCAAGGATCTAAGATCTACATTCTTCATGGCCACTACATGATAGATCATAGATTTAATTCACAAGACATCATACAAGGTGATATCATTTATATATTTCATATCTCATACTTCATTTCATCATTTGGTTTAATTACCTACAAGGGTTTTGAACAAGGAAAACCCACATTCACTAACAATCAACAAGTTATTCCTGTCTTGTATATTTATGATTGTAGATTTAGGTTGAAGACTTGAAGATCATTTGGAGTGCAAAGTTGCAAAGTTGTCATCTTCACGGAAACTCACCTACAGGCCAAATCCGGAAGTTTCAGAACCTGAGATCAAAGAAGAAGCAAGTGCAAACCTTGGAGCTCAGGACCACATTCAAAGTTTTCAAAAATTCAGAATGGGACTAATATGCCACCTTGGGTGTCTTAGTCCTCCTAGGGGTATTTTTCTGAGATTCTTACAAATCTTGTTTCAGCAATCAAATATTTTGCATCTGCCTTGAAAAATAGCAGCAGGACTAAGACAACAGTAAGGGCATCTTAGTTCTCCATAGCACTTTTTGACAACATTTTTACAATTTTGGAATCCTCATTACATTTCCAGGCTTCCCAGGTACACATGCCCTAACTTGGTGTAGTTTAATTTCATCATTTGCACACATTATTTGGCTTACATTACTAGGTTTTGTGAGTTGAAAGTTAATTTGTATTTTCCAAGCATTTTCTTGGTGGTGAACCCCTAAAAGCTTAAAGAACCCCCTCCTAGGTCCTCTTCATTGAGAATTGACTCATCTTGTGAGGTTGATATTCAATCCAATTGGAACTCCTAGGGCATTATTGAATGATAATAGGAGAAAAGTGGTGTTCTATGACCTAGGTTATAAAGCACCCACTTTCCTATTATTCATTTTGGTGAACCCGAATTATTTTTAGAGCATTCATTTTATGATTTGGATTCCTTTAAAGTCCTAGATCTAGATTGCATTCATTATTGCATTGCATCTTCCATTAGTGAAATTGCATCTAGGGTTCCTTATACTTAGTGAAAGTGCATTTAGGGTTTCTTGCATTTGCATTAGTGAAGGTGCATATAGGTTGCATTTTTTCTTTCTTGCATCATTTTCTCTCATTGAAAAACTAAAAAGTGCATTGATCATCATCCTAATTGCATTTAGGAACATTGATTTTGCATTCAAAACTAAAAAAAAATTGCATTCACTTTTGCATCCAATTACTTGTCACTAGTTACTTTTTCTTGCATTCATTTGCATAATTTTTTGTTTCCAAACATCAGGTCCTTGGGTAGGAAACTTGGGAACATTTTAAACAACTCAGAATTTGTTGTTTTTATGAAAAAAACCTCTACTGGGACAAAAATGCCCTTGCTAGCATCTTAGTCCCTCTCAGGGTTTTTGGCTCAGAACTCTGTCTGAGTTGTGTGCTTTTTGTTCCACTTTTTGGAGCCTCCAAATTCCTTCAGTAGGACTAAGACACCCATGCTGGCATCTTAGTCCTTGTTGAGTTTGAAGCTGCAGTTTCCAGGGTTTAAATTTTCTTTTCTACACCTTTTTTTGTTGTCATTGGTTATTTGTTTTAGTGGGTTGACTTTCTATTCCATGCATTTTACTAAATCTAGTTTAAAGTGCTTCATTTCATGCATTGCTCAATTCCAAATTTTCATTTACAACATTTCATATTTTAGATCATTGCATAGTGTAATCAGAAAATTACCTTGTTTCCAATCTGAAAAATTACATTTAAACATTTCACTTTAAGTCATTGCATTGAACTTTCTTTACTTTTCCATAATATCATGTTTTCTTTCAAGAGATGTGGCTTTGATATGGTTAAAATGGATTGCATAAGTACAACATCCCCTCTTATGAGTTCAATTTAGAGTACAACAATGAGGTCATTAAGAAACATGTTAGTTATCCTTCTACTATCTTTCATAATTATGAGAATATCCTAGAGAAAACAGATCAAACCGTTGACACAATCCTTAATATTACATTGCCCATTGGTGAGGATGTTAATGTAGACAATCATAACAATCATACTTTTTCTTCTCCTGATACCTCTCCTCTTAGTGACGAAGGTATCTTGGTGAAATAAGATACAAGATACTAGCATTGAGAGTCTTGATTGTCCCTCTCCTTCTCTCTCTTTGGAAGATATTATAAAACAAGAAGATGAGATCACATCCACCACTTTGCTTACCCCAAATCCATATCTCAACACCTCCCCTAATTGCAAGAAGGCTTTAGTAAAAGAGGATACAATCATGAATGATCATGAAAATTACATTTTTCAGGAGGACATGTGGATTGAAAGTGATAACCTTATCTCTCTCCTTCCTAATGTCCCTAACATTTGTAAAGACCTATTTGAACAAAAGAATTTAACCATTCCTAATCATAAAAAACCTAGTAGTCCTTCTCTTGATACCCCCTATTAGTGATGAAGTTACTTTACACAACATAATAATGGAGAGTGATGAACCTTTTGTTTGCCTCTCTCCTAAAAGTTCTCCTACTAGGGTAGTGTTGGAAGATGTGCCTCAATCCTTATTGACATGGAACTCCTGAAGGGAAAATTCGCTGTGACATTGTTCATGTCTAGGTGACTAACTATTCTAAATCTGCTTGACAGGTTCATGTTGCCAAGACAGAGTTGATGTCTTCCTGAAAATGACTATCACTGTGACTCTCTGTGTTCGGCGTGACCTTTTGGCAATCGGTAGAACTCTAGGCGACAGTTGATCTTATCGGGCTATCTCTTGGGCTTCGGTGAGATGTCCCAGCGAATGGTGTAAGTCTCATCGATAGCTTATGGCTATCAGGCTAACACACACAGATCATCGGGGAGAGGTCTCATCGAACAAGATAAGTCTCACCGACGGGAGTATTCTCTTGGTTCATTCGCGGTGACAAAAGACTTCGCTGAGAAGTCTTGGCAACTTGAATAAGTCATGCTAACAGTCATCGGTGTAGCTCTCGGCGCCTGGCGAAACGTCTTGGCAAAGTCAAATGTCTTGCTGACTCGACAAGACATGGGCGTTCGGTATGTGGTCTCGGCGAAAGACATAAGTCTTGCCGACTGGTGAATGCAGTGCTCGGGATGACTTAAGACCTCAGTATAAGGTCTTGGCAAAGACGATAAGTCTCGCCGACTCTATAATGCTTCAGTGTGACATGTTCGGCCGATGTAAGGTCTTAGCGAAAGACTTAAGTCTTGCCAACTCGGTAAGACTTGGATGAGCTCGGTATGATGTCTCGGCGAAAGATGAATGTCTTTCCGACTATCAAGTGCTTCGGTGAAGCTTGAGGAGACTCGATGAGAACTCTTGGTGAATGGTAAAGTCTTGCCGACAGCAAAGTTGAAATTGATATGTCTTGTGAGCATCGGTAAAACATCTTGCCGATTGTTGGAGACTTAAGTCGATTACTTTGTGGCATCGGGGAGACAATGTTAGTGTCTCACTGATATGCCAACAAAGTTTGATCGCCTTTTGACTGTGTGACCATCCTATGTGGCATCCTGCTAGACCAATCAGAGGAAGCGGTTTTTCAAACAGATGACAGTTGGATTTTTGCATCAGTTGCAACACTTAAAAAAAAAAATTGCATGCAAGGAAAAATCTGAAAAGGCATGGAAACTTTCTTCGATGGAGCATTGGCGGATAAGGATGAACAGAAGACAAAAATCAGAATGTGTTAAGATTTAAAGGATCGATTCTGATTTGAAATCTTGATGAGTGAATCGAATTGATGAGAGCTTTTCTGTAACTAGATGAACAGTGAATGAAGCTACTATGAACTAATACCAAAGAGCTGTATCTCTGATTGTATGTAATTTTTGTTACTATAATACAAAGAGATTTAGTTTGGTGTGGTGGGTTTTTTCCTGAAAGGGTTTCCCACGTAAATCTGTTGTTCATTGTCTTTGAGTATCTTCTCTATTTCTGCAAATCTTTCATGTGTATCTTAATTGAATTGAAATTAGAAAAATTAAAAGTATTGTCTGCTTACCTCCCTATGGTTTTGACATTAGGAAAGTTGATTTCGCAACTCTGCTTTCCTTAAAAGTGGTATCATAGCCTGGCCAGTTGTGTTGTCCTTGTGAGTGGGTTGGGTTTTTTGTGTCAATCCTTTTCCAGTGGGAGTTTTGTAGAGGTCTGATAGTTTAATTACAAATTAAGATGGTGAGCACATCCGAAAGGATGGATATAGAGAAATTCAATGGAAGCAATTTTGAGCTGTGGAAACTCAAAATGGAAGATCTGTTAGTAGACCGAGATCTTTGGACTGTTGTGTCTGGAACAATGCCTCAAGGCATGAAGCAAGAGGATTGGGACCTTACAGATAGAAAGTCTAAGGGGCTGATAAGGCTCTGTTTGGTAGACTCTGTTCTTCTGAATGTGCATGAAGAAAAGACTGCATCTTCCTTATGGAAAAGACTGGCATCCATTTATCAGGGCAAGTCCTTGGTGAACAAGTTGTTCTTGAGGAAGAAGCTGTACTCTTTGAGAATGCAGGAAGGAGGGTCTATTGTTGATCACTTAAATGCTTTCAACATGCTAATTGCTCAGTTGACATCTTTTGGTGTGAAGATTGAAGATGAAGATCGTTGCATGCTGTTGCTATGTTCTCTGCTTGATTCTTGGTATCATTTGGTGATGGCTATAGGGAGTACAACATCCACATTCAAGATGGAAGATGTTGTTGCTTCTCTGTTATCAGAAGAAATGAGAAGGAAATATTCTGAGATGGCAAAGGAGGCTTTAGCTGTCAGATGTAGACCAAAGGAGAAAGGCAAGAAGAAGGACAAGAAGTCTAGATCGAAATCAGAAGGGAGATCAAAGTCTCCTGGCAAGAAGTCCAAGGTGAAGTGCTGGAACTGTGGGCAACCTGGTCATGTCCGAAAGGATTGCAAGGAGGATAAAAAGAAGAAGAACTCTTCTAGAAATGATTCTTCTCAGAGTGATGCAGATGCCTTCATTGCAGCTTTGGCTACATGGGCATCAGATGATGTTTGGCTGATTGATTCTAGAGCATCTTTCCATATGACATCTCATAGAGATTGGTTCACAAAGTATGAAGAATACAATGGTGGAAAGGTGTACTTAGCAAGTGATTCATCTTTGGAAATTGTTGGTCGTGGAAGAGTCAGAATTCAATTCCCTGATGGAAGAGTGAAGGGAATCAATGATGTAATGCATATACCAGGTCTAACTCATAATTTGCTTTCTGTAAGTAAGCTGAATGATATCGGAGTGCATGTCACGTTCTCTGGAATTGGCTGGAAGATGACTAGAGGCTCTATGGTGCTGGCTAGGGGTGCTTGAATTGGTACCTTGTACACGCTGGATGCACAAGCTATTCAATGCAATAGTGTCTCTGCGAAGTCACTTAAGGCTACTCATGGAGAAAAGAAGGAAAACGTTCCTGATGGAGTAAACGCCATGGAAGTTAAACTTCCAGCAGAAAAGACTATGCTCTGGCATCATAGGCTAGGCCACATTAGTGAGAAAGGTTTAAAAACCTTGAAAAATAAAAACCTGGTAGAAGGGCTTGAAGATTGTAACCTTGAGTTCGAATTTTGTGAACATTGCATATATGGTAAACAACACCGTGTTTCATTTTATTCCAGTCCTCACAAATCTTCTAGTTTGCTTGATTATATTCATTATGATGTTTTTGGTCCAGTGAATGTTCCTTCTCTGTCTAAATCAAGATACTATGTGTTGTTTATTGATGATTATTCAAGAAGAAAATTTGTATATTTTCTAAAAAGTAAATCAAAAGTGTTCAGTCGGTTTAAGGAATTTAAAAACCTTGTTGAAAATCAAACTGGTAGGAAAATAAAATCCTTAAGGACTGACAATGGCGGTGAGTTTTGTTCAGATGAATTTGAAAGGTACTGTACAGATCCTGGGATTAAAAGACATAAGACTAAACCTTATACTCCACAGCAAAATGGAGTTGCTGAAAGGTTCAATAGGATAGTAATGGAAAGAGCATGAAGTATGCTGAGCAGTGCTGGCTTGGAGGAGAAGTTCTGGGCTGAAGCAATCTCTACAGAATGTTACTTGGTAAATTGTTCTCCTAACTCTACTCTTGTTGAGAAGATTCCTTTGGAAGCATGGTCTGGAAAGAAGCCCTCTCTGAGACATATTCGTGTCTTTGGCTGTGAGGCATATGCATATGTGCCATTTGAAAAAAGATCTAAGTTGGAAAACAAAGTTGTGAAGTGTATTTTTATTGGCTATAGCACTGGCATAAAAGGATACAAGCTTTGGAACCCTGAGACTGAGAAGGTTTTGTACAGCAGAAGCGTTATCTTTCATGAGCTAAAAAATTCTACATTGGATCTGTAGTCAGAGAAGAAATCAGAAAATGAAAAGGATGTAGCAGGAATTCCTCCGACACCAGATAAAGAGGAATTGAAAAATAAAAATGTACCTAATACTGAGGAGAGCTCCAGTAGCTCTGAAATTTCTGATGAAGATGAAGAACCACTTCAGCCTCAACTTGTGAGGAGGTCAACTCGTGAAAGAAAGAAACTTGATAGGTATGGGTTTTCTTTAATTGAGTCTACTTGTGCCTATGCTTTAATTTCTAGCACTGATGAACCTAGGATTGTGAAAGAGGCATTTAAAATGTCTGATTCAAATTCTTGGTTGAAAGCCATGAATGAAGAAATGGCATCATTAGAAAAGAATGATACCTGGAGTTTGGTTCCATTGCCTAAAGGTAGAAAAGTTGTGGGCTACAAATGGATATTCAAAAAGAAAATTGGTTTGGATGGCAGTGTAGAAAAATATAAAGCAAGGCTAGTTGCAAAAGGTTATTCCCAGGTAGAGGGAATTGATTATGGAGAAATTTTTTCTCCTGTAGCTAAGCTGACATCTATTAGATTTTTTTTGTCACTTGCAGCAGCGTATGACTTAGAAATTGAACAAATGGATGTGAAGACAACATTTCTTCATGGTGATCTTGAAGAAGAAATTTATATGTCCCAGCCTGAGCACTATGTGGAAAAAGGTAAGGAAAGACTGGTTTGCAAGTTGAAGAAATCTCTGTATGGTTTAAAACAGTCTCCTAGAATGTGGTACCAAAAATTTGACACTTTTGTTTTGTCATTGGGATTTGTAAGATCAAAATGTGATCATTGTGTATATTACAAAGCTGAAAGTGATCAAGTCCTTATTATTGCTCTCTATGTTGATGATATGTTGTTCATAGGCAATAGTAAGCTAATGATTTCTAATCTTAAGTCTCAATTGTTTGCAAAGTTTGAAATGAAAGATCTTGGTGCAGCAGGGTATATTCTAGGAATGGAAATAACCAGGGATAGGAAAAATAGAAAACTTTGGCTCAATCAGAGTAAGTATATCATGATTGTTCTAGAGAGATTTTGTATGACTGATTGCAAACAGCTAGTTGTTCCAGTTATGCAAGGAACGAAGCTATCTATTGAGGATTGTCCAAAATATCCTTCTGAGATGGAGGACATGACCAGTGTACCTTATGCAAGTGCAGTTGGAAGCCTTATGTATGCAATGGTCTGTACAAGGCCAGACATTGCCCAAGCAGTGGGAGTTCTTAGTCAGTTTATGGAAAATCTTGGAAGGACACATTGGGATGCTGTGAAGAGAGTGTTTAGATATCTGAAGGGCATTTCAGACTATGCTTTGTGTTACCATGGTAACTTGGTTGAATCACAGAGGACTCTCAGTATTCTAGGTTATGTGGACTCTGATTAGGCAGGGGACATTGACAGTAGAAGATCCACCAGTGGATATGTTTTCATGATGAATGGTGGTGCAGTGAGTTGGATGAGCAAGCAGCAGTCTGTAGTCGCTTTGTCCACTACAGAGGCAGAATACATGGCAGCTACACATGCCTGTAAAGAAGCAATCTAGATAAAACGTTTGTGTTCTAACATTGGTTTTGATGTAGGAAAAAATACTATTTACTGTGACAGCCAAAGTGCTATATGTTTGGCAAAGAATCCTACTTTCCATGCCAGGACGAAACATATAGATGTATAGTATCACTTTGTACAAGATATGGTGGAGGATGGGAAGGTCTCTTTGGAGAAAGTGGATACTCTGGAAAATGTTGCAGATGCATTGACGAAGCCTGTGAGCATAGACAAATACAGGTGGTGTGCCAATTCAATGGGCCTCTTGGCCCATGAATTTCAGTAGTTTGATTATGCCCTGGAGGTGTCAGTAAGATCTTCATCAAGTGGGAGCTTGTTGGAAGATGTGCCTCCATCCTTACTGACATGGAACTCCTAAAGGGAAAAGTCGTTGTGACATTGTTCATGTCTGGGCGACTAACTATTCTAAATCTGCTTGACAGGTTCATGTCACCAAGACAGAGTTGATGTCTTGCCAAAAATGACTATCGTTGTGACTCTTTGTGTTCGGCATGACCTTTTGGTGATCAGTAGAACTCTGGGCGGTAGTTGATCTTATTGGGCTATCTCTTGGGCTTCGGTGAGATGTCCCAGCGAATGGTGTAAGTCTCACCGATAGCTTATGGCTATCGGGCTAACACACACGGATCATCTGGGAGAGGTCTCATTGAACAAGATAAGTCTCACCGATGGGAGTATTCTCTTGGTTCGTTCGTGGTGACAAAAGACTTCGTTGAGAATTCTTGGCGACTTGAATAAGTCACACCGCCAGTCATCAGTGTAGCTCTCGGTGCTCGGTGAAACGTCTTAGCAAAGTCAAATGTCTTGCCGACTCGACAAGACATGGGTGTTCGGTATGTGGTCTCGACAAAAGAAATAAGTCTTGCCGACTGGTGAATGCAATGCTCGGGATGACTTAAGACCTTAGTATAAGGTCTTGGCGAAGACGATAAGTCTCGCCAAATCTCCAATGCTTCGGTGTGACATTTTCGGCCGGTGTAAGGTCTTAGCGAAAGACTTAAGTCTTGCCGACTCGGTAAGACTTTGATGAGCTCGGTATGATGTCTCAGTGAAAGACGAATGTCTTGCCAACTGTCAGGTGCTTCGGTGAAGCTTGAGGAGACTCGATGAGAACTCTTGGTGAACGGTAAAGTCTTGCCGACAGCAAAGTTGAAATCAATATGTCTTGTGAGCATCAGTAAAACGTCTTGCCGACTGTTGGAGACTTAAGCTGATTACTTTGTGGCATCGGGGAGACACTGTTAGTGTCTCACCGATATGCCAGCAAATTTTGACCGCCTTTTGACCGTGTGACCATCCTATGTGGCATCCCGCTGGACCAATCAGAGGAAGCAATTTTTCAAACTGACGACAGTTGGATTTTTGCATCAGTTGCAACACTTAAAAAAAATTGCATGCAAGGAAAAATATGAAAAGGCATGGAAACTTTCTTTGATGGAGCATTGGCGGATAAGGATGAACAGAAGACAAAAATCAGAATGTGTTAAGATTTAAAGGATCGATTCTGATTTGAAATCTTGATGAGTGAATCGAATTGATGAGAGTTTTTCTGTAACTGGATGAACAGTGAATGAAGCTACTATGAACTAATACCAGATATTTGTATCTCTAATTGTATGTAATTGTTGTTACTATAATACAAAGAGATTTAGTTTGGTGTGGTGGGTTTTTTCCCGAAAGGGTTTCCCACGTAAATCTGTTGTTCATTGTCTTTGAGTATCTTCTCTGTTTCTACAAATCTTTCATGTGTATCTTAATTGAATTGAAATTAGAAAAATTAAAAGTACTATCTGCTTACCTCCCTGTGGTTTTGATGTTAGGAAAGTTGCTTCCGCACCTCTGCTTTCCTTACAGGTAGATGGTATAGAAAAAGAGAACGAGGCCTTAGAGAAAAAGGATAAAGTCATGAACAATCATTAAAATCAAATAGAGCCTTCTCCTAATATCCCCACTATTGATGAACAATAAAATTCAACCATTGATCATTCCCCTACTTGCAATGAAGTCATTTTAGAAGAACCAATCCTTGAATGTCAAGAAAATTTGGTTTGTAGTTCTCCTAGAAACTCTCCTACTAGAGAAGACATAATAATGGAAGAAAATGAGAAAATTGACAATAGTAATTCCTTAGATGAAGATGATGAAATAACATTAGACTCTCCTTCACTAAGAGATCATGGAAATAACGATAAGTCTTCTGAGGCTATGCACATTAGATATCCCTTGTAGTACTCTCCTAAGCCTAAACTTATCCCTTATCCACCCTCTCATAAACCACAAGTTCAAAACAAACCCATCCTTATCCTCGAACCACCTAAGAACAATGTTTTGCAACAACTGAGTTACAATACTATTGCTCATACATAAAACACTAGGAACAATTTGTAGGCACGTAAAATGTACCGATTGACATTATGCACCTGATCCTGACTACTAACATCGTTTCATCCTGAATCATCCTTCGGTCTAACCGTTTAATCAAATTCTCTTATTTGATTAAATTCATCAATATTCCTCTCTTAATTAAATAAATCATTTTATATAATTAATTCTCTTTTTTGTTAATTAAATCAATAAACTTGATCTAATTATCCCTATTTAATTAAATAATCAATTTTATTTGATTAAATCTCTAAAGTCTATCTATTAAATTAAATAAATTAAAACCTTATTTAATTTAATCTAACATCATCTCTTTTAATTAAATAAATCAAAATCCTTATTTAATTAATCTCTTATCACATTCTTCTAATTATTTGATTTAAATAAATCCATAAATCTAAGTCAAATAAGTCACATCATCTAATCTCCTATTAAATTAATTGACCCTTAATTAATTTAATTCTAATTTATGTCCCATCCTCTAGCTTTTCCCACTTGCACATGAAAATAGATTTAATTGATTTATTAAATTCTATTTTCCACAACAAGACATCTTTTGGAATATTCCTCCAAGTTGACATGTACATCCAACAAGGCATTTACTCCATCTTACATGTCCTTTTTCCTTGGGCCAAGTGACATTTATTGCATTTTCCCTTCCCTCTTACAAGTCATTTCAACAAATTTGAAATTCAAAAATATGCATTTATTGGCACAATCCTCAAAACTTGCACATCCTCCATCCACTCATAGGTTGACAAGTGGCATCTTGCCATTGGATGAATGTTAGTACCACATTGCTCAATTTTGGACATTCATCCTTCAATCTCATCTATAAATAAAAGGCTTCATTCCTTATTTGATCATCCACAAATTATGCAAAGTTACTATGCTCAAATCATTAGCAATACTCATCCATTTCTATTGAATCATAGCTAGGTTTTTGCAGGTTTTTAGCTTGGAGCACTCTTCAGCATCATCAAAGTGGATCAATTATCATCAACACATCAAGCTTGCATCATAGGGATTGGGAAAGGGCCAATTTTCACATCAAATTGGCACCAATTCCCCCATGGGATCATGTGTTTGCTAGTCTAATTAGGATTGAATCTATATTTTGTTACTTTCATTATGTTCTTCATTGTTTTTTTTCCTAATTTGAACTTGGTGAATGGATTTCATGGGGAATCCTTGTTCTAACTTGCAATCTCTAACTTAATGTGTTTGTTCTTATTGTTTTGCAGGTACTAGGATTGGGGTTTGCACATTTGGCGCTAGGAGGGCAATCTCAACATTTTATCATGTTTTTCTAAAAAATTGCGCGTTTCTATTTGTGCACATGAAAATTCCAATGTTGAAAGCTCAGCGTTGCTGTTTTAGCATCGCTGGCTCTCCAGCGTCACTGTATAGCACCGTTGACAAATCAAACTCTGATGCTTTAGCCATCCCACCTATGTTTTTTGAATTTAAATTTTAAACAGTGACACTGAACAAAAGTGCGACTCAATTGAGCCCACTGGCCTGGACATAGAGCGACACTGACTGGTAAGCGATGCTGTACATCACCGCTGAGAAATCAAACTGCGACGCAGTCACAGGTTGCACCGCTGGCAGGGAGTAAAAAATTGAAGTTTTATTTTAGCATGTGCTTTTTTGTCATATGATCAATTTATCTTCTATTTTCTACCTTTTGACCTCTGTGTTTTGCAGAATCTGACTGGTTTTCATTCTTGTAGGTTGGATCAATTGAAAACGAAATAGGGAGAAGCATGAGGATGATATCTCACAAAATCAAAGTTTTTTTAAACACTTTAGTGTTTGCTCAACACTCTTAGGAAACTGCTATTTCTTTTTTCTTAGGACAATAATTTCGTTTGGGCTTTAAAAAGAATCTTTTCAATTTTTTGCAAAGGTTTAAAATGAACATTAGGAACACAACTTACTAGAGTTTTTTTTTTGGTTAACAATTGAACAAAAAAACTCTCATTTGTCCTTTGGTGTTTTAAAAAGAATTCATTATTGCTTTGTGGGATCTAAAATGAACATGTGCTATTTTGTTTTGTGAGGGATTACTTAAACTAATTTCATTGAAAAAGGACGTATGCGCTTCTCTCGCGCTTTATAGCGATCTTAAGAATCAAAAGGCCTTTTTCATTATTTTAGGGTGAGATAAAGCAATCACCTCCACACTTCATTTGGGTTTTAAAAATGAACAAAATCTTGTGCGAGTGTGAGTGGGGCATTATTGCATACATTCTCTCTCTTTGTTGCAAACAAAGATTGATCGAGTTATAGATATTGTCTTTAATCGCTTTTGTTATCTTAGAGGGCCTTCCTTGGGGAAAAAGTACTCACCCAAGGGAATGAATCAACCGGTAACACTCTGAACCCGAGAGTATTTCCAACTGGGATATAAATGTGGGTATTGGCGTAAACACCAATATCACATGGTTGATTCTGACAAGATGGATCTAAAAGGGGACTCTCGCCATATGGGTCAATCTCCACGAATGGAAAGTCCAAAATAAAACCCTTGTTTGTAGTGGCCTATTAACCCATTCACTGAGTTTATCAAAGTGGTGCATTAGAACTTAGATTCCAAGAAGTTACTTGCCATGTCCGATCTTGGTTAAAGTATAGAGGTTAAGACTTCATTCTTAACATACCTTTATACTCTTTCCTTGGTTGCATGTAAAATTATCTCTTCTTCTACGAAGGGCATGAGGCAAGCCCACCAAGAAAAATGTACCAATTGAGCTAGGGTGTTATATTTCTTATGATTCAAAATACTTTACTTGTTCGAGAACATTGGGAAACAAATACTTAACATCATCCAAATTTCAAACCCTTTAGGAAACAAAAACAATTGACCCAATTCAAGTGTTATTGCTTGCCCTTGGGATTTATCCTTAGAGGTTTCTAAGCACTTCGATTATCTCTCAATTTTTCTAATAAAGTTAAAGAATAGGTAACCTTTGCCTTGACTTCATCAAATTTCACATAACATACTTTGTGGGATTCAAATAAATTAAGACATTGGACATCTAGCTAGAAAAACCTAATCAAAGAAAGTGTTTGTGGTAAAATAAAGTCACTAAGCAAAAAGAACAAAATTGACTCTCACATGTGTTGAAACCTCATGATTTCCAAAAAGGTCAAGATCCCAAAACCAAAATCCTTGAGTCAAAGTTCAAAATTTAGAAATCACACTCAAAAGATCATCAAGAAGTACAAAAGAAAGTGCAATCAAAAGCAATACATCAAGATACACAAAAAATTTCACAAGGTTATATAGGCTCATCCCTTTGAACAATCCCGAAATGTATGCTCAATTTGAACCACTTCTTGGTTAGAGAGGTCTATAGAAGCATTGCATGTTCTTCAATACCTAGGTCTAGGAAAAAAAAGTGTCTTTTTTAGGTTCATCTTAGGATAAAAACAAATCAAAATATTTTTCATCCATCCTTCAAACATCAAACATCAAAAATCATCTCATCCTCATCTTTTGTGAAAATCTTGAAATTATCCTACATGCTAGGCTTTTTGGAAAAAATCAAAATCATCAAATCCTTGAAAACTTTATTAAATAATCTTTGGATAGGTATGTGTAGATGCATCCTTTTGCATATGCTTAGTCAAAATTATCAAACCATCTTGTTTAGCTAGGTATGTGTAGATACATCCTTCTTCATATACTTGGTTAAATTATCATCTTGTTTGAATAGGTGTGGGTAGATGCATCCTTCTTCCTACACATATTCAAATTATCATCCTTTGAGAAAATCTATCCCTTAGATAATCATCCAACATCTTAGGGTCTATATGTTCAAAATCAAAGCAAACCAAAATCAATCAAGTCAAGGACAATCCCAAAATAAAAAATCAAAATCCAAAAACATATCCAAAAGTCCTAAATTTATAGCATTCCTCTCAAGATTTATCAAAAGATCAAAAAATTCACATCATTCATCTCTTGCATCATCATCATATCACCCCTTTGATCCTCAAGATATCCTAAAATTTTCTTCTTTGTGCATAAAGTAAAGATCAATCCAAAGAATTAGAGATTCATCTCCCATATTCTTGAAAATTGATCCTTGTTTTATGGTGCAAACTAGATCTCAATACAAGAAGAAAATGGAAGCCAACAAAGAAACACCCGCTTCAAGTGATCTAAGCCAAACAAACGTTGAAATGAATCCAGTTGAATCAAACAATCCTTTGACTATCTCATCATCCCAAAACCCTCAAGAGGAAATCCAAGGAGAAGATCCTACTTTTGGGATGTCACATGAAGAAATAACCGAAATGCTCCAAAATATGGAAAACCATAAGATCATCAACATCATGATGAGGCTTAACCCTTCACATACATGCTTGAACTAGCAAAGTAAGGGGCCAAATTACCTTTTGATTTCGACATAAGCACTATAGTGGAGACATCTTTTCCCCCAATCTCATCCACCATTCCCATTTCATCTACACCCCCATCCCAAAACATCACTCAAAACATTCTGCAAATCACATCTTTTGCTCCAACTCAACCTAATGTCAATAAGGAAAATGCATTTCTTAATGCTATTCAAACACACCCCCTTGTTAATTATCAAGATTTGGATGAAAATACCATCTTGGAACAAAACATACCCAAAAATCCGTTACGTAAGAATGTTCCTCTCACTTTCCATAATGATCAATCATCATCATTCTTCCATGCAACACCTCAAACTTCTCTCCTCACAAATTCATATGAGGAAGGTGACATGTTCGGACCAACGGGCATTTTCGATACCACACCCCTCACATTTCCACCACTTCCGCCATTGCCATCATCATCCACACCTCTACTTGGCTAGGGACTCCCACCTTTACCAAGTATCAATCAAAATCAAACTAACATCCCAAATATCAATCAAAACATCACGCAAAACTTGTCATCGATATCGCAACAATAGATGAAAACTACACAAGCAATTGCAACATCATTGAACACCCCCCTAACATCTCAAAGCATGGTCTCTCAAGGACCAACCACCAACACGACAACACCATCTGCCACTCAAAACACAAACAGGACATCACCGCTCACTACCATGACAAACGCCATTCTGAATCCACCACCACCCCCACCACGACCAACTTCCAGCATATCAAGGCAAAACAACATAGCATTGCAAGCAACTCAGCAAGCTGTTTTTCAAAGGGGATTCCAGCAAGTGCAAAAGCAAAGAGCCACACAACTAGCTACTCAGCAAGCCACTCAAGCAGCCCAAGCCACATTACAGGCACAACAAGTTGCGCAAGCCCAAGCGTTATTGCAACAACAACAACAAGCCGCTTAAGCTGTACAAGCTGCTCAAGCATCCCAAGCCGCATTACAAGCACAAAAGGATGCTCAAGCCCAAATTCTATTGCAACAACAAGCAGCACAAGCACAAGCCCAAGCACAAGCAGCGCAAGCACAAGCTCAAGCTCAGGAGAATGCCCAATATCAAGCACAAGCACAACTTCTTGCACAAAAACAAGTAGCACAAATGCAAGCATATCAGGAAGCAATAAAACTATATCAAGAGCAGCAAGAAGCAGCTCGATTGGCAGCCCAACAACAAGAGTTGTTCGAACAACAATCGTTAATAGAACAACAAGCGTTGTGGGAACAACAAGCATTGTTGGAACAACATCAAGCACAACAACAAGATCAATAATAAGCACAACAACAAGCAATCCTAGCATAACAACAACAAGAGCAACAAAAAGCGTTGTTCATACAGCAGCAAGTGCAGGCATACCTAGCTTGGAAAAATGTGTAAATACCATCAAACAATACGCCAACCAACCCAACATCCAACCCACAAATGAAACACCCTAGAACACCTTCATCCCACCCCCTAATCCACAAAATGATGTAACGACACAAATCAGGTTGCTCTCGCAACAAGTGCTCGATCTTCAATCAGGGCAAACCAAAAAAACACCAAGAAACTTGTGCCCCTATCCATTTGATAGGATCCTTGTGATGAAACCATTCCCCAAGGGATTTGAGATCCCCAAGTTTGAAAAATATCATGGGATGGGAAACCCTGAAGATCACATCAGGGAATTCCAAGTTTATTGCATGGAAGTTGCATACGATGATACTTATCTGATGCGGCTATTTCCTATGAGTTTGGATGGTCACACAATGGAATGGTTTTATCACCTACCTATAGGCATTAGAAAATTCCAAGAAATTATAGATGCATTCATTAAAAATTATGCATGTAATATTGCAATGAATGTGAGTCTAGAAGAACTCTCAGCTCTGAAACAAGGAAAGAATGAGTCATTCGCCTCATTCTTACAACAATGGCGATCTAAGGCCAATTAGAGCAAGTGGACCATGCCTGAGGAGCAACAAGCTTGCACCATCATATCCAACCTTGAAGGCCTCTTGGAATTTCATCTCAAGGTACAAGGGATCACCACATATGATCAGTTGATCTCCAAGGCGCTCAACATTGAACGAGCCCTTATGACTCAACCCACGAGATCAACTTCATACCCCGAACAACAAAACAACCACCCACCCTCCAATTACAATGATAAACCTCGCACGTGGGAAAGGAACAAAAACATTACTAATTATGGTGTCGTCGATGCCAAGGTGGTCATTAGTGCCCCTCACCAAAATACACCCACACCACAAATCCAAATCCAAAACCAAAACAATCATCATGCAATACAACAACCAAACAACAATCCAACAATCAACAATCTCAATGATCAAAGGGGACCACCCCAACGCAACAAAAGTTATCCCAAGCAAAATTACACCGCTCTTGGGGAACCATTAGAAGTCATCATGAAGAAGCTGATAAACAAAAAACTCATCAAGGCTCCTACCTTTGAGAATTACCAAAAATCGGATGTGAAACCTCCTTGGTATAATGAGAATCAACTTTGTGAATTCCATAAAATCAAAGGCCATACCATGAACAGTTGCATGAGATTAAAAAATATAGTTCAAGATCTCATTGATCAAAGGATTATAAATGTGGAACAACCAACAGGAAACCAAGATCTTAAGATATACATGAATATGATGCCTAACCATGGAAATAAAGGGAATAATAACAACACTGATAAAGGGAAAGGCACTCACACAAATGTAAATCATGTGTATGAAACAGTCATCACCTCCCTAGATGAAAACTACATGGTCATCACCATCAAAGGTTCCCATGGCGATTGAGGAGTCACCACAAGAGACGAAAAACTTACCATCGCAGGATCATCCCAGCCAAACAGAGTCCCTGCATCGAGATCTGACCCTAATGGCTACAATGTCCTAGATCAACTCAAAAGAATGCCAGCGCAAATCTCCATCATGGAGTTGCTAAAAATCTCATCTGTCCATAGGAAAATCCTTGAAGAAGCACTAGCTTCATCCACTGTCCCCGCAGATATTGATGCGGAACAATTCCAAGCTATGGTCAGAAATATCATTACGCCAAATCTCCTCTCATTCTCTAACCAAGATTTCCCTGCTCAACCATCTCACAACTGAGCACTTCATTTAGAAGCCATAGTGCATAAGAGAAAAGTAAAAAGGGTCTTGGTGGACGGAGGTGTGGGTTTGAATATATGCTCTCTCAACCTCATCAAACAATTGAAAATCTTAGAGGATTCTATTGACAAAGGAAAGGGTATCACAATAAGATCATATGATGATCAAGAAAGAGTGTCTCAGGGCACAATTAAACTCCATATTCAAGTAGGTCCTGTTATCATGTAAACCACTTGTCAGGTCTTGGACCTTAACTTTCCATATAACATCCATGTAGGACATCCATGGATTCATGCAATGAAAGCAGTAGTGTCGACTTTCCATCAATGTGTGAAATTCACACATGAGGGACAAGAAGTTACCATCCATGGAGATCCCAACCCCTTCTCCTATTACAAAAGCCTTGAAGCAAAGTACTATAAAATCCCCCAAGTACCAAAAAATGATGAGGGCCCATCTACACCATACATCAATCCCACCACCCTTGCATCCACTTATGCGACAAAGACACCCGCCACTCCCACCATCCCCACCATTTCTAACATTAAGGTCATCATCCAAGATAACGGTTGTGGAAATTACAAGCTCCCTAATAATGCTTTTGTGGTAGGAGGGTTACCACAATCTCCTAGATCACGGGGACATCCACAAATAAATGAAGCCTCCACATCCCAAATGCCTCCTGAAGATTATCCCAACTTTACAAGTTGGGGAGATCTTGGCCAAGAAGTTATTGAGGCAGATTCATCTTATATGCTATATCAAGATGAAAGACTAGTAGCTAACTTACCAATGTATGATAGAAGCAAGGGTCTGCAAATGATGCTCACAATGGGCTATGACAAAAATCAAAGACTTAGACAAAATGACAATGGGCTTATAACACCTATCATTTTGGAGACGCGACCGATAAAAAATATTGGCCTTGGATGTACCCCTATGAGTATAACCATACATGGTCGAAGTCCTCCAGTTAGAACGGTTAATAATCCTCCTCAGCCAATCCCAGCAGAACTACAATTACCAGTATCCATAGGTAGAGTCATAAATAACTTTACATTTGATATAACCGATGTTTGTAGTAGTAGTGATGACGAAGATACCACATCCAATCTACCTAGGCTTTTTGAGGACATCACTTTGTTCATGATCAACACCCTATCCTTTGAATCAGACCACCAAAATCATGAGATCCGCCTAGTATATTCCCAACTCATCGACTATGACCAATGAGGAGTACCAGTTCTCGATACATTCAAGAATGATGAGGCACTCTTAGAATTCATGGGACTAAGGGATAACATTCTGTGTGGGGATCACAAAGCAGGGTTCATAATCGAGCTAGATACACATGCCTATTACAGGAAACGATTGAATCCCTCAGTCACAAAAGTGAAAAATTAAGAATAATATCTAAGTCTTTGAGTGAAAACCACACTGTGGCACTCTCCGACCAGAAAAAAGTAAAAAGAAAGGATGCATCCAAAGGTGAAAACCTCTACGAGGTGTTTGAGGATGAGGGATTCAATCTTCCTTCTAGAGCTATTTATTCATCAAGAAAAATTAGCAGTCTTGGCAGAAAGGTGCAACCCGGTCAATCTAGGAATAAAGGAAGCCCTACACATTACATTCTATGTGGAATCCTTATTATCAAAGGAACAAGCGCTCTTAGCAGCATTCCTAAAAGAAAGACAGATAAACTTTGAATGGAGCTATGCTAACATGCCAGGCCTTGATCCAAAAATTTTGGTCCACCACTTAGAAGTATATCTAGAAACAAAGCCTATTAAACAAAAGCTTCGAAAAATGCACCCTCAGATTGCCTTATTAGTCAAAATGGAGCTAAAAAAGCTATTAGATGCAGGATTCATCCAACCGATAGATTATCCAGAATGGGTATCAAACTTGGTCCCTATTTCAAAACCTGATGGAGCCATCAAAATTTGCACAAACTTCAGAGACTTGAATAAGGCATGTCTAAAAGATGACTTCCCACTTCCAAACATTGACATTATAGTAGACATGATGACTGGACATGAAATGCTGTCACTAATGGACGGATTCTCAGGGTATAATCAGATCATGATAGCTAAAGATGACCAACATAAGACGACTTTCACTTGTCCATGGGGGACTTACTGCTGGAACATGATGCCATTCGGCTTAAAGAACACAGGAGCAACATACCAAAGGGCTATGACATCGATATTCCATTATATGATCCATAAGATGGTTGAAGATTATGTTGATGATATTCTAGCCAAATCCAGAAAGAGAAAAGATCACATAGCAACCCTAAGTGCCATTTTTGACAGGCTAGAAGAGTACAAGGTAAGATTAAACCCAAAGAAGTGTGTCTTCGGCGTACAATCAGGTAAACTGCTAGGATATATAGTGTCAATGGGGGGTATTGAGGTAGATCCAACAAAGGTAAAATCAATCCTCGAGATGGAGGCACCAAAGACATTAAAATAATTGAGGGGTCTCCAAGGCAGGCTCCAATCCATTCGCAGATTCATAGCACAGTTGACAGACAAACAAAACCCATACTCTCACCTACTCCACAAGGGAGTAGCGTACAAATGGGATACCAAGTGTGAAGAGGCATTTGATAAAATCAAAGAATATCTACTGACACCACTAGTCTTAATGCCACCAATCCTAAGAAAACCATTGATTCTCTACGTATTAGCAACAACAACAGCCCTTGGAGCTCTCCTAGCTCAGCATGACGAAAATGGAATGGAAAGGGCTATCTATTACATTAGCAGAACAATGGTTGGGCATGAGCTAAACTATTCATTCATCGAGAAAGCATTCCTAGCAGTAGTGTTCGCATCACAGAAATTCAGACATTACATGTTGGCACACAAGATAAAACTCATCGCCAAAATTGACCCCCTCAAATATTTATTGTCAAAAGCAATGCTCACAAGAAGAATGGCCAAATGGGTGATGATATTGTCAAAATATGACATTGAATATGTGGAGCAGAAAGCAATCAAAGGCCAAGTCATCACAGATCAACTTGCAGAAGCACCAATCTATTCAGAGAATCCTCTCGTCTCAGAGTTTCCAGATGAATCTATTTTCAATCTCAACATAGCTGACCACTAGAAACTGTACTTCGATGGCTCATACACACAACATGGATCAAGAGCTGGCATATTCTTTATCACCCCTCAAGGGGATTGCATACCAAGGTCATACAAACTGGCATTTATCTGTACCAATAACATCGCAGAATACGAGGCCTTAACAATAGGTCTCATAATAGTAGTGCAGTGGAACATTATAGCTCTCAAAGTATACTGAGATTCGCAATTGGTAATAAATCAAGTGAATGATGAATACTAGACCAAGGACGACAAGCTCACTCCATACAAGAAATTGGTGGAGACTCTTAAAGAATCCTTCATCGAAATTACATTTGAGCAAATACCCAGAACCAACAACAGAGCAACAGACGCCATCGAAACAATTGGATCATTGCTCGACATCCCCCATAATGCTCCAAAATATGAATTCCTGATTGAGTAGCTTCTCATGCCTGCATTCGAGGTACCAAAATCAGAATTTTTGTGCAAAATTGCTGGTCCCAATGATCCTTGGTACCACGACATTTACGCATACCTTCAAATAGGAGTCATACCCGCCGATTTACCATCAAACCTAAAATGAACCTTTGTAAAAAAGGCATCTAGATTTTTCATCCTAGGAGATACCCTATATTGTAGGAGCATAGAAGGAACCCTACTATGCTACTTAAACATTGAGGAGGCATTGATTGCTCTAACATAAGTACATAACGGTATCTGTGGCTCACACTCGAGTGGAATGACCATAGCTAAGAAATTGCTGAGGATGGGGTATTATTGGCCCACAATGGAAAGAGAGGCACATGACTATGCTAGAAAGTGTCTACAATGTCAGTAGCATGGAGACCTCATCCATGCTCTAGCTCAAGAGCTTCATCTTATCGTCACACCAGGGCCCTTTTCGCAGTGGGGACTTGATCTCATTGGGAAAATCACACCCACCTCATCTAACGGCCACAAATTCATCATAACCGCAACAAAATACTTTACTAAGTGGGTGGAAGCCATACCCATGACGTACATAACTGGGAAGCAGATTTCAAAGTTCATCTTGAACTATCTCATTTGCCGCTATGGTGTTCCACAAGCCATTATCTTAGATAATGGAACACCATTCAAAAATCAGGAGGTTCACGACTTATGCAAAAAATTAAAAATCCAACATCGCTTCTCCACCCCATACTATCCCCAAGGCAATGGCCAAGTAGAAGCTACAAACAAGACCATTCTGAAAATCCTCAAGAAAACAGTCAATGACGTAGGTCGTGACTGACATTTGCAACTTAATCCTACCCTATGGGCCTATCGAACTAGTATCCGCACACCCACCAGTGCCACCCCTTTCACCATGGTCTATGGATCAGAAGCAGTACTCCCCATTGAGATCGAGATCCCATCACTCAGGATATCACTGGAAAACCTCATCACAGATGAAGAGTACAGAGTATCAAGATTAAATGAGCTAGAGCTATTGGATGAGCGACGTATAAATGCTTTGAATCATTTGCAAGTCTATCAGAATAGACTCAAAAGGAGCTATAATAAGAAAATCAGAAGCAAGACTTTCCAAGTCAGAGAACTGGTATTAAAGGAGAATCAGAAGAATGTCCCAAACCTAATCAGCAAAGGCAAGTTTGAACCCAATTGGTTGGGACCATTTGTCATCACAACAAGTTACAAATTAGGGGCATATCAGTTATCAACACTCGAAGGGGAACCTTTGCAGGAACCTATGAATAGCTCCCATCTCAAAAAGTTTTATGCCTAATTCTTTCAAGGTATAGAACCAAAAAATCCAAAAAATTAGAAAATGTCCTAAAAAAATGGTTACTTTGGCAAAAACCTGGCAGACAGGCGTCTTGGTAACAACAAAAAAATTAGAAAAAGGATTGGAAAATAGTAAAGAGAAAAGTCATCCTCTAGTGAAAACCACTTTGGTGGCACTTTAGACAAGTACCTTGGTGAAAACCTGGCAAACATGCACCTTGTGTAAATAAGCACTTGCCATCCACCGGGATCTCTATGGCTTTTTCTACATCATCCATCCATTGTGATTCCATCATCCATCGCATTCCATATCTCCATCCATCACTCATCCACTCACATCTGCACCATAGCTTGGTCCTGTTTTCGTATTATGGTCCCTCCTAGTACTACTCGACCCATCCTCAAGGTCAGTTTGTCCTGCCTTTATCAGAGTAGTCTATTGCATCATGCTGGGGGCATGTTCTCATTGGATTGGATTCATGTATACTCTTGAAGTCCTAAATATCACAAAATCCAAAAACATCCAAATATCAGAAAATCCAAAAACATCAAAATATCAGAAAATTCAAAAACATCAAAACATATCAAAATCCCAAAAATAGGTCAAATAGTCAGTCAAAAGGTCAAAAACAGAGTCGTCTTGTCGAACTATGTCGTCTTTGAGCTTGAACGTAGGCAAGGTTGATCTTGATCATCCCCCGAGACACGGGTATGTGCAGGATCATGATGGGCCAAAAAGTGGCAATATGATGGATATGTGGCTGACAACTTTTTCTTTACCCAAAATTGATGAAATGAAAAGGGTTTTTAAAGGAGATTCTCATCTTTCCACCAATATAAATTATGCTTTACTTTGAATTTAATAAGTAATTATTATTCATTTTCTATTCAAATTACGATTAAAGTCCTGATTGATAGACTGATTGAAAAACATCTATAGCTTTCAAACGATATCACATTTTTTCAATTCAAAACATGTGTCACATTCTATGCTTCACATAGTATAGGATTAAAAAAAGAAAAAATTTCATGAAGTTTTGACCAAGTTAAGGTGGTCAGACATACGAGTTTTTTTAAATTTTTAAAATTTATAATAAAAATTTATAATTAATTATTTTACTTGGAAAAAAATTACAAAAAATATGCATCACATCGTGACATGAGTCCTCTACTTATATCTAAAATCTTATAAAAATATTATCATTTCTTATTGTGGTTAGGGTGGTCTATTGCATTGACCTACTTCTTTATTTTTCCTTGAAATTTAAGTACTACTCCATTGAAATTTCAATTTTCACCAAATAGATTTTTTTTTTTAAAGAACCTAGTAGATTAGAAACTACATTCAATTTGCTATAGATTCTATTCTTACATATTTTTAAAATAATATAGATAAATTATTCAAATTTTTACGTCAAGTTGCCTAACCCTAATTTTTCTGATTTTTTTGCCACTTAAGGGCCTGTTTTTTCCATGATGATCCTGCACATACCCACACTTAGGTCAGTCATTTAGGAGTCCATCATAATAAACTGACATTTCATCATGTATATCATCATCTGTAAATCGGTCAAGTCGTCAATTGAACTACGTGGTCTCTGCGTGTATAACGTAGGCAAGGCTAATATGTTGATCAACCCCCGAGGCCCCTATGATAGGTCTTTAGGTTAGTTTCTTGGTCAAAATCTCAGAAAACCCCAAAACATCAGAAAATCAAAAATTAAAATATTTGAAAATCTCAAAAAATACCAAAAATAGCCTCAAAACATTGAAAAATGTCAAAAAAATCCAAATATTTGAAAAAATCCATCCATCTCATCTCGCTTGCACCCGCAATAATCTATCACTCAAAATAAACGATCGTCATCCTCAATCTTTGGTAAGATAATCAGAAACAAGTTTAGCAGATGAAAAGTGAAAACTCAAAATCGTCAAGTCTTAGGTCTAAGTCAGTACGTAAGCAAGCTGGTCAACTCTTGGTATCAATAACCTATCATCCAATTGATCCCATTTCAATCATTTGAAAGAACACCTTAGGATAAATGAAATGACATTCTGCCATCCACTAACATGTCCTAGGATGCATCCTTCCTACAATGGGCATTATCTTTTGGCAATAGTTTCGGTTCTTATCCTTAGAAAACATCTCCTTTTGGTTAGCGGTATTGAAGAACATCAGCTTGTTTGTTTACTTTGTCTTTATCTTTTTACTTATCTTATTGCGCTCATTCCAAGGACTTCTCGATGATATCTGAATAGAGGATTTAGAGAAATAGGAATGGGGCAATGATCAATATCTTTTGTTTGTTGTGCTTGTTGGACGTTCTTGTCATATAACCTTGGCGAATACTTGCTTTGTTAGTTATGTATGGAGGGTGTTTTGAACAACTTGTTGACTATTGCATTGAAAGGTTGTACCTTTCCATGTTTTGGCCTGAGGTGTTTGAAACGTCCAAAATGCATCCTAGCAAGGTTTCTGTATGTCAGGTGTGAACAAGAATACTCCTTTCTCTTTGTCGAGTCAAAGTCCATCACATTGGGTACAATGCCATCCTGGTTCTCTATACCTTGATGCATTGTACCACGTGTGTTATCAAACATAAGTGTGCAAACCCCAATCCTAAAACCTGCAAAACAACAAGAATAAACAAGTTAAACAAGAGATTGCAAGCTAAAACAAGGATTCCCCACGAAATCCATTTACACACTCAAAGTAGGAAAGAAAACAATGAAAAGCATAATAAAGAGAACAAAATAGATTGAATCATAATTTAAATGTGAAAACTCATGATCCCATGGGGGGATTGGTGCCAATTTGATGTGAAAATTGGCCCTTTCCCAATTCCTAAGATGCAAGTTTGATATGTTGATGAGATTGATCCACTTTGTTGATGAAGGATTAGAGCTCCAAGGCCAAAATCTACAAAAACCTAGCTAAGAACTCAATGATAGTGGATGAAATTTGAGAGATATTTGAGCATGGTAACTTTGCATAAATTATGGATCCTCAAATGAGGATATGAGCTCTTTATTTATAGAATTCCAAGATGGATGAATGTCCAAATTTGAGCAATGTGGGACTAACATTCATCCAATGGCATGATGCCACTTGTCAATCTATGAATGGATGAAGGATGTGCAAGATTTGGGGATTGTGGCAATAAATGCATATTTTTGAATTTCAAATTTGTTGAAATGACTTGTAAGAGGGAAGGGAAAATACAATAAATGCCACTTGGCTCAAGACAAATGACATGTAAGATGAAGTTATTGCCTTGTTGGATGTACATGTTGACTTGGAATTTTTGAATTCAAATTGAGAGAATATTCCAAAAGATGCCTTGTGAGGAAAATAGGGATTTAATAAATGAATTAAATCTATTTTCATGTGCAACTTGCAAAATCTAGAGGATGGGACATGAGATGAGATTAAATTAATCGAGGGTTAATTAATTTAATGAGAGGTTAGATGATGTGACCTATTTGACTCAATTTTATGGATTTATTTAAATCAAATAAGAGAGGAATATGATAAGAGATTAATTAAATAAGGATTTTGATTTATTTAATTAAAAGAGATGGTGTTAGATTAAATCAAATAAGGTTTTAATTTATTTAATTTAATGGATAGACTTTAAAGATTTAATCAAATAAAATTAATTATTTAATTAAATAGGGATAATTAGATCAGATGGATTGATTTAATTAACAAGAGAGATTGACTTAATTAGATAAAATGATTTATTCAATTAAGAGAGGAATATTGATGAATTTAATCAAATAAGAAAATTTGATTAAATGGTTAGACTGAAGGATGATTCAGGATGAAATGGTGTTAGTAGGTCGGGATCAAGTGCACAATGTCAATCAATATATTTTACATGTCTACATTTTGCCTCTCTTTGAAGCAATGCACTTGTTGCGTTGGTTCAAAGAATAAACGGTCTCGATCAAAGCCAAAAAATTTGTTACTTAAAAACTTTCCCCACTGCTGCATGGCGAGAGAAAACATACCATTATAATGGCCCCTCGAGAGATTGGACAAAAATTTCAATTTTTGGGTGATCTCGTGAAAAAAGGAGGACAAGGTGCCCGACAAGTCCAAAAAGGCTCCAAGAGGCCAAAAACGTGTCTAAATGCAATAAAACGATGAAAAAAAAGCCCCAACTGGTCAAAGATAGGTTCGGGAGTCCAAAACCCTAGCAAGACAGCCAATCAAGGTGAAAAAACCCTAATTTTTAGGCTTAAAAGGGGCCCGAGGGGTCACTTTCAAGTCATTTTCAAACACCTCCAATAGTAATCTCAAGATTTGAGCTCAAACCTCTTGACGATATGGCGCAGCGAAAACTTCCCCTGCACATTTTGGATCGAGTTCGGACGTACCAGTGGCCACTTGGTATCGGGGCACCGATAAGTGGTCCTTACGCGAGCCTCGTCTTTCATTTATTGCTTCAATGAATGCTTTAAAGATTCGATCCATCTGTAGCGGCGCTATATAGCACCACTCAGATGTCAAATTGTGCTGCTTGGTGTTGAATAGCATCGCTGCGGTATAGTTTGGAGTTTAGAAACTCCAATGCTAAGCTCAGGGCCGGTGGGTGGATTTGCAAAGTGCGACGCGACGACGTCAATTTTGCTCAAAATGCGCCACTAGATGACAAGGTGCACCATGGCAGTGCGATTTTTCTCTTTTGGGGCCTAGCGTTGGAGTTTGATTAGAAATCAAACTACGATGTCATCATGAGTTGCACCGCTAGAGAATTTTTTTGAACGCTCAATGAAGAATTTTTCAAAAAATTTAACATTATGACCTTCCTTGATGCAAGACGCGGCAATGGAGCTCTACTCCAGAGAGCACAGGTCGCGGGACCTAGTCGGCTACTTGTGGGACCTGAGCGACAGGGACCAGGATCGACTCTGGATTGCGGGGTTGTGGCACATTATGTATGCGGCACCCATTCGTACTCATCTAGGGATGCTGTCAATGCTGGCTGAGAGGTGGCACAGCGAGACATCTTTGTTCCATCTTCCCACTGGTGAGGCCACCATCACTCTAGAGGACGTTTGGTAGATTTTGAGATTGCCTATTTATGGTCGTCAGGCGATCTTTGACATGGACGAGGGATGCGAGGCCTGCTTTAGATTCCTTGCTACTGATGAGATTGTGTTTTGTGAGGGGCAGAAAGAGCTCGAGCGGCACAGGATCCTAGTACCTCCCTACCATTGGGTGATTGTAGCTATCATTTTGGGCCTTGTTGCCTTTGACAGATGAGGGCGATACTTTAGTCCTAGTTGGGGGTATTGCTGGGAGCGGATGGTGCGAGACAGGCCAGTTCGTTTTGCATGGGGGCCTGTTCTTCTCGCTTCACTTTACAAAGACCTCCATGAGTACATCTATATGGACGACAAAGTGCTGGGAGCAAGGGTGACTCTACTTCACATTTGCGCATGGGAGCACATTGTTGTGCTTTAGCCGCATGTTGTTTCAGTTCCAATGTCTCCAGATGATCCCCTCGTGTGTCGATACAGAGGCTGTGTGTCCTTTACACACACCGGTGAGCACGGGATCCCCTACTGGAGGCGAGTCTTGGATGAGATGTAGGTTTTTACCTGGCGACCCTACCTTGGTCGGCTCGGATGGGCCGATGATGCTGATCGGATGTTCCACTACCCCCAAGATCGTTTTATGCAGGAGCAGGAGCGCACTATGCTTGAGAGGTACTTGCCTGGGCGTGTGCAGCGTTAGTTTGAAGAGCCATAGGATCGGCCAAATGATGATTACGTAGCCGTCTTCGCCCGTACCATGACACAGGTTTCATGGGGGCAGTACATTCCTGCTTCGGAGGTGGTCGACAGTTTCCAACAATTGGTGGCCCGACCATGGGCCTATGATCAGGGGCTAGTAGATCCAAGAACTACCCAAGCCTACAGGGATTGGTTTCGGCCTCCTCTTCGGTTGACGATTCTGGGTGCAGTTCCGGATCTGCAAAGAGTTAGAGGCAGAGGGGGAGGATGAGGACAAAGAGCTGAGATCCAATAGCACCCACCATTTGTGCCTCCAGTCCAGCCGGATCAGGTAGACATGCACATGTAGGACCAGTAGCAGGTGCCACCAGTCCCACCATGAGTTGAGGGTGAGGATCAGCCTCATGTGCAGCCTCAGGTACAACCACGGGTACAGCCAACAGGACAGGCAGATGCTTGAGATGCGTTGATTGCACAGCTGCAGGCTCAAATCTAGGCCGTGATAGCCAAGAGAGATCAGGTGAGGGCCGAGAGAGAGCAGCTCGAAGCTGAGAGAGATTAGGTTGTACAGCTAAGACAGGCTATAGAGCTATAGGTAGCCATAGAGCTAGGCAGGAGACAACAACTAGAGAGCATGGCAACCTCTTCCTCCCAGGGTACAGTATCAATTCGATCCTATAGGGATGTTGTCTGAGAGGCAGAGTATTATCGGCGGTTTTATCACGAGGCCATACCCAGAGCATAGCAGGTCCCAGAGTATTCAGAGCGGGCTAGCCACAGACCAGCAGAGGGTCATGGTGACAGGGGCGAGGGCAGCATTCATAGGGACCGAGTTTGTTCGAGATGTTATGATACTTTTTGTGCCTTACGGGCTCATTTTTGATAGCCCGATGGGCCTTTTGTACTGATTGACATATATGTACAGTGATCCAATTTATTCTTTGTACTATGACAGTTGCATTATTGATGATATATACGAGCCAGTGGTGATTTTGATGTGATGCAATGTGTTCTCTTTATTTATGCATGTATGGTTCTACTTCTATATGTTATGGATGCATTTATTTCTAATGATGTATGCATTATGATTATGACTAACAGATCTATATTATGTCACCTTATGATATGGAGATGTATTTATGTGATGTGCAATGATATTGTCTATATGATAATTTATTTATGTTGATGCAAATGGGATATGTAATATGTAATATGAATTGTAATATGCAAAATGATATGATCTATGGTGTACCTACGAAATGATATGTGATTTATGTTTATATATGATTATGGATGCATATATGTTTTGCTTGTAATGAATTTTGTATGTTTACGCCTATGTGGAATGATCTATGCAATGGATGTTTAAGATGCTATTTATTGGTTGATGAGATGAATGATGTAATGTGGATGCGATGGACGTGATATGATGCAAATGAAATGGTGTAATGCAAATGAGATGGTTTTATGAGATGCTTAGAATAACAAATGTTATTATCTTAAATGTATTAAATGATGATGTAGTGTATGTGATGCATTTAATAGGATGTGATGTTATGTTAATGCCAAGTGAGATGATGTAATGATATGTTAATGCAAAGTGATATGATGTAATGATATGTTAATATGAATGTATTGTGGTGAGATGATGTCATGATGCTATGCAAGTATGTATGCAAATGAATTATTTATAATGCTTATATACATATTGTTTATGATTATTCTGTATGTGGTAATGGTGAAATGATTATGAAATGTTTATGCAAACGTTATGCGATGATTTATGTGATAGATGTAATATGATGCAAAGAATGGATGCAATGTAATAAAATGGATGCACTTTTATAATATGGTGGACATGCAATGCATATGTTCTGTATATGTTATGTTGATGCAATATGCTAATGATTTGTGGATGCAGGATTAATGATGATAGCGATGGTGATGGTGATGATCAACTGTCATAGTACCTTGTTAGTGCAATTAGCAAGAAGAAAAAAAAAATCATTTCAACAAGACACAAGATGATGCAAATGCAAATGAGGATGATGATGATGATGATTACTTGCTGAGGAATTGGGATTTTTAAAAGGGCCAAATTTTCTTATGTTTGATAACACACATGGTACAATGCATCAAGGTATAGGAAACTAAGATGACGTTGTACTTAGTGTGATGTACTTTGACTTGACAAGCAGATAGGAGTATTCTTGCTCACACCTTGACATACAGAAACCTTGCTAGAATGCACTTCAGAAGTTTCAAACACCTCGGACCAAAACATGGAAAGGTAAACCTATCCATGCAATAGTCAACAAGTTGCCCTAGACCTCCTCCATATCTAACTAAGCAAATATTCGATGTAGTTATATTACAAGAATGTCCAACAAGCATAATAGACAAAAAGATAATGATCGTTGCCCCATTCCTATTTCTTTAAATCCTCTATTTTGGGATATCATCGAGAAGTCCTTGGAATGAGCACAATAAGATAAGTCAAAGATAAAGACAAGGTAAACAAATAAGCTGATGTTCTTCAATACCGCTAACCAAAGGAGGATGTGTTTTCTAAGGATAAGAACTAAAACTTATTGCCAAAAGATAATGCCCATTGTAGGAAGGATTCATCCTAGGACATGTTAGTGGATGGTGGCATGCCATTTCATTTACCGAAAGCATTCTAAAAGATGATTGATATGGGACCAATTCGGATGATGAGTTACCGATACAAAGAGATGACCAACTTGCTTATGTACTGACTTAGACCTAAGACTTGACGTTTTGAGTTTTCACTTTTGACCTGTTAGGCTTGCTTCTAACTGTTTCACCAAAGGTTGAGGATGACGATCAATTTATTATGAGTGGTGTTATTGTGGATGCACATGAGATGAGGTGGATGGATTTTTTCAAATATTTGGATGTTTTTGATGTTTTACAATGTTCTGAGGCTATTTTTGGTATTTTTTGGGATTTTCAAATGTTTTGATTTTCAATTTTCCAATGTTTTGGGATTTTCTGAGATTTTGACCAAGAGACTAACCTAAAGACCTATCCTAGGGGCCTCGGGGGATGATCAAAGATCAACCTTCCCTACGTTCAAGCTCAAAGACAACGAGTTTGACTGACGACTTGACCGATTTACAAATGAAGATATACATGATGAAATGTCAGTTTATTATGATAGACTCCTAAAGGACTGACCTAAGTGTCTCGGGGGATGATCAAAGATCAACCTTGCCTATGTTCAAGCTCAGAGACGATGTAGTTCAACAAGATGCCCCTGTTTTTGACTTTTTGACATGTTTTTGGGATTTTAATATGTTTTGATGTTTTTGGATTTTCTTATTTTCTGATGTTTTTGGATTTTCTGATTTTATGATGTTTTTGGATTTTCTGATATTTTGATGTTTTTGGATTTTCTGATATTTTGATGTTTTTGGATTTTCTGATATTTTGATGTTTTTGGATTTTTTGATTTTTTGATGTTTTTTGGATTTTCTGATATTTTGATGTTTTTGGATTTTCTGATTTTAGGACTTTAAGAATATACACGAATCCGATCTGATGAGAACATGCCCCCAACATGATGAAATAGACTACTCCGATAAAGGCAGGACAAACTAACCTTAAGGATGAGCCGAGTAGTTCTAGGAGGGATCATGATATGAAAATAGGACCAAGCTATGGTGTGGATGCGAGTAGATGAGTAATGGATGGAGACCCGAATGCGATGGATGATGGAAGCATAATGGATGGAGGATACAGAAAAAGTTGTAAAGATCCTAGTGGATGGGAAGTGCTTATTTACACAAGGCACCTGTTTGCCAGGTTTTTACCAAGGTACTTGCCCAAAGTGCCACTGAAGTAGTTTTCACTAGAGGACGATTTTTTTCTTTACTGTTTTCAATCTTTTTTTTCTGATTTTTTGGACTTTTTTGCTTTTTTGATTTTTTTGTTGTCACCAAGATGCCTGTTTGCCAGGTTTTCGCTGAAGTAACCACTTTTTTAGGACATTTTCTGATTTTTTTGGATTTTTTGGTTCTATACCTTGAAAGATTTAGGCATAAAACTTTTTGAGATGAGAGTTATTCATGGGCTCTTGCAGAAGTTCCTCTTTGGGTGTTGATAATTGATATGCCCCTGACTTATAACTTGCTATGATAATGAATGGTCCCAACCAATTAGGTTGAAACTTGCCTTTGCTGCTTGGGTTTGGGACATTCTTCTGATTTTCTTTTAAGACTAGTTCTCCGACTTGGAACGTCCTGCTTCTGATTTTCTTATTGTAGCTCCTTTTGAGTCTATTCTGATAGACTTGTAAATGATTCAAAGCATCTATACATTGCTCATCTAGTAACTCCAGCTCATTTAATCTTGACACTCGATAGTCTTCATCATTGATGAGGTTTTATAGTGATATCCTCAGTGATGGGATCTCGATCTCAATGGGGAGTACTGCTTCTGATCTGTAGACCAGGGAGAAAGGTGTGGCGCTGGTGGGTGTGTGGATGTTGGTTCGATAGGCCCAAAGGGCGAGATTAAGCTGCAAATTCCAGTCATGACCTACGTCATTGACTGTTTTCTTGAGGATTTTCATAATGGTCTTGTTTGTAGCTTTTGCTTGGCCATTTCCTTGGGGATAGTATGGGGTGGAGAAGCGATGTTGAATTTTGAATTTCTCGCATAAGTCATGGACCTCCTAATTTTTGAATGGTGTCCCATTATCTGAGATAATGGCTTGTGGAACACCATAGCGACAAATGAGATAGTTCAAGATGAACTTAGAAATCTGCTTCCTGGTTATGTATGTCATGGGTATGGCCTCCACCCACTTAGTAAAGTACTTTGTTGCGGTTATGATGAATTTTTGGCCGTTAGATGAGGTGGGTGTGATTTTTCCAATGAGATCAAGTCCCCACTACGAAAAGGGCCATGGTGTGACGATAGGATGAAGCTCTTGAGCTAGAGCATGGATGAGGTCCCCATGCTGCTGACATTGTAGACACTTTCTGGCATGATCATGTGCTTCTCTTTCCATTGTGGGCCAATAATACCCCATCCTCAGCAATTTCTTGGCTATGGTCATTCCACTCAAGTGTGAACCATAGATATCGTTGTGTACTTTAGTTAGAGTGGTTAATGCCTCCTCAGTGTTTAAGCAATGGAGTAGGGTTCCTTCTATGCTTCTTCGATGTAGGGTATCACCTAGGATGACAAATCTGGATTCCTTTTTAACAAAGGTTCATTTTAGGTTTGAGGGTAGGTCAGCGGGTATGACTCCTATTCGAAGGTATGTGTAAATGTCATGATACCAAGGATCACTAGCACCAACGATTTCACATACATATTCTGATTTTGGTACCTCGAATGCGGGCACAAGAAGCTACTCAATCAGGAATTCATATTTTGGAACGTTGTGAGGGATGTCTAATAGGGACCCAATTGTTTCCATGGCCTCTATTTCTCTGTTATTGGTTATAGGAATCTACTCAAATGTAATTTTGATGAAGGATTCTTTGAGAGTCTCCACCAATTTCTTGTATGGAGTGAGCTTGTCGTCCTTGGTCTGGTATTCATTGTTTACTTGATTTATGATCAATTGAGAGTCTCTATACACTTCGAGAGCTATGATGTTCCATTGCACTGCTATTCTGAGACCTATAGTTAAAGCCTCATATTCCGCGATGTTATTGGTGCAAGGAAATGCCAGTTTGTAGGACCTTGGTATGCAATCCCCCTGTGGGGTGATGAAGAATATGCCAGCTCCTGATCCATGCTGTGTGTATGAGCTATCGAAGTATAGTTTCCAGTGGTTAGCTATGTTGAGATTCAAAATGGATTCATCTGGAAACTCTGAGACGAGAGGGTTCTCTAAATAGATAGGTGCTTCTACTAGTTGATCTGCAATAACTTGACCTTTGATTGCTTTCCGCTCCACATATTCGATGTCATATTCTGATAATGTCATCACCCATTTTTCCATTCTTCCTGTGAGCATTGCCTTTGATAGTAGATACTTGAGAGGGTTAATTTTGGCAATGAGTTTTATTTAATGTGCCAACATGTAATGTCTAAATTTTTGTGATGCAAACACTACTGTGAGGCATGCTTTCTCGATGAATGAATAGTTTAGCTCATGACCAACCATTGTCCTGCTGGTGTGGGTATGTGCAGGATCATGATGGGCCAAAAATTGGCAATATGATGGGTATGTGGCTGACGACTTTTTTTTTACCCAAAATTGATGAAATGAAAAGGGTTTTTAAAGGAGATTCTCAACTTTCCATCAATATAAATTGTGCTTTATTTTGAATTTAATAAGTAATTATTATTCATTTTCTATTCAAATTACTAAAGTCCTGATTGATAGGCTAATTGAAAACATCTATAGCTTTCAAATGGTATCACATTTTTGAATCAAAACATGTGTCACATTCTATGATTCACATAATATAGGATTAAAAATAAAAAAATTGAATTTCATGAAGTTTTGAGTTAATTAAGGTGGGACATACAATTTTTTATATTTTTAAAACTTGTAATAAAAAATTCATAATTAATTATTTACTTGGAAAAAATTACAAAAAATATGCATCACATCGGGACATGAATCCTCTGCTTATATATAAAATATTATAAAAAATATTATCATTTTATTGTGGTTAGGGTGGTCAAACAGACACCTACTTCTTATTTTTTCCCTGAAATTTAAGTACTACTGCATTGAAATTTCAAATTTTCACCAAATAGATTTTTTTTTTTTTTTAAACAAACCTAGTAGTTTAGAAACTACATTCAATTTGATACATATTCTATTCTTGCATATATTTGAAATACTATAGATAACTTATTCAAATTTTTATGTCAAGTTTCCTAACTCTGATTTTTCTAAATTTTTTTCCACTTAAGGGTCTATTTTTTCCATGATGATCCTGCACATACCCGTGTAATAGATAGCCCTCTCCATTCTGTTTTCATCATGCTGAGCTAGGAGAGCTCCAAGGGCTGCTGCTATTACTGATACGTATAGAATCAATGGCTTTCTTGGGATGGGTGGCATTAAGATTGGTGGTGTCAGTAGATATTCCTTGATTTTGTTGAATGCCTCTTCACACTTGGTATCCCATTTGTATGCTACTCCCTTGTGGAGTAGGTGAGAATATGGGTTATGTTTGTCTGCCAGTTGTACTATGAATCGTCAAATGGATTAGAGTCTGCCTTGTAGACCTCTTAGTTGCTTTAATGTTTTTGGTGCCTCCATCTCGAGGATTGCTTTTACTTTTGTTGGATCCACCTCGATGCCCCTCATTAACACTATGTATCCTAGGAGCTTTCCTGATTGTACACCGAAGACGCACTACTTTGGGTTTAGTCTGACCTTGTACTCTTCTAGTCTATCAAAGATGGCACCTAGGGTTGCTATGTGATCTTTTCTCTTTCTTGACTTAGCTAGAATGTCATCAACATAGTCTTCGACTGTCTTATGGATCATGTCGTGGAATATCAATGTCATGGCCCTTTGATATTTTGCTCCTGTGTTCTTTAAGCCAAATGGCATCATGTTCCAACAATAGGTCCCCCATGGGAAAGTGAAAGTTGTTTTATGTTGGTCCTCTTTAGCTATCATGATTTGATTATATCCTGAGAATCCATCCATTAGTGACAACATTTCATGTCTCGCTGTCATGTCTACTATCATGTCGATGTTTGGAAGTGGGAAGTCATCTTTTGGACATGCCTTGTTCAAATCTTTGAAGTCTGTGCAGATTTTGATATTTCTGTCGGGTTTTGAAACAGGTACCAAGTTTGACACCCATTCTAGATAATCGATTGGTCAGATGAATCCTACGTCTAATAGCTCTTTTAGCTCCATTTTGACTAATAGAGCGATATGAGGATGCATTTTTTGAAGCTTTTGTCTGATAGGCTTTGCTTCTAGATACACTGCTAAGTGGTGAACCACGGTCTTTGGATCAAGTCCTGGCATGTTAGCATAACTCCATGCAAAGTTTATTTTTCTTTCTCTTAGGAATGCTGCTAGGAGCTCTTGCTCTTCTGATAGTAGGGATTCCGCATAGAATGTGATATGTAGGGTCTCCTCCATTCCTAGGTTGACCAGATTGCATTTTTCTGCCAAGACTGCTGACTTTTTCTAATGAATAGCTCTTAAAGGAAGATTGAATCCCCCATCCTTGGGCACCTCAGAGAGGTTTTCACCATTGGATGCATCCTTTCTTTTTACTTTTTTCTGGTCAGAGAGTGCCACAGTGTGGTTTTCACTCAAGGACTTGGATATTATTCTTAGTTTCTCACTTTTGCGACTGAAGGATTCAATCATTTCCCCATAATAGGCATGTGTGTCCAACTCTATTATAAACCATGCTTTATGATATCCATCTGGAATGTTATTCCGCAATCCCATGAATTCTGAGAGTGCCTCCTCATTTTTGAATGTATCGAGAACTGGTGGTCCTCATTGGTCATAGTCAATGAGTTGGGGATATACTAGGCAGATCTCATGATTTTGTTGGTCTGGTTCGAAGGATAGGGTACTAATCATGCAAAGAGTGGTATCCTCAAATAGCCTAAGTAGATTGTTCATGGTATCCTCATCATCACTACTATTATAAATGTCAGTTATGAAGTTATGTATGTCTCTACCTATGGATATTGGTAAGCATACTTCTGCTGCGATTGGCTAAGGAGGAATATTAACTGTTCTAACTAGAGGACTTCGGCCACGTATGGTTATACTCAGAGGGGTACATCCAAGGCCAAGATTTGTTATCGGCTGCGTCTTTGGCATGATAGGTATTATGAGCCCATTGTCGTTTTGTCCCAATCTTTGATTTATATCGTAGCCCATTGCAAGCATCATTTGCAGACCCTTGCTTCGGTCATCCATTGGTAAGTCTGGTACTATTCTTTCATCTTGATATAACATGTGAGATGGATCTGCCTCAATAACTTCTCGCCCAAGATCTCCCCAGCTTGTGAATTCAGGATAGTTTTCAGGAGACGTTTGGGATGTGGAGGCTTCATTTATTTGCGGTCGTCCCCGTGATCTAGGAGATTGTGGTAATTCTCCTACCACAAAAGCATTATTAGGGAGCTTGTAATTTCCATAGCCGTTATCTTGGACAATGAGCTTGATGTCAGAGATGGTGGGAATGGTGGGAGTGGTGGGTGTCTCTGTCACAAAAGTGGATGCGAGAGTGGCAGGGTCAATGTATGGTGTGGATGGGCCCTCATCATTTTTGGGTACTTGGGGGATTTTGTAATACTTTGCTTCAAGATTTTTGCAATATGAGAAAGGTTTAGGATCTCCATGGATGGTAACTTCTTGTCCATTATGTGTAAATTTCACACATTGGTGAAAAGTTGATGCTACTACTTTCATTGCATGGATCCATTGGCGTCCTAGGAGGATATTATATGGCAAGTCGAGGTCCAAGACCTAACAAGTGGTTTCCATGATGGAAGGCCCTACTTGAATAGGGAGTTTGATCGTGCCTTGAGACACTCTTTCTTGATCATCATATGCTCTTATTGTGATACCCTTCCCTTTATCAATGGAATCTTTTGATATTTTCAACTGCTTGATGAGGCCAAGAGAATAGATATTCAAAACCCGCAACTCCATCCACCAAGACCCTTTTGATTTTTCTCTTATGTACTATGGCTTCCAAGTGAAGTGCACGATTGTGAGATGGTTGAGTGGGGAAATCCTGGTCAGAGAATGTAAGGAGATTAGGCGTAATGATATTTCTGACCATAGATTGGAATTGTTCCTCATCAAGATCGGCGGGGACAGTGGATGAGGCCAATGCTTCTTCAAGGATTTTCATATGGGAAGATGATAATTTTAGCAACTCCATGATGGAGATTTGCATTGGCATTCTCTTGAGTTGATCTAGGACATTATAGCCATTAGGAATAGATCTAGATGTGGGGACTTTGTTTGGATGGGATGATCCTGCGATGGTTATTTTTCTGCCTCTTGTGGTGACTCCACAATCTTCGGCATAGGCGGCTTTGATAGTAATGACCATGTAGTTTTCATTTAGGGAGGTGATGACTGTTTCATACACATGATTTACGTTTGAGTGGGTTCCTTTCGCTTTATCATTTTTATTCCCTTTATTGCCATGATTCGGCATCGGATTTGTGTATATCTTAAGATCTTGATTTCCTGTAGGTTGTTCCACGTTTATGATTCTTTTATCGATGAGATCTTGGATGATGTTTTTCAGTCTCATGCAACTGTTTGTAGTATGGCCTTTGATTTTATGGAATTCACAAAGTTGATTTTCATTATACCAAGGAGGTTTCACATCTAGTTCTTGGTAATTCTCAAATGTAGGAGGCTTGATGAGTTTTTTGTCTATCAACTTTTTCATTATGTCCTCAAGTGGTTCCCCCAAAGTGGTGTATTTTCACTTGGGATAACTCTTGCGTTGGGATGGTCCTCTTTGCTCATTGAGATTATTGATTGTTGGATTGTTGTTTGGTTGGTGTGTTGTGTGATGAGTGTTTTGGTGTTGTGTTTGGATTTGTGGTGCGGGTGTATGTTGGTGAGGAGAACTAATGACCACCTTGGCATCAACGACACCATCATTAGTAATGTTTTTGTTCCTTTCCCACGTGTGAGGTTTATCTTTGTAATTGGATGGTGGGTGGTTGTTTTGTTGTTCAGGGTATGATGTTGATTCTGCAGGTTGAGTCATAAGGGCTCTTTCGATGCTGAGTGCCTTGGGGATCAACTGATCATATGTGGTGATGCCCTGAACCTTGAGATGAAATGCCAAGTGGCCTTCAAGGTTGGCTATTATGGTGCAAACTTGTTGTTCTTCTGGCATGGTCCACTTGCTCTGATTGGCCTTGGATCACCATCATTGTAGGAATGAGGTGAATGATTCACCCTTTCCTTGTTTCAGAACTAAGAGTTCTTCTAGACTAACATCCATTGCAATGTTGCATGCATAATTTTTAATGAATGCATCCATAATTTCTTGGACTGTTCTAATGCCTGAAGGTAGACGAGAGAACCATTCCATAGCGTGGCCAGCCAAACTCCTAGGAAATAGCCGCATCAAATAAGTATCGTCATATGTGACTTCCATGCAATGAACCTAGAATTCCCTGATGTGATCTTAAGGGTTTCCCATCCCTCGATATTTGTCAAATTTTGGGATTTAAAATCCCTTGGGGAATGGTTTCATCACTAGGCTCCTATCGAATGGATACAGACACAAGTTGGTTGGTGTTTTCATTGTTCGCCCTGATTGAAGATCGAGCACTTGTTGCGAGAGCAACCTGATTTGTGCTGTCACATCATTTTGCGGATCAAGGGGTGGAATGAAAGTTTTTTGGGGTGTTTCAATCGTGGGTTGGATGGGTGGGTTGGTGTTGTTCGATGGTATTTTTATGTTCTGCCAAGCTAGGTAGGCTTCCACTTGTTGCTGTATGAACAATGCCTATTGTTGATCTTGTTGTTGTTGCGCTAAGATTTGTGTTTGTTGTTGTGCTTGTTGCTATTCCAACAACGGTTGTTGTTGTGCTTGTTGTTCCAACAACACTTGTTGTTGGGCTGCCAATTCGGCTGCTTCTTGCTGCTCTTGATATTGCTTTATTGCTTGCTGATATTCTTGCAATTGCACTGCGTCACATCATTTTGCGGATCAGGGGATGGGATGAAAGTGTTTTGGGGTGTTTCAATCGTGGGTTGGATGGGTGGGTTGGTGTTTTTCGATGGTATCCGTATGTTCTACTGAGCTAGGTAGGCTTCCACCTGTTGTTGATCTTGCTGTTGTTGCACTAAGATTTGTGCTTGTTGTTGTGCTTGTTGCTGTTCCAACAACGCTTGTTGTTGGGCTGCCAATTTGGCTGCTTCTTGCAACTCTTGATATTACTTTATTGCTTGCTGATATTCTTGCAATTGTGCTGCATGTCTTTGTGCAAGAAGTTGTGCTTGTGCTTGCCCTTGCTATGCTTGATATTGGGTGTTTTCCTGAGCTTGAGCTTGAGCTGCTTGTTGTTGTAATAGAGCTTGTGCTTGAGCAGTCTTTTGTGCTTGCAATGATTGCAATGCTTGAGCGGATTGGGCAACTTGTTGTTGTTGTTGTAATAAAGCTTGGGCTTGTTGTGCTTGTAAGGCAGCTTGGGATGCTTGGGCAACTTGCGTAGCTTGAGCGGCTTGTTGAGCAGCTAGTTCTACGGCTTTTCATTTTTGCACTTGTTGGTATCCCCTTTCAAAATCAACTTGCAATGCCACGTTGTATTGACTTGATGTGGTGGAAGTTGGTGGTGGTGGGGGTGGATTAAAAATGGCGTTTGTGAAGGTGGTGTTTTGAGTGATGGATGGTGTTGTTGATGTGGTTGGTCCTTGAGAGACCATGCTTTGTGATGTTAAGGTGGTGTTTGAAGATGTTGCAATTGCTTGTGCATTTGTCGTCTGTTGTTGCGATATCAACGATAAATTTTGAGTGTTTGGCATAATGATTTGATTGATATTTGGGATAGTAGTTTGATTGATACTCGGTAGAGGGGGAAGCCCTAAACCAAGGAGTGATGTGGATGATGATTGTAATGGTGGAAGAGGTGGGAATGTGAGGGGTGCAAGTTCTTGTGAAAATGTTGTGGTGTCAAAGATGCCCCCTAGTTCGAACATGTCTCCTTCCTCTTGCGAATTTGTGAGGAGAGGAGTTTGAGGCTTTGCGCGAAAAAATGATGATGATGGGTCATGATGGAAAGTGAGAGGAACATTCTTATGTAATGGGTTTTCAAGTACGTTTTGTTCCAAGGTGGTATTTGCATCCAAGTTTTGATTATTAACAAGGGGGTGTGCTTGAATAGCATTGAGAAATGCATTTCCCTTAGTAACATTGGGTTGGGTTGGAGTAAAATATTTCATGATTTGCGGAATGTTTTGCGTGATATTTTGGGATGGGGGTGTAGATGAGATGGGAATGGTGGATGAGATTGGTGGAAAAGATGTCTCCACTATGGTACTCACGTCAAAATCCGAAGGTAATTTGGCCCCTTGTTTTGCTAGCTCAATCATGTATAACAAAGGGTTAAGCCTCATCATGATGTTGATGATTCTATGGTGTTCCAGATTTTGGAGCATTTCAGTTATTTCTTCGTGAGATATCCCAAAGGTAAGGTCTTCTCCTTGGGTTTCTTCTTGAGGATTTTGGGATGATGAGATGGTCAACGGATTGCTTGATTCGGCGGGATTTATTTCAACGTTTTTTTGGCTAAGATCACTTGAAGCGGGTGTTTCTTTGTTGGCTTCCATGCTTTTCTTGTATTTAGATCTAGTTTGAACCATAAAAAGAGGATCAAATTTCAAGAATAGGAGAGATGAACCTCTTGATTCTTTGGATTGATCTTTACTTTATGTCCAAAGTAGAAATTTTTTACCTAGGATATCTTAAGGATCAAGAGATGATATGATGGTGATGTAAGGGATGAATGACGTGGATGTTATGGTCTTTTGACCAATCTTGATGGGAGATGCTAGGTTCTTTGGGACTTTCAGATACATTTTGGATTCTTGATTTTCCTTTTGAATTTGTCCTTGATCTTGATTGGTTTTGATTTTTTTTATTTTGAACAAAAAGACCCTAAGATGTTGGATGATTATCTAAGGGATAGATTTGTTCAAACGATGATGATTTGAACATGTGTAGGGAGAAGGATGCATTTACCCACATCTATTCAAACAAGATGATAATTTAGCTAAGCATACGAAGAACGATGCATCTACGTATACCAAGCTAAACAAGATGATTTTGATGACTTTGACTAAGCATATGCAAAAGGATGCATCTACACATACCTAGCCAAAGGTGATTTTGATAAAGTTTTCAAGGATTTAGTCTCAAGGATTGGATGTTTTTTTATTTTTCCAAAAAATTCTAGCATAAGGATGATTTCAAGATTTTCCCAAAAGGTGATGGTGAGATGATGTTTGATGTTTTGAAGGATGGATGAAAAGGATTTTTGATTTGCTTTTGATCCTAAGGTGAACCTAAAAAAAGACACTTTGTTTGCCTAGACCTAGGTATTGAAGAACATGCAAATGCTTCCTATAGACCTTTGTGACCAAAAAGTGATTTCTTTTGAACACACATTTTCGGATTTTTGAACCAATGATCTTCGCTTTGGACCTTGAAATTTTTGAGAATCATGAGGCTTCAACACACATGAAAGTTCATTTTGCTTAGCTTTGATTAATGGCTTTATTTTACCAAAAACACTTTCTTTGATTAAGTTTTCAAACTAAGATGTCCAATGTCTTAATTTCCTCAAATCCCACAAGATATGTTTATGTGGAGATTCGATGAACTCAAGGCAAGGGTTTACGTATTGTTTACTTAAGGAGACAAATTGAGATATAATCCAATGTTTAGAAACCTCTAAGGACATGAATCCCAAGGGCAAACAATAACATATAGATTGAGTCAATGGCATTTGTCTCCAAAAGGGTTTGAAATTTGGATGATGTTAAGTGTTTGTTTTTGAGACGTTTTCGATTAAGCAATGCATTTTGTAACCCAAGAATAAGTACAATCCTATGGATGTGTAAGACAATATTTGTTGGATTCCCCCTTGGACAAGTCCAACTATGCTTATCTTTAGTGAATGGTTAGATGCTTGACCCCACTCGCTCCCCTCCATGACACTCACTTATATGGGGTAGACAAGCATCAACACCCATGAAACTCCCATGGCATGTTTTCCATTTCTACTAAAAGACTGTAAAAGTGTGGGGTGGCTTCAGAACGATCGTTCTTGCACCAACAAATAGATTAAAGGATTTTGGAAAATTCTAGCACATGGGTTTTAATAAGGACTTTATGTTCATGGAGATTGACCCATATGACAAGAGTCCCCTTTCAGATCCATCTTGTCGGAATCAACCATGTGATATTGGCGGTTACTCCAATACCCACATTTATATACCAGTTGGAAATAATCTTGGCTTTAGAGTGTTATTAGTTGAGTCGTTCCCTTGGGTGAGTACTTTTTCCCCAAGGCATACCCTCTAGGATAAACAAAAGCAAGTGAAAAAAATATTCGTAACTCAGTCAATCTTTGTTGGCAACACAGAGAGAGAATATATGCAATAATACCCCCACTCACACTCGCACAAGATGTTGTTCAATTTTAAACCCAAATTGAAGTGTGGAGGTGATTGCTTTGTCTCACCCTAAAGTCATGAAAAAGGCCTTTTGATTCTCAAGATTGCTATAAAGCGTGAGAGAAGCGCATACGTCCTTTTTCAATGCCTTTAGTTTAAGTAATCCTTCACGAAAAATAAAGTTGCACTTGTTCTTTTTAAATCCACAAAGCAAAGTGTGAGTTATTTTTAAGCACCAAAAGACAAGTGAGAGACATTTTGTTCAATTGTTAACCAAAAACAAACTTTAGTATGTTGTGGTCCTAATGTTCATTTTAGCATTTTGCAAGAAATGGAAAGATTCTTTTTAAGCCCAAATGAAATTAGTGTCCTAAAGAAGAAGTGATAACAATTTCTTAACAAAGTGTTAAGCAAACACTAAAGTGTTTAAAAACACTTTGATTTGATGAAACATCCTCCTCATGCTTCTCCTTTCTTCATTTTCGATTTCCAACCTACAAGGGAAAGAAACCCAATCAGATTCTGGAAAATACAGAGATCAAAAAGAAAAAGAAAAAAAGACAAATTAATCATTAATCAAAGAGCATGTGCTAAAATTAAATTTCCCCCTTTTACTCCCTTTCAGCGTCGCAACTCATGACTACGTCAGAGTTTGATTCCCCAGCGGTGCCCTCAAAGCGCCGCTTGCTAGTCAGCGTTGCTCTGTGTCGAGACAGAGATCTCAACTGCGTTGCACTTTTCGCCCAGCGTCGCAGTTTTCTTCCAGCGTTGTAGTTTGATATTTTTGAAATTTTTTGTGAGTCAACGAGTCTAGCGGTGGAGTTTATAATTCAAATTTTTGGGGCGGGAAGAGTCCAGCGTCGTACTTTGAGTCTTCTGTGGTGCTATATAGCGATGCTGAAGAGGCAACGGTGCCAAAACAACGATGTTGAGCTCCCAGCGTTGGAATTTCCTGTGTGTAAGAAAAAAATGCAGAAATTTTAAGAAAGGATGATAAAGAATGATATCCAACCCTCCTTCTAGCGCCAAAATGTGCAAACCCTAGTCCTAAAACCTGCAAAACAACAAGAATAAACAAGTTAAACAAGAGATTGCAAGCTAAAACAAGGATTCCCCACGAAATCCATTTACAAACTCAAAGTAGGAAAGAAAACAATGAAAAGCATAATAAAGAGAACAAAATAGATTGAATCCTAATTTAAATGTGCAAACTCATGATCCCATGGGGGAATTGGTGCCAATTTGATGTGAAAATTGGCCCTTTCCCAATTCCTAAGATGCAAGTTTGATATGTTGATGAGATTGATCCACTTTGTTGATGAAGGATGAGAGCTCCAAGGCCAAAATCTGCAAAAACCTAGCTAAGAACTCAATGATAATGGATGAAATTTGAGAGATATTTGAGCATGGTAACTTTGCATAAATTGTGAATCCTCAAATGAGGATATGAGCTCTTTATTTATAGAATGCCAAGATGGATGAATGTCCAAATTTGAGCAATGTGGGACTAACATTCATCCAATGGCATGATGCCACTTGTCAATCTATGAATGGATGAAGGATGTGCAAGATTTTGGGATTGTGGCAATAAATGCATATTTTTGAATTTCAAATTTGTTGAAATGACTTGCAAGAGGGAAGGGAAAATACAATAAATGCCACTTGGCTCAAGACAAATGACATGTAAGATGAAGTTATTACCTTGTTGGATGTACATGTTGACTTGGAATTTTTGAATTCAAATTGAGAGAATATTCCAAAAGATGCCTTGTGAGGAAAATAGGGATTTAATAAATGAATTAAATCTATTTTCATGTTCAACATGCAAAATCTAGAGGATGGGACATGAGATGAGATTAAATTAATCGAGGGTTAATTAATTTAATGAGAGGTTAGATGATGTGACCTATTTGACTCAATTTTATGGATTTATTTAAATCATATAAGAGAGGAATATGATAAGAGATTAATTAAATAAGGATTTTGATTTATTTAATTAAAAGAGATGGTGTTAAATTAAATCTAATAAGGTTTTAATTTATTTAATTTAATGGATATACTTTAAAGATTTAATCAAATAAAATCAATTATTTAATTAAATAGGGATAATTAGATCAGATGGATTGATTTAATTAACAAGAGAGATTGACTTAATTAGATAAAATGATTTATTCAATTAAGAGAGGAATATTGATGAATTTAATCAAACAAGAAAATTTGATTAAATGGTTAGACCGAAGGATGATTCAGGATGAAATGGTGTTAGTAGGTCGGGATCAAGTGCACAATGTCAATCAGTATATTTTACGTGTCTACAATAAGAAAATTGGCCCTTTGAAAATCCCAATTCCTCGGCAAGTAATCATCATCATTTGCATGCTCATCATTTGGTATCTGGTTGAAATGACTTCTTCTCTTTCATTCCTTCTTGCTTTTCGCGCTAACAAGGTACTATGACAGTTGATCATCATCACCATCATCATTGTCATCGATCCTACATCCACAAATCATTAGCATATGGCATAAACATATCATATAGGAAACACATACATTGCATTTTCATCATCATATAAGCATGTTATTATAAGCATTCTTCATAGATAGGTACATCCATTTTATTACATTGCATCCATTCTTTGCATCACATTACATTTATCACATAAATCATCGCATAGCATTCATTTGCATAAACATTTCATAACCATTTCGTATTACCACCTACTGCATAATCATACATAATAGGTACATAAGCATTATAAGATAATCCATTGCATACATACTCGGAAACATTACGTTCATTTTTGCATAAAACATCATCATATCATTGCATATAGGGCATCACATTAAATGCATCACATACATTACATTATCATTTAATATGTTTAGGATAATAATATTTGTTATTCTGAGCATCTTAGAAAACCATCCCATTTGCATTATATCAATATAAAACATGACCATTATATTCACATTCACATTATATCTTCCACTAATCGTCTATATCATCTCATAAATAGCATCATAATCATTCATTGCATAAATCATTACACATAATTATAAACATAAAAAGAAACATAAAAAAAATCCATCACATGCAAAGTGTACATCCATCCATAATCATTTCATATATAAGCATGATTCACATCATTTCATGTATACACCATAGATCATTTCCATATCATTTTACATATTACATTTCATATCACATATCATTATTTACATCATCATAAATGTATCATCATATACCATTCATTCACATAAATACATTTGCATATCATAAGTCAACATAATATAGATCTGTTAGTCATAATAATTACATAATGCATACATCATCAAAGGTAAATGCATCCATAAACATATCACATAAAGCATCATTGCACAACATATAGAAGTAGAATCATGCATGAATAAATGGTACACATCACATCGCATCAAAATCATCATCGACATCTCATATATATCATCAATAATGTAACTGTCATAGGACAAGAATAATCAAATCACTGTACATGTATGTCAATCAGTACAAAAGGCTCATCGGGCTATCAAAAATGAGCCCATAATGCACAAAAAGTATCATCTCGATCAACCCCCTTGTATGTTGCCCTCGCCCCTGTCACCGTGACCCTCTGCTGGTTTGTGACTAGTCTGCTGCGAGTACTCTAAGACCCGTGCTACTCTAGGTATGGCCTCATGATAGTACATTTGATAATACTCGGCCTCTCTCACGGCCTCCCTATAAGACCTAACGGACACTGTACCCTAAGAGGAGGAAGCTGCCATGCTCTCTAACTGCTATCTCCATCCTAGCTCTGTGGCCGCCTATAACTCTATAGCCTATCTTTGCTAGATGGCTTGTTCCCTCTCAGCCCTTATCTGCTCTCTCTCAGTTCTATCTTGGTCCCTCTCGGTTGTCATAGTCTATACCTATGCCTGTAGCTGTGTAATCAATGCATCCCGGGGATCCATCTACCCTGCTGGCTGTGCTCGTGGAGGCTGTACCAGAGGATGATCCTCGCCCCCGGCTCATGGTGGTGGACCTGCTAGCACTTGTTGCTGGTCCTGCATCTGTACGTCTACCTGATCTGGATGCACTAGGGGTCCGACCGGCTAATCTTGTCGTGCATCACCTCTCCATCCTCATCCTCCCCCTTTATCTCTCACTCTCCACTGATCGAGGCCTGCTCCTGGAATAGTCAATCGTAGCGGAGGCTGGAACCAATCCCTATATGCCTGTGTCATGCCTAGATCTGGGGGCCCTTGATCATAAGCCCACGACTGAGCTACCAATTGCCTGAAACTGTCGACGGCCTCCGAGGTAGGAATATACCGCCCCCATGAAACCTGTGTCATGGTGCAAGTAAAGACGACCACATAGTCATCGTTTGGCCGATCCTGCAACTCACTAAACTAACGCTGCACGCACCTAAGAAGGTATCTCTCAATCATGGTGTGCTCTCACCCTTGCATAAAGTGGTCCTGGTGGGCAAAGAACAACTGATCTGCATCGCTGGCCCATCCGGGCCGACCAAGGTATGGTCGCCATGTAAACACCTGCATCTCGTCAAGGACCCTCCTCCAGTAGAGGATCCCATGATCACCTGTGTGTGTAAAGGACACATCACCTCTGTAGTGCCACATGAGGGGATCATCTGGTAGTATTAGAACTAAAACAACTCACGGTCAAAGGACAACAATGTGCTCCCACACCCATACGTGGAGGAGCGTCACACCTGCTCCGAGCACTTTGTCGTCCATGTAAACGTACTCATGGAGATCCCTATACAATGAGGCAAGAAGAACAGGCCCCCAAGCAAAATGGACTGGCCTGTCATGAACCATCCGCTCCCAGCAAAGTCCCCAACTAGGATTGAAATATCGCTCTTGTTGGTTTGGGGCAACGAGACCCAAGATAATCATTGCAACAACTAGGCAGAAGGGAGGTACCAGGGTCCTATGTCACTCCAACTTGATCTGCCCCTCGCAAAATAATGATTTCCTCTATGGTGAGGACCCTGTGGCAGGCATTATGCCCCTCATCCATATCAAAAATGACTCACCGACCATGAATCGGCAATCAAAGGATACGCCAAACATCCTCCAGAGTGATGGTGGTCTCGCCAGTGGGAAGGTGAAATGAGGACGTCTCGCTATGCCATCTCTCAGGAAGCACTGAAATCATCCCCAGGTGGGTGCGGATGGGCGTTGTGTAGGCGATATACCAAAGTCCCATGTCTTAGAGTTAGTCCTAGTCTCTGTCACTTAGATCCCGCAAGTAACCGAACAAATCTCATGACCTGTGCTCTCGGGAGTAGAGCTCCCTCCCCGCGTCTTGCATCAAGGAAGGTCACCATGTTAAATTTTTTGAAAAATTCCTCACCTGGCGTCCAAGAAATCACTCTAGTGTCAGAATCTGTGAAGGCGTCGCAGTTTGATTCTTTTCAAACTCCGACACTAGGGCACAAAAGGCCGAAATAACACCATCGTGGTGCACTTTCCTCCCCAGCGGCGTACTTTGAACAAAATCAGGACCGCCGCGGTGCAATATCACACTGAGCGACGCAATTTGATTTCTGAGTGGTGCTATATAGCGCCGCTACAGAATGACCAACTTTGAATGCATTAAATGAAGGCTAAAAATAAAAAAAATGAAGGTCAAGTAAGGATCACTTACCAGTGCCCCAATGTCGGGTGGCCGCTGGTACGTCCAAACTCGATCGGAAATGTGCATCGGAAGCTGTTGCTACGCCATATCATCAAGAGGTGAGAGCTCAAATCTCATGGTTGCTAATGGATGTGTGTGAAAATGAATTGAAAGTGACCCCTCGGGCCCCTTTAAGCTCAAAAATTAGGGTTTTTTCACCCTAATTGGCTATCCTGCTAGGGTTTTGGACCCCTGAACTTGTTTTTGTCCAGTTGAGGCCTGTTTTACATCGTTTTATTGCATTTAGACATGTTTTTGGCCTCTTGGAGCCTTTTCAGACCTGTCGGGCACCTTGTCCTCTTTTTTTGTGAGATCACCCAAAATTTTGAAATTTTTGTCCAATCTCTCGAGGGGGCAATATAATGGCATGTTTTCTCTCGCCAGGCAGCACTGGGGCAAGATTTTTTTTAAAAGTGAAATTTTTGGCTTTAATCGTGATCTGTTATTCTTTGAACCAATGCAACAAGTGCATTGCTTCAAAGAGGGGCAAAATGTAGACACGTAAAATGTATCGATTAACATTGTGCACCTGATCCCGACTACTAACATCGTTTCATCCTAAATCATCCTTCGGTCTAACCGTTTAATCAAATTCCCTAATTTGATTAAATTCATCAATATTCCTCTCTTAATTAAATAAATAATTTTATATAATTAAGTCTCTCTCTTTTGTTAATTAAATCAATAAACCTGATCTAATTATCCCTATTTAATTAAATAATCAATTTTATTTGGTTAAATCTATAAAGTCTATCTATTAAATTAAATAAATTAAAACCTTATTTAATTTAATCTAACATCATCTCTTTTAATTAAATAAATCAAAATCCTTATTTAATTAATCTCTTATCACATTCTTCTCATTATTTGATTTATATAAATCCATAAATCTAAGCCAAATAAGACACATCATCTAATCTCCTATTAAATTAATTGACCCTTGATTAATTTAATTCTAATTTATGTCCCATCCTCTAGCTTTTCCCACTTGCACATGAAAATAGATTTAATTGATTTATTAAATCTCTATTTTCTTCAACAAGACATCTTTTGGAATATTCCTCCAAGTTTGAATTCAAATTCCAAGTTGACATGTACATCCAACAAGGCATTTACTCCATCTTACATGTCCTTTTGCCTTGGGCCAAGTGGCATTTATTGCATTTTCCCTTCCCTCTTACAAGTCATTTCAACAAATTTGAAATTCAAAAATATGCATTTATTGGCACAATCCTCAAAACTTGCACATCCTCCATCCACTCATAGGTTGACAAGTGGCATCTTTCCATTGGATGAATGTTAGTCCCACATTGCTCAATTTTGGACATTCATCCTTCAATCTCATCTATAAATAAGAGGCTTCATTCCTCATTTGATCATCCACAAATTATGCAAAGTTACCATGCTCAAATCATTAGCAATACTCATCCATTTATATTGAATCATAGCTAAGTTTTTACAGGGTTTTAGCTTGGAGCACTCTTCAACATCATCAAAGTGGATCAATTATCATCAATACATCAAGCTTGCATCATAGGGATTGGGAAAGGGCCAATTTTCACATCAAATTCACACCAATTCCCCCATGGGATCATGTGTTTGCTAGTCTAATTAGGATTGAATCTATATTTTGTTACTTTCATTTTGTTCTTCATTTTTTTCTTTCCTAATTTGAACTTGGTGAATGGATTTCATGGGGAATCCTTGTTCTAACTTGCAATCTCTAACTTAATGTGTTTGTTCTTATTGTTTTGCAGGTACTAGGATTGGGGTTCGCACACAGTCCACAACCAAGAAAAACACCTTCAACATCCCTACCATTGCCTAATCCTAGCTTTCCTAGTGCCCCTTGTTTGTCTTCACAAAGTGGAAAGGAGTATGATCTTGCTGAAAAACTTAAGAATATGCCTGCAAAGATATCCCTTTGGGACATGATTTAGAATTCACCTACCTATCACATTATGCTTCAAAATTCCTTACAACAAGTTCCTATCCCTTCTAATGTGCAACCGAATGACATGGCTTCCATGATTCAAGGACTGAATGCCGACATTGTTTTCCACCAAAGTGAGCTGCCTACTTTGGAAGTGCAAAATCAATATGGTGCTTTCATGATCATAGGGATAAAGTGAATTGTTGTTAACAATGGCTCAATCGTAAATGTGTGTAATACAAACCTTTTTGATAAACTTGGTGTTGATAAATAAAAAAATAAACCTGATGATTTATCTATTAAGGGATTTGATAATGTGGGAAATAAATCACTTGGAGTGATAACTTTACCTATTAAAGTTGGAAATAATACCTTGCAAACAACTATTCATGTTATGCCTCATGATCTTTCATATAATCTTCTTTTAGGTAGGCCATGGATTCATGAGATGCATGTTGTGCCCTCTACCCTTCATCATATCATGAAATATATCTATAACAATAAAGTTTATACAATCAAAGCCGATCCTAAACTATATAATTGTTTGAACATTGAGAAAGGTAAAGAAACTCCTTTGAAAGCATTAACACCAACTACACAAGTGGAACCCGTGCAACAAAAAGACAAAGAAAAACACATTGAAGAAGTCACAAAGCTTTTAGAAGATGATTGGGGTTCCTTAGATTTCACACCTACATTCATGGGAGAATACAAGATCACAACAAAATACTCTAAAAAGGGAAATGGAAAAGAAAACCCTTTGAAAGCATCCACCTCATCCACTTTAGAAGAAAAGACAACATACACAACAAAATTTGGTGAAAATAACTATCAACAACCTCCAGATCCTAAATGAAAAAACTTTATGTAAAAGGTTATGAGCTTATGAAACAACTTGGATATAGTGGTAAAGGATGTGGTGCTAGAGAACAAGGTATTTGTGTCCCTATCAAACCTAACACACAAGATACAACTAATGGTCTTGGTTATTGTCCTTTGATAGAAATAAACATGCCTTCAATTAAAAGCAACACTAGTGGCCTTGATTGTTATCATTTGCAAGAAACAAATAAATCTTCACTCAATGTCAATTTCATCACACAAAACACGAATGATTTGAATTTTTCATATTTTACACCTTCCTTTAAAGAAGAGTAAAAAATCTCGCAACCTAAAGAGTCTTGTGTAAGTATGATATCCTGTACTAAACAAGAGATATCTTTGTCACAAAATAACAAAACATCTCCTACTTTTGATCAATAAAGTATCTTGTTGAGCCTCCTCCAATATTGTTTGATATCCCTCCCTACAAGAACATGAAAGAAATTTTATTACAAGACTTCATTTTGTGCATATCATAGAATTCATGGTCATTCTACTAACGAATGTAAAGCTTTGAGTAGAAAATTCCAACATCTTAGGGAGTTTAGTGCTCTTCTTATGTGGGGGCACCTCATTCCTCTAATCGATACTGATTTTTACTCTAGCATGTTTCTCATCAATCATTTTGGCTCATCCTTGTCCTGCACTAAGTGCAGGCAAGGAATTAAGTAACCTTGTCCTCGTATGTCACTTGTCTCTTTTAGCTAGTTGATCAACTTTCATGTATATGTAAGAGCAAGCTTGGGATGTGGATGACATGCCTTAAGTTGGCTCGCATGTGATGTACTGAGTTATACATTTTGGGGGAAACCCTCTTTTCCTTTTTCATGTTTTGGCTACTTTAAAGTAATTGCTCACATCAAGGTGTTAGAAATTTCTTTAAAGTGGGGGTATACATTGGCATTATTTTGGCATGATTTCATTTGCATTTGTTTTCATGTTCCTTTTGTGATTTTCTTTCTTCTTGTGATGATGCATCCTTTTCTTGGTGGTGTCATTGGGCCCGATTTCCTCCAAGAGCGTGATATTTCTTTGACTTATCCTCTCTTAGAGACATTATGCACAATGTCCCCTAAGATGAGACCTTGCGTGAACTAAGAAAAATATCTTTGAACATCTCTCTTTCTTGTTGCATTTTCCTTTTTTCCTTATCATATTCATGGGGGTATGGCTTTGATATGGACTCCTTGGGGCTCACCTAGTGAACACCTAGCTTCACTAGCCCTCATGAGCATGCATTTTCCTTTTTTCCTTATTATAGTCATGAGGGTATGGCTTTGATATGAACTCCCTGGGGCTCACCTAGTGAACACCTAGCTTCACTAGCCCTTGTGAGCGTGCTTTTTCTTTTTTCCTTATCATAGTCATGGAGGTATGACGTTGGTATGAACTTCATGGGGCTCACCTAGTGCACATCTAGCTTCACTAGCCCTTGTGAGCATGCATTTTGTTTGCATAGTGGACAACGCATTCCACTTGTAAACATTTTTGAATGAATATCCTAGACCCAACCCACCACGTTGGATGACCAGTCAAAGCTTCACCCGTGGCATTTTCCATTTTATTTTTTGTTTCCCTTTTTCTATCCTTGATGGTGTATGTTAGAAATCTTGTTATGGCTTCATATATCATCTGCATGTGTGTTCCTTTGCGCCTATGTTAGTTTGTAATAGGATCTTGATCTTGGGGGCTTGACACCCCTCTTGATTGTTGTCATCCTATCTTACTAGCATTCGTACATTGGAACCCCTCTTGATTGTGTGGTTGGCTACTTTAGTGTGTGTTTGAAGCAAGTTCATCCTCTCACTAAAGTGGGGGCTAAATATAGTGTAGTAAAATGCATACCCTTGCATTTTCACACTTGGTTGGGCCTTCCTTGCTTTATTTATGCTTCTTTATGGCTTAAATGGTCCTATTTTGTATCCACAAGCCTAATAAATTATATATTTTTATGGAAAATCCTGACAAATATCAAATGATAAGTGATAATTTAATGTTTCTGGTTGTGTGTCCCTGATTTTTGGGTTGGGACTAAAATGCCACCTAGGGCATCTTTGTCCCCCAAAGGTCTTAGGACCTAGATTTCAAATGCATCTTAAATGGGCCCCTTTTTGGTGTTTGTGCCCTAAGATTTGAGCCTTGGTACTAAGATGCCACCTAGGGCGTCTTAGTCCTCCTTGACTTATTTTCAAAATTTAATTTCAAATCTTGGTGAGATTTGCCCTCCTTTAATTAATGAATTCATATGTTGGGTTGGTGTGGTGTAATTTCAGGATATTAAGGATGAATAAGTATAAATACAAGGTTCCTCCACTCATTTTAAAGACAATAATTCAAGTATTCATTCCCAAGGAAAGTTTGTGCATTCAAGAGCATTCTATCAAGCATTTGGAGCCATCATCAAGATTCAAGCATCATGTCAAGGGTTTAGTGCATCCATTCATGTTGTTGAGCCAAGATCGTGGATGTAGCATTGAGGATCTATTTGCAACCATAGTTCACATCATATCCAAGGATCCAAGATCTACATTATTCATGGCCACTACATGGTAGATTGCAGATTTTCTTCACAAGACATCATACAAGGTGATATCATTTATACATTTCATACTTCATACTTCATTTCATCATTTGGTTTAATTACCTGCAAGGGGTTTGACCAAGGAAAACCCCCATTCACTAACAATCAATAAGTTTTTCCCTTCTTGCATATTTGTGATCACATATTTAGGTTGAAGACTTAAAGATCATTTGGAGTGCAAAGTTGCATTGCAAAGTTGTCATCTTCATGGAAACTCACCTAGAGGTTGAATTCAGAAGTTTCAGAACTTGAGATTGGAGAAGAAGCAAGTGAAGACCTTGGAGCTTAGGACCACATTCAAAGTTTTTTCAAATTTAGAATGGGACTAATACGCCACCTTGGGCGTCTTTGTCCTCTTAGGGGTATTTTTCTGAGATTCTTACAGATACTATTCTGGCATCTGAAGATTCTACATCTTCTCCAAAAAATAGCAACAAGACTCAAACAACAGTAAGGGCGTCTTAGTCCTTCATAGCACTTTTTGACAACATTTTTACATTCCTGGAATCCTCATTACATTGACAGACTTCCCAAGCACACATACCCTAACTTGGTGTAGTTTAATGTCATGATTTTCACTCATTATTTTGCTTACATTACTAGGTTTTGTGAGTTGAAAGTTAATTTTTCTTTTCCAAGCATTTGATTGGTGTTGAACCCCTAAAATATTAAAGACCCCCCTCCTAGGTCCTCATTGAGAATTGACTCACCTTGTGAGGTTCATAGTCAATCCAATTGGGACTCCTAGGACATTATTGAATGATAATAGGAGAAAAGTGGTGTTCTATGACCTAGGTTATAAAGCACCCATTTTCCCATTATTCAAATATCAAGGAAACTCAACTCAAAACATACCACCCCACAATAGTATACAAAACATAAGAAGCCTTTCGACAAGACCAAAACATGTAGTGGACCAACAAGGTAACATCCCATCATAAGGATAATACATGACACAACAAAAATCATATTATGAACCTTAAAATAATGCACGATATCATAAGGGAAATCACAAAAAAATCCACAACATTAAGGTGTACCCAAAACACACTACCAAGGTATTCCTCAAAATTAACAACATCAAGGTATACACTAAATGCATCATCAAGGTATTACTCAAGATCAACATCGGTGTACCCCAAATGCACTACCAAGGTACTCATCATATTCCACAACAACAAGGTGTACTCCAAATGCACTACCAAGGTACTCCTCAAAATCAACAACATCAAGGTATACCCTAAACACATCATCAAGGTATTCCTCAAGATCAACATCAAAGTGTATCCTAAATGCACCACCAAGGTACTCAAATTCCACAACAACAAGGTATACCTCAAACACACTATCAAGGTATTCCTCAAATTCCACAACACCAAGGTGTACCCCAAACACACTACCAAGGTACTCCTCATAATCCACAACATCAAGGTATACCCCAAACACAACATCATAGTATTCCACAAACCAAAAATTAGACTCCTATTCTACAACAACAAGGTGTACATCAAACACAATACCATAGTATCCCTCAAAATCAATATCAAGGATTTCCACACAATCAATACCAAGGAGTACCTCAAAATCAATATCAAGGTGTACAACAAACTCAACACACCTGCACAACATAGCAAGGACTCAATCTTCCTTAGACACAACATGGTCATCAAGGCCCCATACCTATACACATTCCATTTATCACCGAACAAATGTCATAGGAAAACAAGGCTAAAAGACACAAAATCCTCAATCAAGTGCACCAACTAACAACATAAGCATACAAATACAAACCCTCAACCAAAGAATATCAGACATCAAAACTGGAAAGCCAAAGAAGACCTATACTCTACAAGATATATGTCCATATCCCTTTGATCAAAACTTATCTATGTGTGTCACCAAAAAGTGTATACCTTGTCTGATATGGGAACAATTGATGACAAATTGGACTTAATGATGCCTTGATTTGGTGTTGTGAGGTGTCTACACATCCAAACTAGGTCTTGGGCCCTTGCAAATCTAATAAAATACATTTTTTGATGTCTTGCAAGAGTGTTGTAAGGTGTTGTAACACATCTTCACACTTTTCTAGGACCATAATGTTATAATTCACCTAAATAACCTTACCAAGACCTATTTCAAAGTGTTGTAAAGTCTTGTAATAAACTTTCACACTTTCCTTGGCTTGTCATCAATATTTACACCTTTCTTATGCTTCAAATGACCCCTTTATTCCCTTACAAGTCATACTTAAGTGTCTTCTTGAAGAAGGACCTAATAAACAACATTTAATACATCTTAATCTTTGACATCCACTCAAATTTTCCTAGGTGGACTAAGTCACCACCTTGGGTAACTTAGTCCCATTTGGCTCAAAAATCAAAATAAATTAAAATTTCTTTCGGGTTTTTATTCTTTAAGACCTAAGGTTGGCCTGTGATGAGGTATTTTCGGGAATTAAGGCATAATTGTGTATAAATAATGGTTTCCCCCCTCATTTTTCAGTCTCTCCTAACTCATCTTAATTCATGTTCTCAAGTCAAGCAAGCTAGGGTTTTAGCATTCTAAGTCATCAAGATAGCTTTCTAAGACATTCAAGGGAAAAATCTTCAACTTTTGCTAAAAAAAATCAAGATCAATCATCATGGCAAGGTATTAACTCCATTGTTTCATGCTTCATTATTTTGTTTCTTCATTTTGGTTTAATTACCTAAAAGGGGTTTGACCAAGGCAAACCCCCATGCCCTAACTATCAACATTTCTCTCTCTTGTCTTGTGTCTTTGAAAATTTAGGTACTTTAAGGGTTTGGAAATCATTGAAGATTAGGTTGAAGACTCATTGAAGACATCTCTTTGTTGACCTAGCCAAAATATCAACAAAAAGTCACATTCAGGCCCAAAAATTAGAGTTTCAGAAGCGGACACCTGTGGGAAACTAGAGTGTAGACCTAGGGCTTTTGTTTCCACCTCTAAATTTTTAGACATTCAGAAGTGGAATAAGTCACCACTAGTGGCGTCTTAGTCCCATTGAACCTTTTTAAAGAAATTTTTGTATATTTGGATACCCATTTGGCCGAAACAGGCTCTAGTGCATTTTTCCAGAATTTTTCCGAAAGTGGGCTAAGACACCCCACCTAGCGTAAATGTCCTATCAGGCTTAAAAATCAATATTTCCAGAATTTAAGAGTTTCTTCAAGTTTTCAATACATTTTCAGGTGCACACCTTTCATTTCACAACTTTCTATTAAGTTTTGTTTGCATTTTTTAGATCATTTATCATATGTTTTCATATCATAATGTGTTTTCTAGTATTTCACATTCCTTAGATTTAGCATCAACAAGTCATTTATTTTATCAGTCTCTTATATTCATGCATTACATTTAGGCATATTGCACCCACTTCACATCAATCCTTGAGTGTTTTCATTGCATTTTGTCCCATCTTTCTCCTTTTAGGCGAAAAACCCTAGAAGTGCAAGAAAGACCCTTGGCTGCCAAAATCTTCGTTTACATTTTGGTGAACCCACTTTTTTAATACCTTCTTGTCTGATTTCGAGTCTTTCATCATATATCTAGCTCACATTGATCTTTCATTAGGATTTGCATGGATTAGTTTTCATGCTAGGTTTCAAGTTTTGCATTCATAACAAGTGCATTTAGCTTGCATTTTTGACATCTAAAATCATTAAAATTTTCTACAAATTTGCATTTTCATCTTAGATCTACATTATACCACATCAAAAACATCAAAACCCATTGAAAAATCCTGAATTTTTTTCCAAAAACCTGAACTGGGACTAAATCACCAATCTGGGCAACTTAGTCCCTATCTTGATTTTTCATTGATAGTTATAGTGTCAGAAACCTTATTTTTGTTCTTCCTAAGCCTCCTAGTATCATATACCATAATTATAGAAACTTTTGGGAACAATTGTTTTATGCATTTAGGTCAAAAACATCAATTTAGGGTAGTCATTTTTGAAATATTTCAATTACATGCATTTTTACATCCTAAATCATTGAAACTCTCAAAAATTTTGCATGTGCATCTTAGGTCTACATTATACAGTATAGAGACCATCAAAACCCATCAGAAAAATACCTATTGGGACTAAGTCACCACCTTGGGCGAATTAGTCCTTTTTCAACCCTAAAACAACCTTTTACAGAGCTAAAAACCCTATTTTTAAGCTTTTGTTTCATGCCATTACCTATCTGTATCAATTGGCTAAGTTTCTGTAACATGCATTTCATCAAATATAGCCTAAAATAGCTCATTTCATGCATTGTTTCATTTCACATTTACATCTCCCACATTTCATTTTTTAGATTATTGCATATTATAATCAACAACTTACTTTGTTTTAAATCTGAAAATTACATATAAATCATTGCATTGCCCTTTATTTACTTTTGCATAACATGTTCTTTAGATGTGCCTTTGATTTAATTAAACATGGATTTTATAAGCATAACATCCCCTCTTACGATTTTGATTTTGATTACAACAATACATGTTAGTCTTGACCACATCATTACATTACCCATTGGTGCAAATGGAAGTGTAGACAATCATCACACACATACTTGTTCTTCTCCCAGTACCTCTCCTATTAGTGACAAAGGTATCTTGGTGAAGGAAGTTACAAGTCTTGAGGGTCTTGATTTTCCATCTCCTTATTCCCCTTTGGAAGATGTTAGACAACAAGAACATGAGGTCATAGAAACATTCTTAAACATGACCTTACCTAGTCTCCACAACTATGACAATCATACTTTTCCATCTCCTAATATCTCTCCTCAATGTAAAGAGGATAGGTTGGTGTTAGAAGCTAGACATCCCTATTACAAATCATGAAACCCTTGATCCTCCCTTCCTTAATGCTCCTCCCATTTTGGATAATCTATTTGACAACCATATTGGTCTTTCACTTGATGCCTCCCCCACTTGTGATCAAGCTACTTTACAAACCTCAAAATTGGATGAACATATTACAAGCTCTCCTAGTTAGGTAGATAATATGGTACAAGAGAATGAGACCTTAGAAACAACCGACAATCAACTAGAGTTTTCTTCTCCTCTCCCCACTATCAATCATCAAACACATTCAACCATTAATAATTCCCTTAGTTGTGATGAAGTTAGTTTAGATGAACCAAGCCTTAATTGTAAAGAACATGAGGTTTTTTGTTCTCCTAAACACTTTCTTTCTAGGGAGAATATCATAATACAAGGAAAATATAACATTGATAATAATATTAGGCCCTTGAAAAGTGATGAAGAGCCTATGTTAGACTCTCATTCACCAAGGGATGTTAATATTATTCAACCTCAACTCATCCTTTATCCCCCTTCACACAAACAAACTCAAAATAAACCTGAAATCTTCCTCTACCCACCTCATGATAATGTATCAAAACAACTAAGTCATAATAAAATTGCTCATACATATAACATTCATAATAATCTACAACCACCACAACCAACCCCAACCTCTTTACCTTTACCTAATCCACCTAGTGCTTCTCACTTCCTCCCACACACCAAGGAGTATAATCTTGTTGAACAACTAAAGAATACTCTTGCTAAAATCTCATTATGGGACCTTATTCAAGCCTCCCCTCACTATCACAACATGATCCAATCAGCCTTGCAAAAAGTTCCTATCCCTTCTAATGCACAACCAACTAACATAACAACCATGATCCAAGGAATAAATGTTGACATTGTTTTCCACCAAAGTGAACTCCCCACTTTGGAAGTGCAAAAACAAAATGAAGCTTTCATGATCATTGCTCGATACAATTAGATAGGGATAAAGAGAACCCTTATTGACAATGGCTCAACCCTTAATGTATGTAACGAAAACCTTTTGGATAGGCTTCATGTGGATAAGTCACAAATTTAACCTAAATCTTTATCTAATAAGGGATTTGACAATGTTGAAAAGACGCCACTTGGTGTGATCACTTTACCTATTACAGTTGGAGAAGTCACATTAAACACATAGATACAGGTTATGCCTCATGATCTTTCACATAACCTTCTTCTAGGCAGGCCATGGATTCATGCTATGAATGGTGTGCCTTCCACTCTTCATCGAAAAATGAAATACATCTACAATGGAAAAGTGTGCACAATCGATGCTAATCATGAGCCTTATAGTGTCTTGAAATTTGAGAAAAACAAAGAGAACCCCTTGAACACATTAACACCAACCACACAAGTGGAACCTACACAAGTGGAACCTGCACAACAAAAGGACAAAGAAAAATGTAGTGAACAAGCCACGAAGCTATTAGATGATGATTGGGGTTCTTTGTATTTTGAGCATGACTGAACATGGATGAGTATAAGATCATACACAAAAACTCAAATAGGGAAAACAGAAACACAAACAACCCTTCGAAAGCATCCACCTCAACAACTTTACACAAAGAAGCAAACTACACAACAACCTTTGATGAACACAATAACAAACAACTGCCTGATTCCAAAGCAATGAAAAAGCTTTATGGAAAAGGCTATGAGCTTATGAAACAACTTGGCTATAGTGGAAAAGGATGTGGTGCTAACGAATAATGTATCTGCAACCCTATAGATCCTATCACACAACAAACAATTCATGGTCTTGGTTACTGTCCTTTGATAGAAGTAATCAAGCCTTCACTCAACAGAAACACTCTCACACAACATTCTTCTAAGCCAAATTTAATTGTAAAACATTTTGAACTCATCGACACTAGTGGTCTTGAAAACCTTCCTTTACAAAACATGACACAAACAACAAACTCTTCGCTTAATGTCAATGTCATCACGTAAAACACTAATGAATTGAATTCATTAGATTTTACACCCTCTTATAAAGGAGAGAACCAAATCTCACAATCTAAACAGTCTTGCATAGGTATGACATCTTGTACATCCAAGCAAGAGGCATCTTTTCCACAAACTACAAGACCACCTTCTACCATAGATCAAGTGGGTATCTTGTTGAGACTCCTCCAAGATCACTTGATCACCCTTCCTCCAAGAACTCGAAAGAAATTATATTACAATACATCATTTTGTGCATATCATAGAGTTCATGATCATTCCACTAATGAATGTAAGGCTTTGAGTCGTAAAATCAAACATTTTTAGGAGTTTGGTATGATTCCCTCTGTGGGGGCACCTAGTTCCTCTAATTGATATTGATTATCACTCTAGCATGCATTTCATCAATCATTTTGGCTCACCTTTATCCTGCACTAAGTGGGGGAAAGGGGTTTAATAGCCTTGTCCTCGTATTTCACTTGTGGTTGCCTCCTTTGGTTAGTCGTTAACCTTTCATGAAAATATAAGAGAAATCTTGGGAAATGGACAACATGCCTTAAGTTGGCTCCCATGTGACATACTACCTTATTCATGATGCAGCTTATCAAAAACATATGACTTGGCATAGGGCTTTCTGACTAAGCTCTCATGTCTCCTTCTTCTACTTTAAATCAATTACTCATAGTACTAGTGTTAGCAACCGCTTTAAAGTGGGGGCATACATCACCACTCACATTTCATTGTGTGATTTTCTTTTTCTTGTGATTTCCTCTATTGGAAGCATTAGGTACAATGTTCTCTAGGATGAGACCTTGCACTTGTCCTCTCTTGAAAACAAGATGAGACCATTTGCACTTATCCTCTCTTGGAGACATTTGGCATGATGTTACCTAAGATGAGACCTTGCACGAATTAAGAAAAATCCCTTTGAACATTCCTTACACTATCTTGCATTTACAATGTCTATGAGTGTCAAGCATACAAAGTTTTGCTTACCTCGTAGAGCGCAAAAATCATTTTCCTTTGTGGCACCTTATTAAAGTTATCAGGAGGTATAACTTTGATATGGTTGAGCGGGAAGCCCATTCTGAGGCATGACTTTCCCCATAGCCACCTATGTGTTTTGTGAGTACATACCAACTAGTGTATGTTTCTCACCCTTTGTCCTTCTCACCCAGCAGACAACCAAGAGTTTTGTCAGCCTAGAGTGAGTATACATTTTCTTATTTCAAACAAAAAATCCTAGATATAATCCACAACGTGTTGGACATACGGTCAAAGCTTGAACCACCCCAATTTCATTTCCTTCTAGTCCTTGCCACTATATGATCATGTATCTTTTCTTGCTGCAAATCATTCACCTTGCATGTGTCTTTTCATGCTTATGTTGGCTTGACTTAGGATCTTGGATACTAGGGGCTTGCACAACCTCTTTTGATATTTGTAGTTCTTTGTTTTCCGCATTGGTAAGATTGGACTCCACTTGAATGGCTACTCTAGCAAGAGTTTGAAGCAAGCTCATCCTCTTGAACTAAAGTGGGGGCTTAATGTGTTACCAAAAAGTGTATACCTTGTCTGATATGGGAACAATTGATGACAAATTAGACTTAATGAGGCCTTGATTTGGTGTTGTGAGGTGTCTACACATCCACACTAGGTCTTGGGCCCTTGCAAATCTAATAAAATACATTTATTGATGTATTGCAAGAGTGTTGTAAGGTGTTGTAACACATCTTCACACTTTTCTAGGACCATAATGTTATAATTCACCTAAATAACCTTACCAAGACCTATTTCAAAGTGTTGTAAAGTTTTGTAACAAAATTTCATACTTTCCTAGGCTTGTCATCAATGTTTACATCTTTCTTATGCTTCAAATGACCCCTTTATGCCCTTATAGGTTATACTTAAGTGTCTTCTTGAAGAAGGACCCGATAAACAACATTTAATACATCTTAATCTCCAACATCCACTCAAAATTGCCTAGGTGGACTAAGTCACCACCTTGGGTGACTTAGTCCCATTTGGCTCAAAAATCAAAATAAATTCAAATTTCTTTCGGACTTTTATTCTTTAAGACCTAAGGTTGGCCTGTGATAAGGTATTTTCGTGAATTAAGGAATAATTGTGTATAAATAAGAGTTTTTCCCCTCATTTTTCAATCTCTCCTAACTCATATTAATTCATAACTGATCATCATTCATGTTCTCAAGTCAAGCAAGCTAGGGTTTTAGCATTCTAAGTCATCAAGATAGCTTCCTAAGACATTCAAGGGAAAAATCTTTAACTTTTGCTACAAAAAGTCAAGATCAATCATCATGGAAAGGTATTAACTCCATTGTTTCATGCTTCATTACTTTGTTTCTTCATTTTGGTTTAATTACCTAAAAGGGGTTTGACCAAGACAAACCCCCATGCCCCAACAATCAACATTTATCTCTTTTGTCTTGTGTATTTGCAAATTTAGGTACTTTGAGGGTTTGAAAATCATTGAAGATTAGGTTGAAGACTTATTGAAGACATCTCTTTGTTGAACTAGCCAAAATATCAATAAAAAGTCACCTTCAAGCCTGAAAATCAGAGTTTTAGAAGCAAACACCTGTGGGAAACCAAAGTGTAGACCTAGGGCTTTCATTTCCACCTCTGAATTTTTAGAAATTTGGAAAGTTGCCACTAGTGGTGACTTAGTTCCACTGAACCTATTTTTTGATTATTTTTTGTATATTTGGATACCCATTTGGCCGAAACGGGCTCCAGTGCAATTTTCCAAAAAAATCTGAAAGTGGACTAAGACGCCCCACCTAGCGTAAATGTCCTATCAGGCTTAAAAATCAATATTTCTAGAATTTAAGAGTTGCTTCAAGTCTGCAATACATTTCCAGGTGCACACCTTTCATTTCACAACTTTCTATTAAGTTTTGTTTGCATTTTAAATCATTTATCATATGTTTGCATATCACAATGTGTTTTCTATCATTTCACATTCCTTAGATTTAGCATCAACAAGTCACTTCTTTTATCAGTATCTTACATTCATACATTAATTTTAGGCATATTTTGCCCACTTCACATTAATCTTTGAGTGTTTGCATTGCATTTTGGCCCGTCTTTCTCCTTTTAGGTGAAAAACCCTAGAAGTGCAAGAAAGATTGTGAAAATATTTGTTTACACTATGATACCTTTCCCCAAGAGCTTTGAAATACCAAAATTTGACAAATATAGGGGAAGAGAGGATCCAATAGAGAATGTGTGAGAATTCTCAGTAGCTTGCATGGCTCTACAATGCAATGATACCTATTTAATGAGGCTTTTTCCATGAAGTATCAGTAGGGCCACTATCAAGTGGTTCTCTTGTCTACTGCTTGGTATCAAAGCATTCGATGAGTTGCCAGAAATTTTTTCCAAGATCATTTCTCATACAACATAAAGCATGATATAATTATCCTCGATCTCTACAAAATTAAACAAAGCCAAAGGGAATCATTTGGTTTGTATCTACATAGATGGAGACACAAAGCCAACAAATGTAAATGGCCTATTCTCAAGAAACAACTCGTAGACATTTTTTTCTCTAACATACATGTGGACATAAACCAACTCACCGTATTATTCCCTAGTAACTTTAAGGAGACTATTGATTTATTTTTTCTCATCAAAAGAGCTCTCATCGCAAGGGGAGTAGTTAAACTCTACAACCCTAAGGACCAAGCTTCTAGCTCAAATGATAAACCAAAAATATGGGCAAAGAACAAAAAATTAATTAATGATGGAGTGGTTGATGCTAATGTTGTACGAAACATACAAACTCTCAATATACCACAAAACAATGTTCAAACAACACAACAAAGCTATACTCCAAACAATGTGCCAAACAACCAACCAAATAACCAACAACCAAATCAAGGATAGGATAACCAAAGGAGGCCACCAAGGCAATATAACCAACCTAGAAGAAAATTCACTCCATTGGGAGAGCCCCTTGAGATAATTATGTGTAAACTGGTCCAAACAAACCTTATCAAGCTTAATGAAAAAATGAGCTATGATGAACCAAACTTCAAACCCCCTTGGTATAATGAAAATGAAAAATGTGAATTTCATAAGATAAAGGGTCATACCACAATCAATTGCATGAGGATCAAAAACATCATGCAATACTTAATAGAAAAAGGAGAAGTCGGCATAGAACGTCATCTTGGAAATAAAGACTTAAAAATTTGCAAGGTTCCAATCCCCGACCATTCTAGGGGAAATGGCAAGGGTAAAGGGAAAGATTACCGTAAAGCCAACTTCACCTATGAAGAAGTCGTAGGAACCATTTCTCAAGCCAATCATATCATCAATGTTATAATCATACTAGTAAAATATTTTGAGTGTAAGGTAACTACACGAAGAGGAAGAGTTACAATCCAAGGATCCCCACCCCAAGAAAACACAACAATAAAGCTATCAAATGACTACAACATTGTGGAATAATTAAAGAAAACTCTTGCATTAATCTCCATCCTTGAGCTTTTAAAGTTTTCATGAGCACATAAAGAAATCTTGGAGAAAACTCTTATTGAAACATCAGTCTCTAATGACCTTAATGCTGATTAGTTTCAAGCCATGGTTGGTAACATCACTTCCACCCATCACTTGGTCTTTTCTAAGAAAGAACTTCCACAAAGATCTTTCCATAATCAAGCTCTCTATCTAGAAGTTTGTGTCCATAAACACAAGGTCAAGAGAGTACTGATAGATAACGGTGCAGGCTTAAACATTTGAACCCTAAAAATAGTAAAGCAATTGGGATATTATGATGACATAATAGAAAAAAAAAGTATCACTATTAGAGCTTATAATGATATGGAGAGAAACTCAAAAGGAACAATCAAACTTCCCATTCAAATAGGACCAATGATAGCAAAGACAACATGTCAAGTATTGGATCTTGAGCTAACCTACAACCTTCTCTTGGGATGACTATAGATCCATGCCTTAAAAGTAGTTCCTTCAACATTCCATCAATGCTTAAAATTTCCTCACAATGATAAGGAAGTTACAATATATTTCGACCCTAAACCTTTTCATTACTATACAAACTTAGAGGAGAAGTACGAAAAGATTCTTCAAATAACTAGAAAAGACATATCTTTCCACTCTTTTTCATATGTTGACCCTTCATCACTAGCTTCTTCCTCCACTACACCTCCATCAACTGAGCCACCAAAATATGATCTCAAGATCCAAGTAATTGACAAGGGCTATGGATAATACCATTTCAACCAATAATGTTGCATTAGAATGCTTCCCCCAACACCAAAGACTTACGAACACCAAGAGAGATCAAGCATGTTCAAGTTGTTATAATGGAAGTCAAACCCACCATTTTCACCAAGTGGGGAAATTTTTTTACCTCCCCTACCTATTGATCAAAAAATAAAGGATATCAGATAGCAAAAAGCATGGGGTTCACTGGAAAAGGTGGTCTTAGTCCACATGAACAAGGTATAAGAGAACCAGTTATCATAGAAAAGTGTAAGAATAATCTTTGACTAGGTTATGACTCATTAGAAATGATTAACTCAAGCACCGAAATCACCTCTTATGAGGAAAGAGCTCCTTCTACCACTATTGAGACATTAGATCATTACAACCTTATAAACAATGACTTGTATTGTGGAGAAAGTGTTTTTCTATCTAAATGTGCAAAACTAAACTAGAAATGCAAAATAAAAGAAATACAAGACCACCTCGTGATTAGCCTAAGTTAAGCACAAGTAAAGGAAAGTTAAAACAAGAATGATTATACATTTTCTTGTGTTGATTCCTTGGTTGGCCCTTGATGGAGATTTGGTTGTGTGCTCCTTTGATGGAAATATGATGAAAGGTGAATGCAAGATGGGGTGGATACAACGAGGAATGCAATGAGTAAAAGTGGATGCAATGAAGATGAAAGCTAGTGCAAATTCAAAAGGATATGATGGCTTGAAAATTCGAGAGAATAAGAGTGCTAGAATGCTTAAGTTGTTAAAATGCATGAGGGGAGGGGGGGTATTTATAGAAAAAATTGAATTCTCTAGAGAATTCAATGGTCCAAATTAAGCCATCATGGACAAGATGAAGGGTTATGGAAAGTTGAAGACTCACAAGCCCTCACATCTTGACATGTGGAGGGTGAGGTTTCTAAGGATGTGATGAAATGAAAAGAGGTACAAGTGAGGTGGAAGAAGGACAAATGATGTGGAAGAAGGAAAAGTACTTTGAAAGTACCTTGGGAGATGAGAATATTTCCTCAAAAAAGATCTTCTTGTCCCCAAGTGAGAATGAAAATGACACTTGAGGAATTTTAGATTTCCTCAAAAATCTCCATGGGGAAGAGGGAAGTAGTTGGAGAAATAAAGTGAATTAAAAATTCACATGATTGGGAGAATCTAGTGGATAAAACAAGGTTCCCAAAAATGTAGGATTTTGACACATGTGAGTGATGTGACAAGTCAAAGGTTCTAGAACTTGCATGGGAATAAGGAGAGTCTTGGAAGGATAAATGTGAATTAAAAATTCACATGGGGAAGAGAGGATTCTTGGATGAATAAATTTGAATTAAAAATTCACACGGGGAAGAGGGCAATACTATTTGTGGAATATGTAAAGGTTGACCAAAAAGGTATTATAAATGTGGCAAGGTGATTAGATTAAGATTGTGCAAATACATGATTAAGGAAAATAATAAGGGATTAGAAGCAAGTGGAAGATTATGGAGGATGTGACACTAATCTTGATTAAGTGGTGCACATCATAATCATGGATTAATTAATTTAATCTAGATTAGAAGAGGATCATGGAGGATGTGACAAGGAGAGAGAAAAAAAAAGAATTCAAAATTCAAAAAGGTAAAATGACTAAATTAAATAAATTGGTATGTTTATTTAATATAGAGAAGAAAAGGTGTAAGGTAAATTATTTAATTGTTAAATTAAATACCTTAGGAACCTTAGCCAAAAGATGAAATATTAATTAAATAAATTATTTAAAATTTTAATATTGATGAAATTGACAAATAAAGTAGATGAGTTTGACCATGTGGGAGTGGTCAAATTTGGATGTCTACATTTTTTCCCCTCTTCAAAATATTGTTAGAATAACAATGTTTCGAAGAAAAGAAAATGCAGATGACCCTATGGAGGAAGTGATTAGAAAAAGATGCCCCAGTGTGGGAGAGGCCTTGTGAGCTGCCCAAATGGAGGGAAAAAGAGGGAGATGCCCCAATGTCGCAAAGGAATGACCATGACGGAGGACTGAGTAAGAATGGTAGGGCATGCCCTCTCGAGAGGGTAGTTGGGGAAGAAAAAGGGGCCCTGGGTGACTTCTTGATAGGAAGAAATAGAAGACATAATTGGATAGAGCTCAAAAAATCAGGAAGATTTGACTTTTGAATGGAGTCAAACAGACACACGGTTTGCAAATGGTGGCCCCAAAAAGTTGGAGGATTAGTTGAATTAAAAGAATTTCAAATAAAAGGGAAAAAACATACCTTTCATTTAAAAAGGTTAAAATGGGAGGGAAAATTTATATAAGGTAATTTGAGAAATTATCACCCCTCATTTGCATAGTAGCAGTTGAGTGAGAGAGAGAAGAGGAGAGGAAGAAGATGAGTAGCCAAGATGTCAAAGGACTATGAATCAGACATTATCCACTGGGGGGACGAGGTATGGCATTTTTTCGCGAGCACATGGTTCCACACCAAGTTAGGTTCAAAACTCCCTTTGTTATTTTTAAGCATTTTAAATGATTTTTTTTTTAAGGTTTATGCTTATTTCAGAATCAGTTCGGGGTAGGTTAGAAAAATGGGTTGGGGGAAAAATGTTGATTTTTCCAAATGGGTAGGAAAAACTACATGTTAGAGGTATGGGAAGGGGGGAGAGGATTTTCCTAACAAGAGGGTAAATATACCCCAAAAACAAAAAAATTGCCCGAAAAGGGAAAGGGGGACAGAAGGGGAAGGTGGACGCCCCATGAGGGGCGGGTCCACCCCTTTCCCGGGTGGGTTTTCCCTAGGAGGGGTGGGTCCAACCCTTGCCTAGGGCAGGTCCACCCCTCGAAGGGCGGGTTTTCCCCAAGAGGGGTGGGTCCGCCCAAGGGAGGGAAAATTTGCCCCTCGTCGGGATGGGTCTGCCCCACCCTGAGCTTGGGGCGGATCCACCCCACGCTCAGGTAGGTCTGCCCACTGAGCCGAGGTAGGTCTGCCTTGGGCTAGGGGCAAGTCCACCCAACAAGCTAGGGTGGGTTCACCCAACACCAGGGGGGAACCGAGAAGACGAGTAGAAAAGATAGAAAAGACTAGGCAAAAGACGGGCCAGGAGAGGGGGAGAGGAAATATTAGGAAAATGATAGCCGAGGGCCGGGAGAGAGATGAAAAGGTAAGAAGACTAACATGTGGGATCATTATGGATGCAGATTTTTGACTCACTATGGACACATGAGAGGCACTCATCAGTGTTGGCGACAATGACAATGGCCATGACCAGAGTGGATCACATAGCTTTGGAGCATGCAAGATTGTTGCACTTATTAAGCTACCCGATGATTAGAGCGCATCACACTATGCTAACAACGCTCATAGAGCGATGGAGCTCAGAGACATCGATGTTTCATCTTCCTATAGGGGAGATGGCAGTGACACTGGAGGATGTATGGCACATTTTGAGGCTGCCCATAGTGGGGCGCCTAGTGAGTGAGGTGACATCGACAGGGGCGGAACTGGATCACACCATATGGGCGTTGTTTGGGTGAGATGACCTACCTGTGCAGAGAGGGATGTTAGATGTGGATTGATGTCTATCATTGAGGGTGCCACCATTACCACTATATTTGTGTGGGTTGATCAGTGGATTACTATTGCTAGACCAAAGCAGGCGCTTTTGTAGCTTGAGGTTTATGGAGGCGATTCGACACATTGTCGAGTGGAGAGAGGGGTAGTTTTCATGGGGTACATGCATGTTGGCATAGCTATACAGGGACATGCACATCATCTGTTACCGACAAGTGCTTAGCATGATGCATGTGACACTATTGTAGGTATGGGCCTGGGAACACATTAGTGTTGCAAGCCAAGAGTGGTGAGGGTAGGACAAGCGGATGAGACGACATCAGTAGCTTGGTGGTATGATCAAGATGAGGGATGGATTTTGCATTATGAGGGCCAGGGGGATGTAGATAGATGGAGGAGGGCCTTGGATGACCTACGGGAGGGGTACATATTGTGGCAGCCATACATGTTTTGGCAGTTTACGAGATGGAGGGAGGATGAGGAGAGACAATGAGACTACTTCTCAACTCGATGCTTCTTAGTTGGGAGGGAGCCCCGCATGGTGGAGGCACATAGGCCAGAAAGAGTGGCCAGATAGTTTGGGATTGTCCAGGATATCCCAGAGGAACCAGACATGTTTTGGTGGCTCACCTGAGAGCGACCATGGGGAGAGCCGATTTCGCCGAGGTTTGCTAGAGAGCACTGTGTTGATGGTATTTTCTACACAACAACAACTCAGACAAGATACAAATATCCTATATCTCTTGAAAAGTTAGTCTCTATCAGCAAACCTCAAGAAACAACCCCAAGGTCTCTAATGCTAGGTCTTGACAATGCATAAAACAACTTAGTGATAAATGTGAAAATTGCTAGTAATCACAAGGGGCCTTACACATGAACAATACTAGAAGTGTACTTTCATTAGATGCAACAATATGGTGATGCTTTTAATCCTAAAACTAACCCAGATTTAAAATAAACAACAAAAGAGATAAGGGTTTCAAAGAGATCCTAATGCTAACACCTAAGATCAATCACAATAATGATGAATGTTGCAAATGGACAAATCCCCCAATGAAACCAATCTCTGCTTTATCAAGGACAAACCACCAACTACACAGAGATGGTGCAACCATCTAAGGAAACTGAAAGATTTTCAAACCATGAATACCCATGAACATAAACAAGCATGCACAGTTGAACTTAGCACAATATGAGGCCCAAACTAACTTTACACAATAATTTATAGTCAGCAAATTGCTAAAAGTATGGATCGGAGATCGATCAACATCATTAACATTTCACCATTATCATGAAATAACTAAAAACTAACATCTAACATTGAGAATTGAGAATAAGAAACCATGAACTATTGGAGATAAATACAAATTTTTCCAAATCAACAACTCAGTTGCATTACTTCTCCAGCATTACATAACGATTTCAAGTCTCTCCTCTCCTACAACTACTAACTTCTCCTAACTTGGCCAATTCTGGCTTTCTACAACTTATAATCAGCTCTTCTAACCTAGTCTAACCCTTTACAAATGAGAAGGCACTGGTCTTTTATAGAAAATTACATTTTGAACCAATGGCATAGATTTAATTCATCCAGTGGCATAAATTACACTTCTAGAAGCATCCAGTTGTTACATTTAATTTGGGAGCTCATGGTACATCATCATCCAATCAATTGCATTCAGTTGCATTATGGCCCAATGACATCAATTTTGAGAAAATCCTCATTAGAGAATAAATACAGCTTCGCATGTCTTTCCTTGTTAAATGCACCTCTCTAATTGGTATACAGCTAGTGGCACAGATTCTTATGTAGACCCCACTTTTTTAATATTTGAGTTGAACTTTTCCAGAATTTCCCTTTTGGCACGAATCCATGTGCAAGTCCCCCTTTTGATTTATTTAATCCTGAAAAATAGATATCGTCATTATTAGCTCACATGTTAAAAATATAATCCAAATTAAACTTAAATATTGGCCTTTTAAAAAAACTTTCCATTTTCGAAAATTTCCATTTTTGGAAAAAAAATTATTTTCAAATTTTTTCCATTTCAAGAATTCCATTTTTGGGAACATTTTAAAATTTCAAAAGAAAAATCCATTTTTGAAAATTTCATTTTCGAAAAAATTCCATTTTGGAAAATTTCATTTTCGGAAAAAAAATTCCATTTTTGGAAAATTTTGGGATTTCCATGGCCAGGCGGAAATAACACAACATTCTCAATTACATGCATTCTAGGGAAAACAACAAGGCGACGAAAATTTTGGGGATTTCCAAGGGTGAGGGAATTCCGCGGGGTCCATGAAATCCCCGAAGTGCAACAATAACCTTAGGAAATTCAAGAGGTTGACAGAAATCAGGGATTTTCGTATAGGGATAGAAATCCCGAAAATAGGGGATTTCCATGAAGGATGGAAATACCCAAAATTAGGGGATTTCCATCAGGGACGGAAATTCCCGGATTTCCAAGCAAGGTCAAAATCCCCTAAACTCCATAACTTTTTTTCTAGAAGGAATTTTCAAAATATTCAAAAAGCAGCCCTGCCTAATTTTTCGTCCTCTATCCATGGGTGAAAAAAATATTTACATATAAAATTGAAAATTTACTTCAAAATCAAAATCTCTGAAGTGCAACAATTATGGAAATTCAAGAGGTTGACGGAAATCGGGGATTTTCGCATAGGGATGGAAATCCTAGATTTCCAAGCAAGGTCAAAATCCCCTAAACTCCATAACTTTTTTTCTAGAAGGAATTTTCAAAAAATTAAAAAGCAACCCTGCCTAATTTTTCGTCCTCTATCCAAGGGTGCAAAAAAATTTACATATGATGTTGAAAATTCACTTCAAAACCCCTATTTTCAAATTCCAAGGTAGATGGATTTCCCCCAAAGCCTCAAAATATTCCCTTCATCAAACCCAGTCTTGAATTAATCCCAAAATAACCTCCCAAGAAGAGAAAAACTGAAAAATTGACCAAGACAAGATGCAGAGATGCAAAATAAAAAAGAGGGTCCCCACCTCCGGTGACCTTCGGTGGGTGTGTGTGCAAAAACTGCACAACACACTGGGAGACATTATATCTAGTGCCCTACCTGGGGAGGGCCATGGGGGAGGTAGATGCAGAGGTGACAGGGTGATACACCAAGTGGTTCCACAACCACCGGTGGGAGAGGATTACACCTGAGGAGCCCATTGTGGGGGCCTCAAGATTTACATCAGAGGATGAGTAGCAATTGGCTAGTTAGGGGACAGGGTGGACGGGACAACAAAGGAGAGGTCACGAGGCAGCTGGGGTAGCAGGAGGATGTGAGGGCTATAGGATAGCAGGATAGAGGACAGGGTGAGGTCAGGGCTGCATGATAGCCGGAGAGGATGATGAGGAGGAGGAGACAGCGGAGGAGGCATAGGGTGAGGATCGATGAAGAGGAGGTAGGGATAGCACAACAATAGGGAGATAGGAGAGGGTCGAAGGTTGAGATGTTGGATGTGCCTGAGGTGGAGGTGGGAGTTATGGGACAGCAGACGAGGGTAGGGAGTAGAGGACAACTGAGGAGAGCAAGGCTGAGCAGAAGGATGCAAAGGCTGGAGGATAGCAGGATGGACAGGTGCAGACCCTACAGGGGGAGATGGAGGCAGTACAGGAATAGATACAGGCCTTACAGAGGGAGAGGGATGTAGCACAGAGGCAAATAGAGACTGTGTATGGGGAGAGAGATGTAGCAAGGATGCAAGTGCAGACTCTACAGAAGGAGAGGAATGCAACAGTGTCTCAGGAAGAGATAGCAAAGAGAGAGATGTAGCACAAAGGTAGGCATAGGGTGACAGTGATGAGACGAGGATAGTGGTACAGAGACTATAGGCAAAGTTATAGGCTATGCAAGCATAGCTACAGGAGGAGAGGGACAGGCTGTAGAGCATATATCATGGCTAGGAGTAGAGAGATTAGCTAAGGTTGGCACAGGATGCATAGACATAGGAGAGGGGAGTCATTAGCAGAGATAGAGACAGATATAGGCATGAGCATAATGCAATCAAGTATCAGGCTACAGAGAGAGATGAGTACCTAAGGGAAGCATCCTTCTAGATGTGTGCTTATCAGTAGGCAATTACAAACCCGACACAATGTAAAACTCACTATGTCCGACAGGTGCCTCAAATTCCTGGACCATCCCAGTCGCTAGGGACACGTACCCGCGGATACGACTATCAGGCAACTCCTCCACGCAGAGGACCAATTCCTGACTCTCCATAGGGGTTAGACTTGGGCAACTCATTTGGCCGATGACAGGATACCAGGTTTTGACAGGTGTAGGGTGGATGGATAGTACAGAGTAGCACTAGTTGCATTTGATTTTGATCCTTGTACTTGTATTTTATTCTGTGATTAGGATGGATATGATATTTATTTTGATGATATTGATGGACATTATTATGGGCTATGTGATGGACATTTGATTTTAATATTTATATGATATGTGACAACCCTTATTGACACCATGTTATGTATGTGATGGATGATTCTATCTATGCATGTGTTTGTTTATTTTTTTATGATGGATGCTCATGATGATGTGATGTACGTGTATGTTCATGATGATGTATATTGATTCCTATATGGATGAGATATATGATATGATGATTAACGTGTTTAATGCAGGATGTGATGCATATTTTATGATTTTATTTGTGATGGATATGAACCTAACAATTTGTAATGCAAGTGACAAAATATGGAAATGTATGGGTATAAAATGGATCTAGGATGTTTAGAATAATGAAACATGATTAATCTTAATCAACCTAATATGAGATGATAATGCAACATGGGATAAAATACAACGAACCTAAAATGAAAATGAACTAATATTTAATGAAATGCAACATGAACATAGGTGTCAATAAGGACTTGCACGAGAAGGATGGGTAGACGGTGTGAAACTACACCTACCAAAATCGTAGGTATCTTGAGAAGAATAGGAGAAAAAGAAGGTGAATATTTGCACAACCAAAATCATAGGTCAATGGATAGGGATAAATGCAATGCAACAGATGTGATTATGAAATGTAATCCTATTTTAATTTTCCATCTTTGGAGCACTAATTTTTTTGCTATAGCATAAGACACCAGGTGCCAGGGTATATGAAACCCAAGCAAGTTAGTGTCTAATGCAGAAAAAAAACACAACAAACAAGGTTATCCCAACACCCCCAAAGTGACAAATACTTTGGTTGGGCCAAGCATTGGGATAACCACAAGCACAGAGGGATGCCCCAGCATAACACAAGATCATGGGGATCCTGGTGGGTACTACATGGGACAACCCAACAGAAAACAATAAGAAAAGATCAAGATATGCCTCTATGTCAACCAATCAAAACACACCATAATATGATAGATCATGGCGATTGTGACTAGTTGTTATAGGGAGCTCAAATAATAAACAAAAACCAAAAGCATCAAAAAGATCAGTCAATTTCAAACTTCCTTTTCCATAGGATCAAGAGGATGGATGGGGTTGATGAGGTCTATTAGGAAGGATGCATCATGTTGAGACCGAAGATGGATACTAAACTAAGATGACCCACAAAACGTAGGATATTTGATACTAACCAAATTTTCTGATACTAGAGGATCTTGTTTGTGAACCAGCTAGATAGGGACACACTTGACAACACGAGACAAGACACACGACACAAGAAAAATCCTAACAACCTAGGGGCTCGAGGGCTGATCAAAGATTAGCCTTGCCTATGTGAAAGTGCAGAGCCCTCGTAGTTCAAGAAAAGACCATGGATAAAAGTGGAAAGAGGACCAATGGAGATGAATGATGGACAACTAAGGACATGACATAAACAAAGCAAAAGCCCTGGGGGTGGATCAAATGATTGACCTTGCCTATGTGAAATAACAGGGGCAACGTAGTTTGGAAAAGGACAAATGACAATTGACCATGAATAAGGGTGAAAAGGGGACAATGGAGACAGATGATGGATAACCGAAACAGGACGACCAAAATGTCCCGAGGGTGGATCAAATGGTCAACCTTGCCTATGTGAAAGTGCAAGGGCAACGTAGTTCAACAAAGACTAAAAAGACTGACATGACCAGATGAGTTCTACATGGAGACCGACACAATGGATGATTCTAGATGATGAAGGAAGGATGACATGACTGACAACACAAGCTCAGATGGGGAGAAAAGCTCATGATAGCGGGTAGCAGATAATCGTCCACTGCTCAAACAAAATATACCAAGCGGCCAAGGATGGGATGCAGATGAAGTGATGACATAGGATAGGATGTCATGAATTGGATATGAGGATAGGAGACATGCAGTAACTAGGACATAAGGTAGATAATGATTAAGTTCTCTAAGGTTGACACTTGTTACTAGGTTTTCACCAATTGTACTTATCCAAGGTGCCACCAACGGTGGTTTTCACCATAGGATGAATTATTTCTCTTTACTATATATATATATAAATTTTGGAATTTTTTTATTTTTTTGATTTTTTTTTATTTTTTTTATTTTTTTCTCAGATTTTGACAGAATAAGATACCCCAGCTAATTTAGGTGTAAAACCTTTTTAGGTGCATGATGTTAATGGGCTCTTCTAAGGGCTCTCCTTCAGGTGTTACAATTCTATAAATGCCTTATCCATATTTTGTGGTGATGACATAAGGGCCCAACCAATTGGGTTCAAATTTTCCCTTCTTTTCTCAATCTTGTTGAGTGCATTGATTCTCTTTGAGGACTAAATCACCAATGCTAAACTGGTAGGGACAAACCTTCTTTTTGTAGCTTCTTTTCAAATGATTCTGATAAGCTTGAAGATGGTCATATGCTTTAATCCTTCCTTCATCTAAGAGTTCTAGTTGACTGAGTTTGGCAACTTGAGCATCTTCATCAGTGATAAGATTCTTCAATGAGATTCTCAGTGATGGGATTTCTACCTCAATCAGAAAGATGGCTTCAAAACCATAAGCAAGAGAATATGGAGTGGTGTTGATAGGGGTACAAATGGAGGTCCGATATTCCCAAAGGGCTAGATGGATGTGAAGGTACCAATCGCGACTAGTATTATTGACCACCTTTTTAAGGATTCAGATGAGGGTCCTGTTGGTAGCTTCTACCTGACCATTACCCTGGGGGTAATAAGGTGTAGACCAACAATGTTGGATATGAAATGTCTCACAAAGATGTTTCATAGCTTAGTTTTTGAAAGGCTTTCCATTGTCAGAAATGATGGTGGAGGGTATGCCATATCGACAGAGAATATGGAAGAGAATAAATTTGGAAATCTGAGTACTTGTGATTTGTGAGAGTGGCATTGCTTCCACCCACTTAGTGAAGTACTCAGTTGTAGTAATAATGAAGGTATGACCATTGGAGGATGGGGGATAGATATTGTCGATTAAGTCAAAACCCCACTGAGAGAAGGGTCATGGTGCCACAAGAGGCTGCAGATCTTGTGCTAGAGCATGTATCAGATCAATGTGTTGTTGACAAGGCACACACCTCTTGAAAAACTCACAAGAATCATTTTCTAATGTAGGCCAATAATATCCTTCTCAGAGAATTCTCTTAGCCAGGGCCATTCCATTGGAGTGGGCCCCACATACACCACTATGTACTTCCATCAACGCAATACGAGCTTCAGTCTCATTTAGACATCTAAGGAGAGTTGGAGATAAGCGAGGTTGATTTGATGTCTTGATGATGACCTCATGATAGGTGAGATTGATTTGATGCATTGATGATGACCTCATGATAGGTGAGGTTGATTTGATGCATCGATGATGACCTCATGATAGGTGAGGTTCAATGATGTGTGCTCATGAGATTTGATTAAAATTCTCACCAAGAGTTGGTTTGATTTGATATGGTATTTTGATGTTATTTGATGATTGACATGAATTTATTGACTTTCATCTTGTTGTGATCATAGGAGCGATTGGGGAACCTCCAAATTCGAGAGCATTTCCCTTGGAAATTTGATCTCATTCCTAGGTTGGCATAGCCTGATACAACTATCATCACACATTATGTATTGTCTCCTCTTCTTTATATGCCCCATATTAGGATTAATCGGGGTTTGTTGACAGCTTTAGCCAAGAGGTGGCATAGCGAGCACAACACCTTTGGCCTTCCTACTGGAAAGATGACAGTCACCCTGGAGGATGTTTGGTGGATTCTGCAGCTTCCGATTGTTGGAGATGTTGCCATATATGATTCGAGAGAGCAGGGTGGGACTGATGCTCTTCGTAGAGTGTTTCAGGATGATAATATTGCAGGAGAGTGGATTCCATGGCGTGATATGGTTGATGCATACGCCACTTTGCCGACAGTACTTGCTGGTTTCATTAGCGGATTTCTTAGTCCTGATCGCAGGTCTAAGGGATTCTTAGTTGGTTGGGGCAGAGTTTTGGAGAGCATGGTTGTTCATGGCACTCGATTTGCTTGGGGCATGTGATTGCTTGCCCAGTTATATCATGATTTGCATTCAGTTGTGTATCTCAATGGTCAGAGTTTATCGGTCGGCGTTACTTTGCTTCAGGTATGAGCGTGGGAGCACATAGTTGTCACACGTCTAGTTCCAATTGGATAGAGGCCACCTATGAGACCTTATGTATTCAAATGTGTTGGCCAGCTTGCCCAGTCTAAACTGGGTAAGTTAGAGTATTGGAGGAGAGTTATCGACGACATAGATTCTGTGACATGGTGTCTCTACCTAGATTGTGATCATTGGGATGATGATGATGTTCAACTAAAATTTCTTTGTCAGTCGATGATCCTGATTGGTCGTGCCCGTTGGGTTTTAGAGAGATTCTTGATCAGACATGTCTACAGACAATATGGGATGGTACAGGATATACCCCAGGGTATCGCTCACTACGCTCGTCGATAGTTGGATACAACAGATTGGGGGCCTTGTTTGTCGTATGTTGCGATAGTTCAGGAGTTTCAGTCTTTATAGCCATTTGTGTGGGACATTCGGCCAGATATTGTCGAGGCTCCTCTTACAATAGATTATGCTGACTATTGTGCTTTGCAGCCATTTCCACACCTTACCATTCCAGATGAGCCTGCCCCATTACCTGCAAAGGAGGATGTTCCTGTCGCTCGTGGTCAGAGACGGAGGAGAGAGGATGTTGGAGGAGTTGAGGAAGAGGATGTTGATGTGGTTGGTGAGGTAGATGTCGAACTTGAGTTTGATGTTGGGGTAGAGGAGGATGTTGGTGGCGAGAGCTGTGGAGATGAGAGCAGCGGAGATGAGAGATTTGATAGTGGAGAGGTTGCAGTTGGGTCCAGCCCTGCCTTAGATTTCCCTAGTGAGACCATGCCTCGTAAGAGGAAGGTGGTGGGAGATGTTTCAGAGCGGTTGCAGATAGCAGATCTTCAGGTGCAGCTAGAGACCGTTCAAGAGCAGCTTCTTCAGAATCAGGGTTTATTAGAGCAGACTCAGGCTCAGATGCAGGTACAAGCTGAGTTGCATGCAGAGACTCTTTCAGCTATGCAAGATCAGTTAGTCATATCCCAGTCACAGATTACAGCATTGATAGCTGAGAGTGATGTGGCGAGATAGATAGTCGAGACAGCTGAGGCTCAGGTTACTTCATTGACAACCGAGAGAGATGCGGCCAGGTTTGCAGTAGAGGGTGCTTAGGCTTCTATTGATAGATTACAGAGGCTGGAAGATGGTACCTCCTTGGCAGATTACATGCGAGAGGTCACTCGCATTGGTGAGGAGATTGAGTTTTATAGAGCGAGGTATTATGACGCAGTGCCTTCTGAGTAGAGAGTGAGCTATGTGAGGTTTTGTTCTGCCAGGTCACGATCCAAGACTATCAGTGCAATTGTTACCTAGCCTCTACCCAGAGATCCCAGGGATTTCGGTTCCTCTGGTGGTAGGGGTCATGATCCTGCTATGCCTACACCATCTGGAGCTAGCAGTACATGATTGTGTCTATGATGTACTTTGATTATTTTGATATACAACCATTATTGATGTTTTATCTCTTCATTTTAGACATCATTGTATACTTGACATTGTGATTTGGATATATATGAGATGCAGTAGATTCTACGGTCCATTATGTGTTTTATATGATTTTTTCAATGGATGCATTTTATTTTGATGTTCTTTATGCTATGTGATGGTTTTATTGTTATGATGGTATGCTTTGATATGATGTTGTTCTATCTTTGATGCAACTAATGGTAATGTATGGATGCATCTTATATAGATACATGATGTATATGGATTTATGATTATGGATTGATGTGTTTAGATGATATACTATATGTGATGTAAATGTAAATATATGGATGAAAATGTGTAATGATACATGATGTAATAAATTGATGGACTTTATTATCAAATGGATGGATTATATGTGAATATGTGATATAATAAATGGATGAATGTAATGAGTTATGATGATGATGTATTTTAAGGATAATTGAATGATATAGATATATGTATGTTGAAATGATTGAATGATGAAATGATGATTCAAATGTTTTGAATATATGTAAATGATTATGATGATGTAACTATATGATCATGATGTTGTTTTTGTAATTGTCAAGTATACTCAGTCTATTATGAAAAAAGATAATTATTTAAGGAATGATTCACCAATTTTTTGTAACAAATACTCTGTAGATATGACACTATTATGGATGCAGTCTAATTTTATTATGCAAATCTACATGTAAACATAGGCATTTTAACAATACTTTTGTGCTTTTGTATCATCATTGAGCTTTAAAATTTTGAAAGTGAGTACAAGCATCAATGGTATAATGTAAACCGATGATGACCTGAGTACTACTTTCATGATTTTTGATATTGCAAGAGAACACAAGCATCAAGGTATTATTAAAACGAGATTACCTGAGCATTTCTTGCGTAAAAAAACAAGAATTAACCACTTTCCTATGTGAATTGGAATGTCATCCATGATACTTTTTAGAGCATTTCCTACGATGATTCACACAGTAATTATGATTTATTCACAGACAACAGACAAAGAAAATACCATTTCTTCTTCATGGCTTCTCTAGTTCAATACATCATTGAGTTGCTCCAAATAAATGATAAAAATGATCAAAAGTACAACATATCTTGCATTTTCTTATAGTATTCAATCATTTATTCAAATTAGATCATTCATCCTGATTTTGTGATGTTTTTGTGTTTTCGAGATTTTGGATCGAACTAACTTAAAGACCTATCCTAGGGGCCTTAGGGGCTGATCAAAGATTAGCCTTGCCTACGTTATACATGCAGAGACCACATAGTTCGACTGACACAGACTCATGTTTTTGGCTTTTTGAGATCAACTTTTTCACTTGTTTTTGGATTTTCTGTTGTGATATGGATGTTTGATGTGTTTCTGATGGTGATTGATGTTTCATGTTGGGTTGTGTTTTGATCATTCTTTTTGTTGTTTTTGTCCATTTTGTTTGTCCATTTGAGGAAGCTCCATGTTTATTTTTCCCCCAATGTTTTCCAGATGTTGCCCCCAAGCTAGGGTGGGACATGACCACGTGATATGATATGATAATAAATGTAAAATGATGGTGGAAGTAACAACCATGACATATGTTCAAATAGATAGGAGAGCTTATTCAAATCACAAATAGTGCATGTTTCTAGGTTTTCGCTATATGTTTTTATTGCACTTTTTCATTCTTTTTGACTTTTTTGTATTTTTTGCCTTTTTCTTTTTTTTGTATTTTCTGTCTTTTTTTATTTTTTTGTATTTTTCCATCACTAGGATGCTTGTTTTCCAGGTTTTCATCAAGGTAACTATTTTCATAAACTAATTCATGCACTAAGTGATTCAAGTATAGAACTTTCTGAGATGGATATTGTTGATATGTTCATCAAACAAATCCCCTTTTGGTGTAGACAATTGATATGATCCTAATCCATACACTGATATGATAACAAAGGGACCTAACTAGTTAGGTTCAAACTTCCCTTTCTTTTCTCTATCTTGCTGATTTCTATGGTTTTCCTTTAGGACCAAGTCACCAACTTGAAAGACTCTAGGTTTTACCCTATGATTGTAACTCCTTGACATTCTTTGTTGGTAGGCTTTCAAATGATTCACTGCTTGTTGACGATGTTCATCCAGCAATTCCAGTTCCTGTAGCCTTGAAACTCTGTAATCTTCATCTGCTATGAGACCCTTTAGTGATACATAGAGTGATGGTATTTCTATCTCAATTGATAGAATGGCCTCTGATCCATACACCAAGGCTTATGGTGTAGCTCCTATTGGTGTTCTGATGCTAGTTCTGTAGGCCCATAGTGCAAGATTTAACTGAACATGTCAATCATGTCCACCATCATCTACCATCTTCTTTAGTATTTTTAGGATTGTCTTGTTTGAGGCTTCTACTTGTCCATTTCCCTATGGATAGTAAGGTGTTGAAAAACGATGTTGAATATGGAATTGTTCACATAATTCCTAGATGTCCTAATTTTTAAAAGTCCTTCCATTGTCTAAAATAATGGATTGAGGTACCCTGTATCGCCAGATGAGATAGTTGGGTATCAAAGATGAAATCTGTTTTCCAGTGACAGTTGTCAAAGGAACCGCTTCTATCCATTTTGTAAAATACTTTGTTGCTATGATGATGAACTTGTGTCCATTAGATGAAGAAGGATGTATTTTCCCCACTAGGTTTAGTCCCCATTGACAAAAGGGCCATGTGGATGTGAATGGTTGTAACTCTTGCGCCGACGCATGAATTAGATTACCATGAATCTGACATTTCTGACATCTTTTAACATATTGATACGCATCCTTCTCCATGTTCGGCCAGTAATACCCTAAACGGAGGATTTTCTTAGCTAGGGTTAGCCCACTTGAATGAGTCCCACAAATACCTTCATGGACCTCTCGTAAGGATGTTTCAGATTCATGATGCTCCAAACACCGGAGAAGAGTACCATCTAAACCTCGATGGTAAAGGATGTCAGCAATTAATGTATGGGTATGTGCAGGATCATGATGGGCCAAAAAGTGGCAATATGATGGGTATGTGGCTGACGACATTTCTTTTACCCAAAATTGATGAAACAAAAAGGGTTTTTAAAGGATATTCTCATCCTTCCAGCAATATAAATTATGCTTTACTTTGAATTTAATAAATTATTATTATTCATTTTCTATTAGAATTACGACTAAAGTCCTGATTGATAGGCTAATTGAAAAAAATCTATAGCTTTCAAATGGTATCACATTTTTTGAATCCAAAACATGTGTCACATTCTATGCTTTGCATACTATAGGATTGAAAAAAAAAACTTGAATTTCATGAAGTTTTGACCAAGTTAAGGTGGTCAGACATACGAGTTTTTATATTTTTTTAAAGTTGTAATAAAAAATTCATAATTAATTATTTACTTGGAAAAAAATTAAAAAAATATATTCATCACATCCAGACATGAGTCCTCTACTTATACCTAAAATTTTATAAAAAAATATTATCATTGTATTGTGGTTAGGGTGGTCAGACAGACACCTACTTCTTATTTTTTCCCTGAAATTTAAGTACGACTAAATTGAAATTTCAAATTTTCACCAAATAGATTTTTTTTTATAAATAAACCTAGTAGTTTAGAAGCTACATTCAATTTTCTATAGATTCTATTCTTACATATTTTTGAAATAATATAGATAACTTATTCAAATTTCAATGTCAAGTTTCCTAACTCTAATTTTTCTGAATTTTTTGTCACTTAAGGGCCTATTTTTTCCATGATGATCCTACACATACTCGTATGTCGTGCCGATTGACAGATAAAGTTACATTTTTGGTTTCTAGAGAGGTCAAGAGGAAGAATGTTGTCTTTGAGGTAAGTATAGATCTCTCCATATTGTGATGGTTGAATGTTGGTTATGTGGCATATGGTCTGTGAATCAAGGTTATCGTATGCAGGACTAGATACTTGTTCAACCATAAACTCATATTGACCTTTCTTTTCTGATAATTGCAAAAGGGATGCAATTGTTGCCATGGCATCTGTAACTTTGTTTTTTTCCCTTGGTATTTTCTTGAACCTGATATCCATGAAGTATTTTTTTAGATCATCTATCATTTTATTATAAGGCATGAGCTTCTCATCCTTTGTTTGATACTCGTTATTTACTTGATAAATTACAAGCTGTGAGTCCCCATACACTTGAATTTCTATGATTTTCCATTCAATAGCTATTTTGATGTCAATAATCAATGCTTCATACTCAACTATATTGTTTGTGCATGGGAACATTAACCTATAAGATCTTGCAATGGTGTGTCCTTGAGGTGTGACAAATAGAATTCCTGCACTCGCTCATCTTTGTGTATATGATCCATCAAAATATAGTCTCCATTGTTGAGTTGTAATATTCATGATGTCGGCATCTAGAAATTCAATGTACATTGGATGATGATCCTGTAATGGAGCTTTAGCTAGTTGATCTGCTATTACCTATCCTTTGATGGCTCTCCTATCAACATATTGGATATCAAACTCACTCAATATCATCACCCATTTTGCAAGTCTTCCTGTTAGAGCAACTTTACTAAGTAGGTATTTTAATGGGTCTATTTTTGCTATGAGCCTAACTGTATGAGTCAAAATGTAGTGTCGCAATTGCTGGGTTGCAAATACCACCGCTAAACAAGCCTTTTCTATGAATGTATAGTTTATTTCATATCCGTTGAGAGTCCTGCTGATGTAGTAAACTACTTGTTCTTTTCCTTCAGAATCCTCTTGTGCTAATAGAGCTCCTAAAGATATTTCAGTTGTTGCAATATACAGTAATAGTGGTCTTTCTACTATGGTGGCATGAGTATTGGAGATGTCACCAAATACTACTTTATCTGACCAAAAGTTGTTTCACAGTTATGATCCCATTTGAATGAAACATTTTTATGAAATAGATGATTAAATGGATGACTCTTATCTGCTAGTTGGGAGATAAATCTCCTGATGGATTGTAACCTGCCTTGTAGGGACCGTAATTGACTGATGTTTTTAGGCGGTGGCATCTCTATTATTTCCTTAACCTTAGCTGGATCCACTTCAATACCTTTTTCTGACACTATGTAACCAAGAAGTTTTGTTGAAGTCACCCCAAAGATACATTTCTTTGGGTTCAACCTTACTTTGAATTTTTCTAGTCTAGTGAAGATCTTATCAAGTATTTCCAGATGTCCTTCCCTAGTGTGTGATTTTTCTAAGATGTCATCCACATAATCTTCCATGAAAGTATGCATCATATCATGAAAAATTGTGGTCATTGCTCGCTGATCTGTTGCACCTACATTTTTCAATCCAAAAGGCATGAAATTCCAGCAGAATGCTCCCCAAGGGCAAGTGAATGTCATCTTTTCTTGATCCTCAGGTGCTATTTTTATTTAATTGTATCCTGAGAAGCCATCCATTATAGATAACATGGCATGTCCTGCTGTTAGATCAACAATTATGTCAATGTTGGGAAAAGGAAAATCATCCTTTGGGCATGCCTTGTTTAAATCCCTAAAATCTATGCATATTATGATGCTATTATCAGGTTTGGATACTGGCACAATGTTTGAGATCCATTCTGCATAATCTATGGACTTGATAAAACCTGCATCTAATATTTTTTTTAGTTCAGCTTTAACCATAAGGGCAATGTGGGGATGCATCTTTCTCAATTTTTGTTTGACTGGTTTGATTCCCTTTGGTAGTGATAGATTATGCATTAGGAGTTGTGAATCCAATCCTGGCATGTCAGAATAAGACCATGCACAATTTATGTGTCGCTGCTCAAAGAATCTGGCGAATGTCATCTTCTCATGTTCTGTCATGGATGATGCTAGATGTAAGATCTTTGCCTCTTCAGATGTTCCCAGATTTATAGACTGTGTTGGCTCTACCAGTATTGATGATCTGTCATGGTAATGTTCTAGGAGAGTTTCAAATCTTTCATCCTTCAGTGCCTCAGAAAGGTTTTCGTTGTTGGATACGTTCTTTATTTTTCTCTTTTCAAAGTCTAATGTTGCCTCAAAGAGGTTTTCATCATTAGATTTATTTTTCCTATTATCATTTTTGCAACAGAAATATTTGGCACCCTCCTAATGTAAAGTATCGATATGAGTGTTATGGATAGTACTTGTGTTAGTTTTGTCACTGCAGAGATAATTTATGATGGCGTCATCGTTTGAAAATACTGGTATAAGACTAGGTTTGATGGGTTCCCAGTCAATAAGTTCGGGGTGCATTAAACTGGTAACAAGTCATCAGATTGAATAAGGTCAACTATTGTAAGTGTCATGATAGCTAGGTGGTCAAAGTTATTTGTACGATGTTTGAGGTCTATGACAGTACTCACCTCCAAGTTTTCTGACTCACTCGATGTTTGATCGTCCTCACTTGAGTCATCAATATTTGTTGATCCCATAACAAATGTTCTATTTCCTTAACCTTGTCCCTCCTCTCATAAGGGTGTATATACTTGGATAATATCAACCTCTTTATCAGTATAATGTGTAGCAGATAGATGATCCCATTCATATTCATTTGAGTCTGTGTCAGAGTCATCTCTCATTTGTAGTATCCTTTCCACTGCTTTTTGGGTTTCTTCTTCTTTTTGTTTAGTTATGTAGCCTAATCCCATTTTGTCTTTAGGCTGTAATGTTAGAGGTTGAATGGGTTCAATAATACCGTCCTTTTTCTTGCCAATTGGTCCTTGAAATTTGTAACCCATTTTCTCTAAAATGGCCTTCCCTTTTCCATACTAATCTGTTTTGATGCTGACGTTTGTTGATGTTGACGCTTCCTCATCTTTATATATCCAACTGAGAATGGCTTTGTCTTCTGACTCATCTTCGAGTGTACCTACTTTTATAAACCTTTCATTTAGAGTTGTGATGGGTTATGATGATCTTGGAGATTTTAATATGGGTTGTCCATATGTTTTTGGTGATGGTAGTAACTATGATAGGCACAAAGATTGCTCAAGAGAATATTCTCCTACACCCTTTTCCTTTATCTGAACCTTTTCTGAAAGTTGTGATAATTCATTTATAGGACCTTCGGTGTTTGATGTGTCCGTGACAATTATTTCTTTCTCTAGATTATTTTTCTCAACCCATTTAGATATAAAATTAGGTTGGCTATCTATAGTGGATGAATTAGAAGTATTGAATTCTATGTTATGAGGTATTAGAGTGTCTTGAGTTGCTTTCAACATGCTGCAAGTCTATGGATTGTTGTTGTCAGCTGATATGGTGAATTCATGTCTATTTACTGGAAATTTCAGACATTGATGGTATGTTGAAGGTACTGCTTGCATGTCATGGATCCATGGACGACCCAATAGTATGTTGTATGTTAGATCTCTGTCTAATACTTGACAAACAATGTTTTTGAAAATCAGCCCTACCTGAATTGGAAGTATAATAAGTCCTCTGGAAGACCTTTCATCTTCATCATATGCATTTATTGTTATTTTTCTCTTGGTGTCAATGGCGTTGTCAAAATAGCCTAGTGCATGAATCAGTTTCAAGGAACAAATATTTAAACCAGCTCCTCCATCTATCAGAACACGTTTAACACGGTGTTTATGGATGAGAACTTCTATATGCAAGGTTGCATTGTGTGGGTGATTTAAAGATACATCATATTGTTCAGAGAATGACAAACAATGAGGTGTGGTGATATGTCCCACCATGGCTTGGAATTGACAAACATCCAAATTATTAGGGACCGTTGTAGCTACTAAAGCTTGTTCTAAAACTTCCTTGTGTGATTGTGAAATTTTGAGAAGTTCTAAAATGGATATTTTCGCGGGTATCTTTTGTAATTGGTCTATGATATTGTATTGATGTGATGGGGGAGCATTGTTTTTGGAGGAAATTCCTTTCAGTATTACTCTGGATTGTCCCCTTGTCGTTATATTGACTTGTGGATGATCTTGTGTTTCCCTTATTTTTAAAACATTGATTTGATTATCAAATGTTCCTGCACTTGTCCTCATGTTCAGGGATTCAATTTCATTGTTGTTTGTGTTATCTTTTTGAGTGTCAATGTCATTTTTCTCTACCTCAGAAAGGAAAAGAATGGTGGTCTCATAGACATAGTTTATAATTTTTCCCTTACCACTAGAAGAAGACTCTCCTTTTTCATAGTTGGGTAATGAATTGATAAATGCGGTGTGATTATTGTTTGTCTGATGCCCTTCAACAAACACCTTCTTAGCTTCGATCAAGTCTTGTATTAGGTGTTTTAGTTGCATATAGTCATTTGTCTTATGTCGTTTATTCTGATGGAAATTATAATAATCTGCATCATTCCACCATGATGGTTTTACCTTTGGCTCCCAGTTTCGAGCTTCTAGTAAAGTAAGAAGTTTGTTCACAATTAGTTCTCTCATTGTTGATTCCAATGTTTGTCCTAATGGAGTGAATTTACATTGATTTGATTGTATTTGGTATGACGGTCGTGATTCTCCATTGTTGGTGTTGTTGTTTTGAATAGTGCCCTAGCTGTTGTTTTGGTTTTCATTTTGATTTGCTTTGGCAGTTGATGCTGTCAAATTGAATACTGGTTTTACATTGTCAGTTGTAGGTTCATTGCTTCCAGTATTTCTATTTTTCTGCCAAAATTTTGGTTTGTCATTGTTTCCATAGTGATTTACATTGTTGGATGTTTCACTATAGTGCTTAATCACTCCTCGTTTGACTAGGGCTTCTTCGATTTTGAGCCCATTCTCAATTACTTTTTTGAATGTTGTTGGACATTGTAATTCAAGTCTATAACTCATCTGATCATTTAAGTTGTCTATAAATAATTCAATCTTCTCCTCTTCAGGTATAGATCAAGGATACCTAGCGAACAACTTTCTCCATCGTTGTAAGAATGATAAAAAAGTCTCACCATTTTTCTATTTCAGATTATAGAGATCCTTTATGGTTACATCATGTGTTATGTTGAAAGAGAATTAAGAGATGAATTTGTTAACCAAATCTTCAAAGGATCTGATCCCTGGTTGTAATTTTGAGAACCATTCCATACAATGGGCTCCCAAACTCCTAGGAAATAACCTCATGAGGTATGTATCTTCTTGTGCAAATTCGAGGCTCATTGTTCTAAATTCTCGTACATGGTCAATTGGGTTTGATTTTCCATTGTATTTGTCGTATTTAGGAAACTCACAATGTCTTGGAAAGGGTATCATATCCACACATGGATGAAAAGGGTAAGGAAAAATTTCCTTTAATAAATATGTTTTTGTGGTTCCTGTTTGCATGTTTTGAACCTGTTGTTGTAGGATTTGCATTTGAGTTGTTAAAGCAACTACTTGATTTGTATCCTGGGTGTGGTTTGCTTTGGTCTCATTAGTTCTAGATGTTTCCTTCAACCGATTGATGTCAAAATCTTTCAGAAGTTTGGCACCTAACTCTACCAACATTAAGAGGTATTTCTCCATGTCTTGTTCTAAGACCTTTTCCATAAATTTATGAAAATTTGGGTCTTGTTGTGCGTGTTGTATATCCGCTTGTGTTATTTCGTTGTTTTCATGTTGTTGGTATCGAAAAAAAGGGTTTTCTTCAGTCATGTTTAGATTTTCAATTTCTTTCTCTCTGAGTTTTTGCCTTTGCAACCTTGTTAAGATTGGCATACAAGTTTCGGTTGTTTTCCTTCACTAAACTTAGATCTTCTATGTGGTGTTAGCATCAATTTGATTTTTAAAGAAGCCCAATAGAATGATGTATTATATTGATGAGGCCAATTTAAAATTCCTGATTACTGAGTTTTTTGTCTCGTGATGGTAGAATGTCAAAAATCCTGATGAGGAAACTTGGCTCACTAATCTAGGTTTTGTTTTGATAATTTAGACACTTTGTATTTTGCAAGATCTGGTTTTTGTGTGAAAACAATTTTAACTTGTAAGAACCTACTTTGTTTCAGGTTGTTAGGACACTGTCTAATCTGTAAAATCTTTCTGACTGGTAAAATCTTATGTTTTTGATGTTAATCTGTCTGACAGTTGTTTTGGAAGATTCTTTTTTTTTTCTCCTTCTGTGGACGTACTAATACAGAGGGAAAAAGCGCTAAAATAAAACACAAAAGAGCTATAATTTCTGGTAAACGCGTTGTAAAATAGTGTGTAAGTGCTAGAATAGAACTCAGAAGCGCTAAAATAGAGCTGAGAAGTGCTAAAAGAGAGAGAAAACTGGCTAAAACAGAGAACAAACGTGCTAAAATAGAGTTCAGAAGTGCTATGTTTTTCTGTGGAAGCGCTAAAATATGGATCAAAAGTGCTAGAATGTTGGACACTGGAATTTCCTAACAGTTTGGTTTGTTGTGACATAAGCACTAAAACAGAGGGTTGAAGCGCTATAATTTTCTTTGGAAGCGCTAAAACAGAGGCCAAATGCGCTATAGTTTGTCTCAGAAGCGCTATAGTTTCTTTTTAATGCCAAGCAGGGGGTGGCAATATGGGTCTCTTAGCTGCTATGTCTGCTTTCTCTTCTTCTTCGTCCAAGATTATGAATGTTGTAAGGAATTGATGGGACGTTTCATTCTTTTCAAAATAAATGTCCTCAAACTACTGATGATGTTAGTTTGAGTGCCTTCAATGTGTACATTACCAGGCTAAAATATTGGTGTGGTTAGCCCCAGTTGTTGAACAGGAGTTGTAGGTCTCCAAATGGTCATAAGGTGGTAACTCTAAGGTTTCCAAAGTTTTGTCTATTGTAAGAACTGATCAGGTCTGGTGGAGTATTCTATGGCAGGTTGTGGAATGGAGGATTGGCGAATACGTTGACTATGGTTAGATTCCTATGAAAGAGCGCTTCTTTGAATATAGGCTTGTGAAGTCAAAGGTTCTATAGCATAATCATCAGTGTAACCCCTATCAAAATCATGAAACCTATGGAGGAATGTTCTATGATGAAGCAAAGTCTTCCTATTCTGATATAAGAAATGTCGTCTTTGCAAAAGATGTTTGTAACTAAGTGTTGTTTTGGGTTTTCTAATTCTCTTGGCAAGAGATTTTTTGACAAACTTAGTGGTTTTCCAATCTCTAATCATGTATTCTCAGTTTTGATTTTGTATTTTTCAGGATGATCTTTTATCTGAATTTTAATGATTTTTGGAATACACAACACTCAAATGAAGACAATTGTTTTCAAGAGTTTGTAATCTAAATAGACAGTGTATGTTCAAAAGAACCACACATGGTCCTATTTTCATTGGTTTTGATAACAATAAAGCACTTCAGACAGACTCACTCTTAATAGTCAAAAGGTCATCGTTATACTCAACAACCCACATCTTAAAATTGCATCGACTCACACAGCCATGTCACCCCCTAAAGGGCGCCTGTGTTTTTGTCTTTTCCAGGTGCGTACTCAAGGTTAGATTTCTCGATCCCCTAAGCAAACGATCCTTGGAAATTATATTGTGAGTGTCTTGGGGGCAGATTCTTCCCTCCCCTTGCACTACGAGTATTACAATGTCTGGTTACTGACTTGGCTGGATACTACACTAGGTTCTTAGAGAGGGTTTCCATTCAGAGTGGCAATAATAGACTCCCTCAAGAGACCTCCCAACATTTAGAACAAAGGTTTTAGGGATGGTTATCTTGCACACTTCCAGCAAAAGTGGGTTTCCCCAGATTTGCTTTAAATTTTATAGTGGGGTGGAAAAACCTGGCTTTGGTTTGAACCCACTTAGGTCATTCCCGTAGGGTGAGTACTTTTTCCCACTACGGCAGGCCTTCTAAAGGATGTAATAAAACTTGAAGAATGCATAAAAAGGATGAGTCTGGATTTTTGGATCACCCAATTAAGGGGAGAGCATATGCCTATCAATCATTCAAACACATAAACCACTTGTTCAAATTTTAGAGCCCAAATGAAAAAATTTCTAATCTATGTGAAGATGTTGCTTCACAAAAAGACATGGTGTTCATTTTTAAATCCCAAATTGAAAAAATCTAGTGACTACGCTAAATTGGTAAATTTTTAATCTAAAGGAAAATGTGACTATCCTAGGATTGATTAATTTTAAAACCAATTGAAGAAGTGTCTATCCTAGATTGATTCTTTTTAATCCAACTGAAGAAATGAAATTTATTGGTCGCGGACGTGTCGGATCCAGAAAATGAATTACAAAGAAGTGCTATGACAGTGCTCAAAAGTGCTATAGAAATAGATAGAAGCGCTATAGGATTTTAGAAAAACGCTAAAACAGATGTTGAATATTATTGTCGGTCTGTGTTAATTATAGGATTGAAGCACTAAAACAGTCCTTTGAAGCACTATGATTTTCCTCAGAAGTGCTAGAACAGTTGTTCAAAGCACTATACTTTTCCTCAGAAGTGTTATAGAATCTTCCGATCGCGCTAAAATAGATTATGCCAGATTCTTGTATGAATTTTTTTTAGAAAAACTTGTTAAAAACATGGGGTACAGCCCCATGGTGGGCACCAAAATGTAAGTGTGGAAAATGTAAACTAAATAAAATTAAATACACCTCTTAATGAAACATTGTATCAAGATTAAATATGAATTAAACTAATTTAAAACACTGAAAATACTGAAGACATCTTGAATTGTCTCCTATGTCCAAAGATTTATCAAGTTACAGAAGCTCTCAGATTTGTAAGCATCGTAACTATTTAAAATTCCTATCTAGAGAAAGAAATGGATGATAAATGCAATGATGTGATGACTACTAATGATTCCTAGATGATATGATGCTACTGTAAACTATCTTGACATAAAACCTGCTAAATGGATGCTACAGTAAAAACTAATGATGATGTCGTGATATGAAATCTACTAATGCCATGATGCTATGATGATACTAAAATGCTACTACTAATGCTTATGATTGCTTGGTTGCTTGAGTACTAATTCTTGCAGAGTAGTTTTACATAAAATATGATAATTCTCGGATGATTTTGATGCTTTAGAAGGCTGTATATATAGATTTTCGGCAACAGTTTTGCATAGGGGTAACACAACAGAGGTTGAGATTAAATCTGGGGATTTTGAATGGTATGAGATAAGAAGGTGGATTTGATCATGGGAGATTGTTCCTCCCCATGAAAACACCAGGCAAGATGAGAGGAAAGATTTGAGGTAGAAGATTGAGAGGATTTTCTGCAGGTTTGTCCCCGAGGCTTTTCCCGTGAATGTCAGTTAAATTAATTAGATTTGAAGAATCTTATTTTATTGGTGAGTGAATAGAGGGATTTGATTTATGCCTTTATTTAAATATTTTTGGTTTATTTAAATTAGCAAAAAGAGAGATTTAATTAAATAAAACAAATATTTGACATTTGCCCATTTAATATAGAAGAATATGATAAGATAATTAAATAACACAAATTATTGAAGTTGTGTATTTAATTTAAGATAGAAGTAATGGATAAAGTATGGAAGAAATAACAATGATAATAATTAAATAAAACAAAGTATTTAATTTTGTTTATTTAATTAAGAGGAAAATAATGTGATAAAATAGAATAATTAAAAGTGAAATTAATATAAATAAATATTTCTATTTATTTACTAAGTAGATGAATTTAGGATTAATTAATCAAATAAATCATATTTAATTAATTAGATTTCTCCAGACCATTTTTAGGTGTCTACAGACTTGAATTTTGAACTTGCTTTCCTTGGTTTGTACTATCATTCTTATCATCAAAATCATATCCACAAGTTCTGGATGGTGCAGTTATGTCTTCATCAACCATAACATTTTTCACTTTCAACCATTTTCTTCAATCTCTTATTGTAACACTAGTAGGCCTTGCTTTTAGTAGAATAACCCAAAAATATTCCTTAATCACTCCTAGCATCAAACTTTCCTATATCTTCTTCTCTTTTGATATAACACTTGCTTCCAAAGATCTTGAAATATCTAACAGTAGGCTTTTGACTAGTCCATAGCTCAAAAGGAGTCTTACCAATATCACCTTTGATTTTTACCTAGTTAAGTGTGTACACAACAATACTCACAACTTCTCTCTAGTAGATATGAGGTACATTTCCTTTCAACATCATAGTTCTAGCAGCATCTAGAATTGTTTTGTTCTTCCTTTCCACAACTCCATTTTGTTGAGGGGTCCGCGGTACAGATAATTGTCTCTTTATTCCATGTTCTTCACAAAAATAATTAAACTCGCCAGAAGTGAATTCACCACCTCTATCTGATCTCATACATTTAATCTTTAGACCTGTCTCTGTCTCAACCATAGCCTTAAAGATCTTGAACTTTTCCAAAGCTTCAAATTTCTCCCTTAAGAAAGTAGCCCACATCATTTTTGAATAGTCATCAATAAGCAACATGAAGTACCTATATCCTTGTAAACTTTTGGCTCTAGCAAGACCACACAAATCAGTATGCACAAGATCCAACAATCCATTTGAATTTTGTTGTTTGCTTCGAAATAAAATTCTAGTTTTCTTTCCTAATTGACATTCCTTGCATATGGCATTAATAGGTTTCATTAACTTAGGAAGATCTCTCACAGCCTTAGTAGAACTTATCTTGACAATATTATCAAAGTTAACATGACACATTCTCCTATGCCACAACCAACTTTCATCAATTTGATCAATCAAGCAACTTTTACTAGCAACACTCAGGTGAAAGATATTACCTTTTGTTTTGTACCTGATGCAATCGCATTTCCAGAATTTCCCAATAATTTGCACTTACCATCCATGAACTGAAGATTGTATCCCTTATCAACCATATGTCCAACACTTAAATATTATGCTTCAAACCTTCCACATACAGAACATCATTATTATTATGCTTGGCATCAAGAGAAATACATCCTCTACCATAGATCACACCTATTTTGTCATCACCAAATATCACAACACCACCATCATACTTTTCCAAACTCACAAATTTATTTTTATCTCCTGTCATATGATGAGAGCAACCACTTTCAATTACCCATTCATATTTCTCTTCAACTCGAGCAGCTAGGTTTTTCTCCACATTTGTACAATTAGTAGATTCAGTAGACACATGATTATTTTCCTTGATAGAAATAAATACAAATTCATCTTCACTTGCATTTCCTTTATCAGATTCATCATTTGTCACACCTTCATTAGCAACATAGTAACACTTCTTTTGGAATTTAGGCTTGTTATATCTTGGCTTGGAAACTCTCTTAGGACACCTTGATGCAAAATAACCTATCTTATTGCAAGAGGAACATTTAATAGGAAACTTCCCTTTATACTTACCTTGTCCTTTGGCTTCTCTTTTCACAATCAGTGCTTCAAGCTCTTCCAGCTTTCTTTCTTCTTCATCAAGTTGTTTCATTTCATCATCATACTTGAATGTCTTTCTTGATGAACTGTCACCGGATCATATCTCTATTTATCTCTTCCAAAAGTAGTGGCCTTCAATGTAGATTCTACCTTAGAAAGGGCATCACCAAATTCACTCAACTCAAAATCAGTAAGCTTACCAATCAACATATCTCTAGTAACATTTGTCATAGTTTGGAGCTCTTCAATAGCACTAGCTTTGACTTTGTAAGAATCAAGCAAGGATCTAAGCACTTTAGCAACAATCTCTGATTTTCCTATCTGTCCACCAACACATTTGATACCACACACAAGTTCATTCACTCTTTGCTTGAAAGTAGTAACATTTTAATCATCACCCATTCTCAACTTTTCATATTTCCCTTTCAAACTTTGTAGCTTAGCAATCTTCACATTAGCATCACCTTCATACAAGGTCTTCAAATTTTTCCAAATCTCATAAGCAGTCTTCAGATCCATCACATTTTTCATCTTAGTATTAGTCAAACCACTCAACAACGCTTCCTTAGCCCTGATATTATACTCAGCATAAGTTCCATTCGGTGGAATAATATACCTATTACTTGTAATGCTCCAGTAGGGTTCACCAATGCATCTCAGATGGCACTCCATTGGAGTCTTCCACAAAGAATAATTTGTTCCATAAAATCTAGGATTATCCTTCTTATAAGTCGTCATCCCAGATCACCTCAAGCTGTTAAAATTCTTCCAAGGAACCTGCTCTAATACCAATTGTTGGCAACACAAGGATAGACAATTGAGAGGGGGGGTGAATTAGTTGTCACAAAATTTTAAACCTATTCAACTTTATTAACCTTATTCACGAATCATATCAATAACCATGAAAGCATGAATGAACAACACATCAGAAGCACACAACACCAATATTTTTACGTGGAAACCCTATTAGGGGGAAAACCACGGTGGAGGTTAATCCACAAGATTATACCCTATTAAAAGTATAAGTAAATATGAATGGGGAATGCACATGCATTCAGGCACACTACCTAGAGCTCATTGCTCAATTACAAAGGACTACACACAGTCTTATAGAAAGGTTCTAATTATATCCATCAGATTTTGAACTAAGAAAATAGCATCTGCTAATGCCTGATTACAGTTTCGGTTAAGCACATGAACACTTCTTCACTCTTCTTCACACTCTACTCTACCTTCGAATGATTTAGAACATTATTCACACACACACACAAAAGCACTCCCTTGCACACACTCTTATTTCAAATAAACAATCATTCATATATATCAACAACAAGAAATTGCATTGCTATAAGTCAGCTTCAACAATATAAAAAAAAGAATATAAACAGTCGGCCCAAAACAATAAATATTTTTCATGAGAATCAACCAAGGTCGGGCACAACATAGTGAAGACCAAAAATAACATCCTCAAACATGAACCACTTCAATTAATTACTCCTCGAAGATCCACAGCATGCTTCAACACCTTGTCAGCCAAGAACATGAAAAACATGAAAACTCAAGAAAAAATATTGGATCGCGAGCACAACGATCAATGTGGATGTGCAACACAGATAGAGAATGATCTAAAAACATCTAAAAACATCATGAATCACCAAAGAAGCATCCACAACAATTGAACTTACTAAAATCACATTATCTTCATTTAGGAACACAAACTGAAGTAACATAAAAATTGTCAGAATACAAATCTTCATAACTTGATCAAATCTTCACGCAGATATCTAAAACTTGACGTGGATAAACTAGATATACTCAACAAGAAACCCTTTAGTCCACAACCTCTGAACAACAACATACTGAGTTCACTGATAGACTAAACTTCACTTCACCACTGACAACCTGCAACTCATTTCATTACAATTTTCTCAATATCCTCGACATATACAACTTCTAATGCATTAATGCTAATAGTGTTGACATCAATGACAACAACATATCAACAACACAACCACAATAACCAGCAGTGGTTTTTTGATATGTTTTTTACCACTAAAATGGGTCCTTGAAATGGTTTGGGTTTTGGTCTGGAAGAAGGTCATTGAGGAGAATTACCCGATTGAGTTGATTCGCAGTTCTACAAGGAATATAGTGGGTTTTAAAGAGATTGAGTAATTTTGAGTATTTGTTGATCTGACAATTATTTTTTGTTGATTTATTTTGTGTTGGAAGTGTTGCAAGACCTCACCTACTTACATCAGAATCACATGGATAAGAAATAATTATAAATAAAATATAAACCTTCCATTTTGTGTATATCCATTATCACTAAGATCTTTGAGAATAATTTTCTTTAAGGAATTAAGCTAAAAAATTTGCACTCCTTGTCTATGTTTCCTCATTTTATGTACACGACTACGAAGGAATGTAGGAAGGATGTGAAGTGCATGTTACTTGGTTTCACAACCTTCCAATCACATGGTTGTTTGAAAGTTTCCAAGCCTTTTTATCAATCCATTAAATGCATATCTTGCAATCATGGACCTCCATGGGATTTCTTTTCTTTGAGTTATTTTATCAAACAATTTTCATGCTTCTCTATGCTACCCATTTTGTATGCATGCCTACTAGAGGAGTTTCAACTACAAAATCTAATAAATCAAACATAAAAATGGACCATACCATCTGAATAGGAAGTACCATAAATCAAACAAAAATGGACAATGATGTTAAACAATTATAAATAAATATCCAGCAAAGTACAACTATAACACCTTACCCTAATGAGTAAATAAAGAAGAATAAAAAACCATTACCCCTAATGAGTAATACCTATATGTTTGCCCAAGAAACATGGTGGAGTGATAATTTTGTACAAATTTGGCAAAACACGAAAAATTTGGATGTGAAATTGTTGTCCTTGTGCTAGAAGAGTCTGATTTGTACAAACTAGTCAATGTAAGTCGTTATATGTTATACTCATATAACACATTTAGTAAGAGTTGTAGGGCCTCTTTAGCATGCCAATTATGGGCATATCCTACAACAAAATAATATGTTATTCTGGGATTTATCAAATAGTTGACACAAACATTGTATTCTTTGTTCCTTGCATATCCTACAATAATTAAGGTGAATAAATGACATTGCATTCTATTGTAAATTATTCCTTGCAACATCTTTCATACATTATTTGTAAGTAAAGGGTTAAATATTTTAGGATATGTCAATCTATTTTTTTGTATTAAGAATTCAAATTATTAATTTATCTTTCATTTATTAAATTTTTTTAGAATTAAAATAAAATCATTTTATTTTCATGTTAAGGAAAATGAAATAAATATTTTATAATCAATTAAAGACTTGAAATATTCATTTAACATATGAAAAATGAGAAAATGTAGACAAGGCATGAACATTTCTTAGCTTAATATCTGAAGGAAAATTATTTTCAACGGTTGTAATGGTAATGGATATACACAATTTGGAAGTTTTAGATTTTATTTATAATTATTTCTGATCCAAACCTTAGCATTTTCCATTTTCCTAGTTTAAAATCTAATATTAATTTCAATTTAACATGTTACTCATACTTTGTTTAGTGCAATGTGCTAAGTACATTAAAAAGATGTGAAGATCAAAGAACGTTCTTTGATCATGCTAGTATATGGATAAGTCAATATCAAAACCTTGATGATCAATTTACTCTTAGTATATTGGCACTTAATTATTCTTTTATTTTGCATTACTATGTTACTTATTTGACATCATTTTAGTGAGTTCAAATTACACCAAAATGTAAGATGAAAAGAAAGAATAATATAGTTTAATTGGTTTTGATTTTGATTTACTATCTACTTCACTTAGCATAAAGATACTATTTTGTAATGGTTTCGTCCCATTAATATACAATATACATATACTATTATTTTAATATAAATTAATTAAATATATATATACTATTATTTTAATATTATTTATAATTATTTCCGATCCAAACCTTAGCATTTTCCATTTTCCTAGTTTAAAATCTAATATTAATTTCAATTTAACGTGTTACTCATACTTTGTTTAGTGCAATGTGCTAAGTACATTAAAAAGATGTGAAGATCAAAGAACGTTCTTTGATCATGCTAGTATATGGATAAGTCAATATCAAAACCTTGATGATCAATTTACTCTTAGTATATTGGCACTTAATTATTCTTTTATTCTACATTACTATGTTACTTATTTGACATCATTTTAGTGAGTTCAAATTACACCAAAATGTAAGATGAAAAGAAAGAATAATATAGTTTAATTGGTTTTGATTTTGATTTACTATCTACTTCAGTTAGCATAAAGATACTATTTTGTAACGGTTTCATCCCATTAATATATAATATACATATACTATTATTTTAATATTATTTAATTAAATATATATATACTATTATTTATAATTATTTCCAATCCAAACCTTAGCATTTTCCATTTTCCTAGTTTAAAATCTAATATTAATTTCAATTTATGTATTACTCATACTTTGTTTAGTGCAATGTGCTAAGTACATTAAAAAGATGTGAAGATCAAAGAACGTTCTATGATCATGCTAGTATATGGATAAGTCAATATCGAAACCTTGATGTTCAATTTACTCTTAGTATATTGGCACTTAATTATTCTTTTATTCTGCATTACTATTTTACTTATTTGACATCATTTTAGCGAGTTCAAATTACACCAAAATGTAAGATGAAAAGAAAGAATAATATAGTCTAATTGGTTTTGATTTTGATTTACTATCTACTTCACTTAGCATAAAGATACTATTTTGTAACGGTTTCGTCCCATTAATATACAATATACATATACTATTATTTTAATATTATTTAATTAAATATATATATATATATACTATTATTTATAACTATTTCTGATCCAAAGCTTAGCATTTTCCATTTTCCTAGTTTAAAATCTAATCTTAATTTCAATTTAACGTGTTACTCATACTTTGTTTAGTGCAATGTGCTCTTGTACATTAAAAAGATGTGAAGATCAAAGAATGTTCTATGATCATGCTAGTATATGGATAAGTCAATATCGAAACCTTGATGTTCAATTTACTCTTAGTATATTGTCACTTAATTATTCTTTTATTTTGCATTACTAGGTTACTTATTTGACATCATTTTAGCGAGTTCAAATTACACCAAAATGTAAGATGAAAAGAAAGAATAATATAGTCTAATTGGTTTTGATTTTGATTTACTATCTACTTCACTTAGCATAAAGATACTATTTTGCAATGGTTTCATCCCATTAATATACAATATACATATACTATTATTTTAATATTATTTAATTTAATATATATATATAATATTATTTATAATTATTTCTGATCCAAACCTTAGCATTTTCCATTTTCTTAGTTTAAAATCTAATATTAATTTCAATTTAACATGTTACTCATACTTTGTTTAGTGCAATGTGCTAAGTACATTAAAAAGATGTGAAGATCAAAGAACGTTCTTTGATCATGCTAGTATATAGATAAGTCAATATCAAAACCTTGATGATCAATTTACTCTTAGTATATTGGCACTTAATTATTCTTTTATTCTGCATTACTATGTTACTTATTTGACATCATTTTAGCAAGTTCAAATTACACCAAAATGTAAGATGAAAAGAAAGAATAATATAGTTTAATTGGTTTTGATTTTGATTTACTATCTACTTCAGTTAGCATAAAGATACAATTTTGTAACGGTTTCGTCTCATTAATATATAATATACATATACTATTATTTTAATATTATTTAATTAAATATATATATACTATTATTTTAATATTATTTATAATTATTTCTGATCCAAAGCTTAGCATTTTCCATTTTCCTAGTTTAAAATCTAATATTAATTTCAATTTAACGTATTACTCATACTTTGTTTAGTGCAATGTGCTAATTACATTAAAAAGATGTGAAGATCAAAGAACGTTCTTTGATCATGCTAGTATATGGATAAGTCAATATCAAAGCCTTGATGATCAATTTACTCTTAGTATATTGGCACTTAATTATTCTTTTATTCTGCATTACTATGTTACTTATTTGACATCATTTTAGCGAGTTCAAATTACATCAAAATGTAAAATGAAAAGAAAGAATAATATAATTTAATTGGTTTTGATTTTGATTTACTATCTACTTCACTTAGCATAAAGATACTATTTTATAACTGTTTGTCCCATTAATATACAATATAAATATACTATTATTTTAATATTATTTAATTATATTTAATAATATTTAATAATTTAATTAAAATTATTAATATTATACACTAATTATTAAATAATAATTTAAATAATATTTAATTATTTAATATATAATATATTTTTCCATAATTTAAATTATATATTATATATTAATGGTAATATATCAAACAAGGATAAAGATTCACATCAATGGCCCGTATGAATTTTTCGTGTTTGTCAAATCTGTAGAAAATTGTCAGACATGCTTTGATCTCTGTGATGCTTTGATGAACTTTAACTCGCATGTCTTAATATTTTGATTTAAAAGTCTGCAAAAATCTTCTCTATCTTTTTGTGCTGCAAAACATTTACTTTTTCGTAGAGTTGTGGCAATTAAAAATTCTCCATCACATGACAGGTTTCTTTAACGAGCAATCCATGTTCAGAAAGTAAAGCTGGCATAAATAGAGAACAGGAATTCGTTTGATGTCAACTACAAGAAAATAATTTGTAACCAGAACAACCTCTACGCCGGTCCCCATTTTTCGTGTGAGTTCATTAATTGTTTTTTAGGGTACATTATCAACTGGAATATGACATTGGAACATAGCACGTTTCATGTTATTAGAAGAAAGTTTTTTGTTGGCGTGCCAGGCGAATAGACGGTGGGACCTTAGATTGCTACAAATAAAAGGGGAGGTGGCCCATGCATATTGTCTGAGGTCTCTAAAGCTTTAAAACAGCTAATTAGCCATGAGAACCACCTGATCTGTCATAACAGCCGCCCTCTAAATGGTAAGTGTGTCAGAGGAGACTGGGTGACCAAAAACTCCAAGAATGCATAGGAACTGGAAGTGTGTTTGTCAAAAATTCATTGTTGCAGCCTTCGATGAGTTCTTTTTTGACCTCAATTGTCCATTCTGCAGCTGCTGCCATCAACAACCACCAAATTAGGAAAAGTGGGCGTATGCTTCAGAGCTGCAACGAAATCAGCCCCATCTCCCGGCTGAACAAAACAGACTGTTTCGTCGGATCCGATTATTCAGTTTATGCCAGCAGGCCTGCAAAAACGATCGCATGTATAGAATTGACATATACGACAACCAGGAGTAATAAATTCCTCTGGAAGTTTCTCATCAAGTTGTTGGCATTACGACTGTAACTTTGCCACATCACCTACTTTTAAAATGGCACATCACGTACTATCTTATTATTAATTGTATGTAGTAATTGAATGTGATTCAGCAAAGAGTTAGAGGGAAACATGGAGTAGTTGGTGGGGTCGGCGGCTACTCTGTTTGTTGCAAAAAAACGGTTTCAGCGCTGTATCTTGGGTTCCAATGTCCCGTAGGCCGGCTGGTCTCGTGGACGTAATTAAAAGCATTCATTCATTCATTCATTCATTCCAATGCTGGACTATCCTTCCAAAATTTTAATCAGACAGATTTACAAATAAGTACAATCCCGTGAAAACTCTCTCCCACACACTTGAAGACATCACAACCAATTATGAACTGTCACTGGTACCTGAGATATCAGATACTATCGACTGTCATCCCTGAAATGTCGGGATATTAGCCTATTCGAATGAAATATGGTCCAGTTGAGAAGCCTGCTTTCATGGGATGTGAAAAATATTCATAACCAGTAAAAATACGGCAAGGTTGGCAACTCAGAGTTGTACATTGCAGATTTTCAAAAGAACGAGCCTATACGAGGAAGGATGTGCATTTACTGCGTAGGATACCACAGGATTCAAGCGTACATGATTTTTTAAATTAATTTTAATGATTAATAATTTTACATGAAAGTTCTAATCTTTTTAATTTTCATATAATTATATTATATATTAAATAAAAATATATATCAAAAAAATTAAAATTAAATATTTTTTTAAGTTCTTAATTAATATTAAATTTATTTTATTTTCAAATTTTAATTTTATTTTATATTTTCAGATATTATTAGAGAAATTTCATGTAATAGTGGATATTTTTTTAAGTTAATCGTTCCACTAAAATATTATAGACTACTATTATATTGCAAGTAGGGAAAAATTTACTAATTTCAAGTTGGGTTGATTTTGACATGGAAAAAAACACTTCATGAAGTGTGGGGCTTAGGACTATCCTACCGATGTTGTCATTTTCTTTTGTGGGGTCACAAAGTAGGGTGTGGATTTGCAAAAGGTGTTGGAGTAAATTAATTAATATTTACTCCAATGCTTAATGCAAACTTAGGAAAAGGTCATCTAGTTCTTATTGCAAGTGTTATTGCATTTATTATGCATTTTAATCAATCATGTGCTTTATTCTTTGTGTTGCACACAAGATAAAGTCATTTAACTAATTCATACATTCTGTTATCTCACTCCTTTCTCAGTAAGAACTCCATCATTCAGGGTCTCATGTTGAGTTCGCCTAAGTCTACATAAGGATATTCAATCCTTCATTGTATTCATTCAATAATCTATAATCATTATTTTCACATATTTTGTTGTGTAATTTCTCATTTGTGTGTGACAGGTTTCTCTTTAGATATCATCCAAGGCTTGTGGAATCTCAATCACGGATTATTTCATGGTATCAGAGCTCCAGATCTGAAGATTATTGTTCATTTTTTGAGGAATTTCCTACATCCAAATCACCAAATCTATAGGCGTCCATATTGCCAAATCTGCAAATCCCAATTCTGCAAAAGGCATGGTCTATGGCATTTCAAAGATCTCGTTGAGTCGCGTGGAGACTCATGGTTACTTGCACCACACACAGTGGAAGACAACGACCATTCACACACAACAAACATGATATCCACTTATGATGTTTGCAGATTTAACCCACACCATTCTTTGACCAGCCAACGTTGAATCCTTTGTGGTGTTTCATCTCCAAGGCCATGAACCAGGCAGGCATGGTGAGACATCCCGAGCGTCTTGCAAAGCAACACCACCCTATTTAAAGGGTCGATCCTGCTTCCATAGGCCTGCGCCTATCTCTACTGGCCAAGCTAGCCCTGTCATGCTCTGCATCAAGATTCAAAGGCTTTTGAAGGCCACAAAGCATCCACACAGCCTGCACACCTTCCACTCGCCCCTTGACTCCACTGGACACCTTAGTTGCAGTGATTTTCCCCTTCCATGAGCTTGTATGCACCTCCAGTGCTGCCTCACATCTTTGGTTTTCTCTTGGACACTGTATCTCAAATCTGGCCACCTCATTTTGCCTCTTCAATTTCATATCTTCCCTAATCCACCCATATACAATATATGCCCTATTTTGGGCTTTGTATATTAGGGCCTTCAAATGTATTTTGTTTTTCTTAATTTTTGTGTGTTTAGTTATGCTAAAAAGAACATGCAATAAAATTACAAAATAGAAGGGGGTGTAGATATTTGGGAAAATTTGTAAGGGGTATTTACCAATTTGGGGAAAAATTTATGTGAGGTTGGCTTTTTCACCCAAATGGAGGTAGATGCGAACCTTTGTTTCTAGATGCATGCATGTTTCTTTCCCTTTTTTTTTTGCATGCTCCTTATTTTCTTAATTATTGATTCTTTAAAAATTGTATGTGCTTTGCGAGCACCACATAATAAAGATCTGGGAAAATTTGGAGCTTTGTAAAATTCAAACTTATATAAAGTTCCATATGGGGGTTTCTACTTAAAGCATCTAGTATAGGTTTCTTTCTTTTTTCTTCTAAATAAACAAACATAGAATATTAAAAGTTGCTAATTAACCGTTGAGCTCCACAATGTTCCTCCAATAGGCAGCCAAAAGTGTTCTTCTGTTCTAAATTCTTGTCTACATGAGATTCCAAAGTCGCATCCTTGTGTGCTTCTAGATTTTCTTTCTAGCAGGGTTCTTGACTACATGAGCTTCCAGAGTCACATCCTTGTGTGCTTCCATAGTTTATTTCTAGCAGGACAATATTGAGCATTGGATAAACAATGGCATCATCCCAACTGAAGGGTATCTTTGTAGTTCTTCAACAATTGCAACTTTCTTCTTTAGTTTGAATAATTTGTTAGGATTTTTTCCACTTGGATTTTCTCCTTCCCTCTTTGTTGACAACCACATCACCGTTGTTGGCCCACCATCTTCATCACATTTGTAGCTTGTTCTCTATCAGTATTCACAAGATCTTGGATCGACATCATCACTTTTCGACATGTGGACACGTGAGTAGTTTTCAGAGGCACACATCATTGGATTCTTTTCCTTCATCAGTTTTTGCTTCTCAATTTTCATTCAAGGGGGGTGTTGGAGTAAATTAATTAATACTTACTCTAGTGCTTAATGCAAACTTAGGAAAAGGTCATCTTGTTTTGATTGTGAGTGTTATTGCATTAATTATGTATTTCAATCAGTCATGTGCTTTATTCTTTGTATTGTACACAAGATAAAGTCACTTAAAACTGATTCATGCATTTTGTTATCTCATTCTTCTCTCAGTCAGAACTCCATCATTCAGGGTCTCATGTTGAGTTGACCTGAGTCTACATAAGGATATTCAATCCTTTGTTGTATTCATTCAATAATCAGTAATCATTATTGTTTCACATATTTTGATGTGCAATTTTTCATTTATGTGTGATAGGTTTCTCTTCAGAATATCATCCAGGGCTTGTGGAATCTCAATCACGGATTCTTTCAAAAGGTTTATTTTCGAGGTTTCTACCTGTAGCTAGGAGTGTTATCACTTTTGTTTTCCACACCCATGACTTGTGGCCCTCAACAAGTGGAAAGCAAGGTAAGATCGAGGAGGTGCAGAGAAAAGAGAAGTTTGGGATGAGAGCTCAAGAGTTAGAAAGGGATTTATAGTTGGCCTAGGTCATCTGCCATCTTTTCTTCTATAATTTCTTTTTTTATAGTATTTGTAATGAAAAATATATATCAATCAATATTTAAAAATAAAATATGAAATATTGAATCTATGGAGACTAACCATCTAGGGGTAAGGGATAATTGTTCTATAAAATAAAGTGGAAACTAGATGTGGATAAATGCAAAGTAGTTCCAAGGTATTTAAAAATTGTAGACTATCTACAGTGAAGTTGGAACAATCCAAAAGAAAACAAGTACAAAAGGGGAATACTACAACTCATTGATAAAGGTCAAAAACTTAGGAAGACAAGAATATTACACAAAAAAATTGAAAGTACAAATGTTAGGGAACTTGGGGAAGAATTATATTACCCTATCTCAACTCCTCTCACATGACCAATATAATTATATGTGCAATAATTTTTAAATATCAAAACTAGGGTAGAACATATGGAAGGAATGGAACAAGAGAGTGATCACAAAATTTTTGAGAGCATGATGGCCAACCAAGCTCTAGTAAAAGAAAATAGTGTACTAAGAGATTAGGTAGAAGCACTACAAAATGCTATAGAAGTAGAAAATCGTGAACAAAAATCCATGCAAAATTCAACAAAAGAAAACTTCGACTTGGTAGATCCAAAAGTGTCGCAAAAGAATATCAATCCTTGCAATATGCAAGCATTCAAGGGCTAGAGGAAAAATTATGTAATAGGGAAATCAACTCAATGGATGTCAAATAATGGACTCAAGTAATTCAAATTCCAATTGGTGAGATATAGGAGGCAATGGAAAAGGATAGAAAAGTACAAGCAAGAGAGAATAGGGAAAGAAAAGAAAGAGAAAAAACATTCGAGGGGTAAGAGATTATGACAAAGTTGAAAGTGATTGAAATTTTATAGGTGATTTCCTAATGGATAATCTACATTGGAGGGAATAAATCTATCAAGAAAGAAGGGTTGGAAAATTAAGTGAAGAGGGTATTAAGCTAATCAAAGTTGTCTAATAAGTATAGAAGAAAAAAATAACTTCTAAGAAGATTGGGGACTTTTAAGGGAAACTATTTCTTCTTAGATGAATATCTAACCTTATTTCAAGAAGAATCAAGAAGGGTGGAATTGACCAAAGTTCTCAAACAAGGGGTGAAGGTAAAAGAGTGTGGTTGCAAAATGGGAAATTTATCATCACCTATATTTGTCCCAAAGCATAATAAAATAGTGAGAGAATAGAAAAATAAAAGAAAGGTTAATAATGACAATTCAGTATGTAAGAAGACAAGAATGGGTGAGAAAGGTAAAATTTTATACTTGAACATTTTTCCCCAAGACAAGTAGAAAGTAGGGCCCCCAAGAGTACTTAAAACTACTGTGTTGAAACTGTAGAGGCTGCCCATGGATAAGGGGAATTGAGTTAGGTCCTATTTCTAATTGAATAAACATAATATGTCTCATAGGAACTCATGAGCATGATGGGTGCAAGAAAATTATTTTTGAAGGCTTCACTAAATTTATAATCTACAATGATGTAGCTAGTAATGGCAAGGGGTATGGTGGCATAATGGTCTTAATAAAAAATCATGGGGAATAAATATTCAATTGGAAAAAATAATGCATCTAGTTTAAAAAAAATAGAATGAAAGACACATCAAAATTGTAGCACATGTTGTTTTTTCCCTTAATAGTTTGAAGTGTATATAAGAATGTGTTACATTGTAAGGACCCTTTGTAATGCTAAAAAATATATTCCATCTTTCTCATAGCAAGGAGAAGTTCTTGTAATGGATAACTTTAATGTGAGGATAGTGAATGAACAAACTTACATATTATACAACAAGGAGGATAGCAATCCTTTATGGCATATGTAAGAAGTAATCAAAATGGTCAAAGTGTTTTGCAGATAACAAGGGTATTAATCTTTTTAGTGAAGAATTACTTGTTATTTGTAATTGTATGGGGAAAGGAAGAACTCTAGAAATTGTACTAGAAAGAACTATAATGGAGTAAGTGTTGTTGATTATACTATTTGGTCACAAATCTTGATTGAAAAGATTACAAAGGTTGTGATTGAAGACATCCTTGGTGATTTAATGCTTGCAGCCCATGATAATGAGATAGGAAACATTGCAGGTTGAGATAAATGAAATTAAAAATGTTGCAAGTCAAGAAGATGTGCACATAAAGTTAAATGCCATAGAATGTGATTTTAGGAAAATTTAAATAATGTAGGATATGTTCCATTTAAAAAAAAATGCACAAAAATGCTTTTATAATGATATAAAGAAATCAATGGTGGGATGACAATTTTTTTTTTCTTCCTACTATAGCTATTAGTTTTGTAAGAAGGCATGCATGGTGAGAGAAATTCAGCGTGGTAGGCAATGCTTAATAGTTGTGACCTCAAAAGAAGTAGAATTGCGACCATAAAAAAAGGAGGAGAGGGAAGCTTCCTCATACTTTTAGAGGCTTTTCCTCATAAAGGATATGCTAACATAATCAACTTTTTGTTACCTTATCTCACAAGTTCCTTTATCTCTTGAAAGTCTTAATAAAAGTATTTTAAATGACATATAGAAAATGTATCTTCACATGGATAAAAGAAAATTCTTAGTCACATATTAGGGTCCAAATTCCAACTTGGCATAAAGTAACAAGTAGTGCTCTATTTCAAGGTAAATACATTTGACAATTTTAAAATAGTACACTACTGGTTGGTCTAATGCTTGTTTCTAATAGATGGCTAGTGGTACAATAATAGTGAGTAGTGTTACACACAATTTTAAATGGTGTGCTCATTATTGATCTATCATTAAATCAAATAGTTTTGAAAGAGAATAATCTAGGTATTCAGAAACCTCTATGTTATTTCTTAATTTTTATCACACCTCTTACATTTATTTTCTTATAATCATCGTTGGAAATTGGTTCTCCAAACTCGTTGGATTCATTAAAATGACAAAGAACACCATATTATTACTACAATAATAAAAAATAGGATTACTAGAACCTAGATGAGTAGAGGTGCCATTTCATTCATGGTAATCTCAAGGAATGGTGTGGCTATTACCTCTACTCTCCTCTTATTGATTGAAACCAATAAAAAAAGTATTGAGAGACTCTAGTAGGGAATTTCTACAATGAATGTGTAGGAAAATTTCTTTGGTGGTATATGAGATAAGTATCTATCATATTTATTAATTAATTTCTACTACTCACATACACCAACAATCACCTAGAGATTTCCCCTCCCTAGGTGCACACTAAAAGGCTTCAAAAATATTCTTCTAGCTAACAATTTTTTCAATTCCATTCCATAAAGTTTCTCCTTTTCTTTCTTTTTGAATGACTCCTCTAATTTCTTGACATGATGTGGAGATTAATTATGATAAGGCCCAATTCATACTATGGTGGGATGGTAGAATTTGGTATTTTTTTTCTAAAGATATTAGTAGTGTAAGAATGTATGCATGTTTCATATCCCTCGCTTCATCTAACTTTTTTACCTTGGAAAATTTGTCCTTTATAAAATTGTGGCAATGGAAATTGTACTCCCTACTTGGAGATAGTACAATACCTTGCTTAATTTGGACCTAGATTTTGGTACCCTTGCATTAAATACCCTTTAATTCATCATTAATAGGCCCCTAAGACCCTTTATTTTGGATCTTGGGGCTTATTTTAACTAAAAAATCAACAAAATCATCAAAAACACTTAAATTTCTAACAACCCACCCCAAAAATCTAGGATGGGACTCATATGCCACCTTGGGCATATGAGTCCCCCTAGGTGGGACCCATATGCCAAAGGTGGCGTATGAGTCCCATTTGGGGGTTTTTTAGCCCTTTGAGTGGGAAATTCAACTTTTTAATTCAATTTTTTGGTTAATGTTGGCTTTTGAGATCTGAATAACAATAAATTAGGTGAAAATTCCTATATAAGCAAGCTTCTAAGTCATTATTTCATCTAAGAAAGAATTTTAGGAGAGAAATTTCAAGATTCAAGCATTCAAGAGCATTCAAGCATTCTTCACAAGAGCATTCAAGAGCAAATTATCAGCAAAGTTGAAGTCTTGGAGCAGCATTAAATTTTTTTTGCAAGTATTCAAGCTCACTTTCATTCAAGATCTAGCATTTTCAAGGGTTGATTATGGTTGTCTATGGTGAATCATGATGGATTCTAGGTTGGGGAGATGCAACTAGCCATCAAACCAAGCCTAATGACTTGTCTCCTAAGTGATCACATCCTCCATTATCATTATACATTCAGCCTAAGGTACATATATCATTAGGGCTCATCTTGAGTGATTAGAGATCTCTTATTGTGAGTCATTCATAGCTCTGTTTCATTCTTGCATCTCATTCTAGCACAATAGAATAAGGTTGCATTGAATTTTAGATTTCCTAATCTTAGACACACTTAAGGTTAAGGTCACATTTGCAGTCAAGTTTCATTATTTCAATCAAGGTTTAATTACCAAACTAGGGGTTTGACTGAGGAAAACCCCCATAAGAAATCAAGTATATATCATTTCTTGCAGGTATTTTTGCAAGTTTGGATCCGAAAACCAGTTTGGAAGGCAAGAGCAGAGATTGGAGCACAAATCCAAACTTCAAATTCTTGAAAATGTGGAACAAGATTGATATGCAAGGAGTAGCGTAGGAGTCCCACTACAGGAAAAAATTATAGATTTTAGCAGATCTTGATTCTACAGTGTTAGGAACCTGTTCCAGAATAGAAACCCTAGTCTGGGACTGATACACCAAAAGTGGCATATGAGTCCCAGTAAGCAAAATTTTAGGATTATCAATGTTTTTGAGCTTATTCTTGTCTTCTTCAAGTTTCCAAGTGCACACCTCTAATCTTGCAGTTCTCTGTTTTGATTTACATGCTTTTCTAGGTCATTTAGTGAAAGTTTGCATTGTATTCTAGGTTTAAGCACTAGGTCTTTCATTTCATTAGTCTTTCCAAGCCCTAGCTTGGTAGTGAACCCTACTTTATCTTATAATCATATGGTAGGACAACCCTATTGCAAGATCTCTTTCTCCTTTGCATACATAAAATTGGGATCTCTAGGGATTTCCTTGAATGAAATAATCAGGAAATGTGTTGAACCATAAACAATCATGAACATAAAACCACATTTTTAGTTTTTTTATTTTGGTGAACCTACATTTAGAACATCATAATTTTGATTTCAAGTGCATTCTCATCCTAGATCTTGCTTGCATAATTAATATTGCATTAGGGTTTACATTAGTTAATTGGCATTCTAGGGTTTTCAATTTTTGCATTAGTGAAAGTGCATATAGTTTGCATTTTTGCATCTCAAATCATTGAAAATCATCTAAAATCTGTATTTTCACTTAGGTTATAGATCATACAAATGAAAAAGCATAAAAATCACTTAATTTTTTTTGAAAATATTGAAAAAACCCTCACTGGGACTCATACGCCCCTCTAGGCGATTTAGTCCCAGTATAGATTTTGAACTGCATTTTCCAAAATTTTAAACTCTGTTTTTGTGCTCCTGTTTGTTGTTGATAACTTTTTGTTTTAGATTACAGAGTTTTTGTTATATTTATTTCATTGCATTTAGCTTAAATTGAATTTGCATCTATCTTGCATTTGGTATCCTTTACATGATAATTTCTACTTGGTGTCCTATTGCTAATACTATAGCAAAACAAAGTTTGAGACACATGTCATCCCATGATAGCACAATCATCGTGGATCTTGGGTTGTCTAGCTCTTTCACTACTAGTGTTAACACTAGTTCACTAGGTATGGACCATACCCTTAACACTTCATTGCCTTCAAGTACTGTAACGCATGTTGAGACAATGGCTACTAGTGTCCCAAAAGAAAACATAATCCAAATCCATGAAGACTTAGCAAACCTACAAAATCAAATAATTAATGAAAACATTTCAACCACTTCCATCCCTACAATAGATAATATACATCGCATGATTGAAAGTGAAGAAGGAGTTGATCTTATGCATAACATAATTCAGATTTTTGGGCCACGTCTTACCTCAACCACTAGTTGTCCTTTACCCTCAAACAATGTCACAAGCCAAGTAGGAATTCAAATTCCTCCTCTCACAACAATTTCCTCTATTCCTATCTATACCAGCCCTCAAGTCACAACAACAATGCAACCGACTAGTAATGTACTTCTTTCCTTGGGTATTTTCACTAGCATCCCTAGTACTTTTGTGGCATCACACATCATATCTCCTATCACCTTACCACCTATAATCATTCCATTCACTTGCCCCTTGAACACATACACCTCTTCACCTTTTTTGCCTCCATATCATAATACAAGCAATCACCCTCTCATAAATCAACTTTTACAAACTATTTCATCCCTTTAAAAATAAGTCTCCACCATTAATCAAAATCAAAACGGCCCACCTACATATTATGTCAAAATTAATCCCTTGTCCTTGGAGATATTATGAACAATGATGCCACAAGGTGTAGAAGTGCCTAGATTCAAGAAATATGGGGGAAAAGGAGATCCTTCTAACCATGTTTCCGCTTATACCGCCTTATGTAGTGACTTTATTCTTGACCATAAACTCTTGGCTAAGCTTTTCCCGAGGTCCTCGAAAGATATTGCCTTAGAATGGTTTTCGTCATTACCGAACAACTCAATTCTTTCATTCAATGAAATTGTTGAAGCATTTATCAACCGTTTCCAAGTTCATATGACCCCTAAGATGACCTTGGACGATTTGATGAGATATAAGAAAAAAGAAGAAAAGATTATCAATTTTATCTCACACTATCAATCGCTTTATTCCCAAATCAATGTCAAGGTTCTCGACCTTCACCTTCAAAAGATGTTCATAGAAAGTTTGCAAAGTAAGATACAAGATAATCTTACCATAATTAAATTCCCCTCCTTCATGCACTTAAGTACTATGGGCTCTGTGATTATCAAAGTTCAGTTAGTAGTCGAGATGCAAAACCCACTTTTAGCCGTATTTAGTAGTCTGGGTTTGCAAACCAAAACAATTCTCAACCTTTTAGAAAATATAATAATGGCTCCCTTCAATTCAATCCCCCTCAACAAGCAACTCAACATGTCGATAACCAAGTAGCCGCTATTAAAGAAGCGATACCATTTAGCTATGGGGACCCGAAAAGACAATTCACTCCCTTACCTAATACCCTTCATAACACGATGTCACAACTCCTAGAACAGAAGATGATTACCTTGCCTCTCATTAAAACTCTTGATCCTTATAAACCATTACTTGCAAACTATAGACCAAATTCTTACTATCATTATCACCGACAAAATGGACACGATATGGAACATTGTAAGCATCTTAAACATCTTGTGCAAGACCTTATTGATTCCAGTTAGCTTTTTGTGAGGTGTTAATGATCAAGGAAATAAGTTTGTTTCCCCTCCTAACCAAAACTTAGAAATATTTACCAACCCCATGCCTAATCATAATATTTCATTTGTCAAAGCTAGTGAAACTAAAAAGAATGATGTGATGAATGTTGACACAGATGATAATAATGATATTGTTCAACATGATACTATAGATACCGATCCTATGGATGATATGGTAGGAGTGATAGATGTTATACCTCATAAGGGCAGAACTAAAAAGCTTCTTGGGATTACTTTCTCCTCACGAGATATACTTAAACATGCACCTGATGGTCCTCTTTACATAGCTAACTGAATCTATGACAAGCCCACCAATGAGATATTAATAGATCTTGTTTGTGGAGAGAATGTGATCACTGAAGAATCCTTACTTGTGCATGAGCTCTATCAAGAAATATATGATAAACTAAAAGAATGGATCAAGATGCATAATGGTTTTTCTTGCCCTATGATGGGATCGATCACCCTTCCTTTACAAATAGGACTGAAAACATTAGATGTCTCATTCTCCATTATACCTTGGGCATATGAGTCCCCCTAGGTGGGACCCATATGCCAGAGGTGGCGTATGAGTCCCATTTGGGGATTTTTTTAGGGTTTGAGCGGGAAATTCAACTTTTCTTCTAGGGTCCTAAATATACTTAGAAATGCATAAAAACATAAAATAAATGATTAAGGACAAAGCTAAGGTAGAAAAATCAACTCACCTAATATTGTAGCTCACCTCGGGCTACCTCCTCATGCAAAACATCTAGTATTGAAGCCTCGTACTCTCATCGGCTCGGCATCTTTAGTCACTCTCCACCAAAGTCAAGCTACAAGAAGGTAAAAGACAAAATAATTAGAAATTACGTCACTTTTTACTCTTATATATGTTAAAACTTAGGGTTTTACTATATTAGGGTCAAAAGTACCTTTTTCACTCAAGCTAACATACCAAGAGCTAGAGAACTCCATTTTCAATGCTGTTTATTGCGTTAGAATCATGATTCCACTCCAGTCCTCATCATATGTATATCATTATCCAGTATGGTACCTTTAAATACCCGGTGATACGACTTACCTTATTCGATGTGGTTAGACTGCTAACTTGATTCCACTTCCGTAAAGAAAGTAGAATCAAGGGGGGCATACATCTAACCTTAAATTGTATTTCTAGAAGAAGCTAGATAAAAGGATTTTTGGACAACTAACAAATTTGTGTTGTAGGATACAGTTCCTAACATTGTGGTTTTGCAGATAGCTATAGTGGGGGCTTCATTCTCCTGTGTTGTGAATGAACCTATATGAGTATCCTTTTATGAAGCAAAGGTTATTGTTTAGATTCCTTTAGCTTACATATGCATGTGGAGTCATATGGGAGCTAAAGTGGGGGCTAAATGTGGCAACATAAATTGTACTCCCTTCTTGGAGATAGTACAATCCCTTGCTTAATTTGGACCTATTTTTGTACCCTTGAATTAAATACCCTTAATTCATCATTAATAAGCCCTTAATACCCTTTATTTTGGATCTTGAGGCTTATTTTAGCTAAAAACTTGACAAAATCATCAAAAGCACTTAAATTTCTAACAACCCACCTCAAAAATCTAGGGTAGGACTCATATGCCACCTTGGGCATATGAGTCCCCCTAGGTGGGACCCATATGCTAGAGGTGGCGTATGAGTCATATTTGGGGATTTCTTTAGGATTTGAGAAAAAATTCAACTTTTTAATTCAAATTTTTGGTTGATGTCAAATATTTAGATCTAAATAACAATAAATTAGGTGTAAATTCCTATATAAGAAAGCTTCTAAGGCATTATTTCATCTAAGCAAGCATTTTAGGAGAGAAATTTCAAGATTCAAGCATTCAAGAGCATTAAAGCATTCTTCACAAGAGCATTCAAGAGAAAATAATTGACAAAGTTGAAGTCTTGGAGCAACATTGAAGTGTTTTTGCAAGTCTTCAAGCTCACTTTCATTCAAGATCTAGCATTTTCAAGGGTTGAATATGGTTGGCTATGGTGACTCATGATGGATTCTAGGTTGGGGAGATGCAACTAGCCATCAAACCAAGCCTAATGGCATGTCTCCTAAGTGATTCAATCCTCCATTATCATTCTACATTCAGCCTAAGGAAGGTACATATATCCTTAGGGCTCATCTTGAGTGATTAGAGATCTCTCATTGTGAATCATTCATATCTATGTTTCATTCTTGCATCTCATTCTAGTAAAATAGAATAAGGTTGCATTGCAATTCAGATTTCCTAATCTTAGACACACTTAAGGTTAGGATGCATGTTCACATTTGCATTCAAGTCTCATTATTTCTATCAAGATTTAAATACCAAACTAGGGGTTTGATTGAGACAAATCCCCCATAAGCAAATCAAGTATATATTATGTCTTGCAAGTATTTTTGCAGGTTCAGATCCATAAATTAGTTTGGAATGTGAGAGTAGAGATTGGAGCATAGATCTAAACTTTGAATTCCCAAAAAAGTGGAACGAAGCCGATATGCGAAGAGTGGTGTATGAGTCCCACTAGAGGCAAAATTTCTAGATTTTAGTAGGTCCTAATTCTATAGTGTTAGAAACTTGTTTTAGACCAGAAACCCTAGTTTGGGACTAATACGCCAGAAGTGGCGTATGAGTCCCAATAAGCCAAAATTTTAGAATTATTAGTGTTTCTAAATTTATTCCAATCTTCTTCAAGTTTACAGGTGAACACCTCTGATCTTGTAGTTATTTGTTTTGATTTACATGCTTTTTTAGGTCATTTAGTGAAAGTTTGCATTGTATTAGGTTTAGGCATTAGATCGTGCATTTCATTAGTCTTTCCAAGCCCTTTCTTGGTGGTGAACTCCTCTTTAGCTTATCAGTAGACCCTAGGACAACCCTATTGCAAGATCCCTTTCTCCTTTTCATACATTAGATTGAAATCTCTAGGGTTTTCCTTCAATGAAATAATCGAGAAATGTGTTGAACCATAAACAATCATTAACATAAAACCACATTTTTCAGTTCTTTCGAAAATCATTAAAATTACTTGTTTCTAGATACTCCTATAATAATAACACTATAGGCATTTTTTCTTTTCCACCAATGCCCTACACAAATATTATTTTTGGTTCATAAATATGAATAGTTTTAAATCTAGATGATTTTTTTTAAGCGGAGTGTGGATAAACATCATTATAGTATCCTTAACATCACTTTTATCAATCTCAAAATCATAATCTTTATCAATAGATAATAAGAAGCTAATAGTAGTTAACTTAGCAATATGAGAAAAAAAATTACAAAAAATGATTCCCTCCCTATGAGTGCCCCAAGGCCACCAATATAACCCCTCTAAATAAACCACTTAGATTAAATTTCATTTTATACACCCACTTGCAACTAATAAGATTTCTCCCCCCAAGAAAACCAACACTATCCAAGTTGTCGCAACTTTCTAAGGTCATCATCTTCCTATATGGCTTGCAATGAAAACTCGCTATTATTTTAAGAGCGATCCTCTTTGGAATATTTAGGTTCATCATCAATAATCAATGAAGAAAATATAGTGGCCTATATACATAGAAATTAGCTTTTATTGTCTTGTGGACCTCCTCTTGAGACATGAGTTAGGGGCCATGCCTATTCTTCTATATGATTGTCCTACATATTTTTATTTAAATTATAATTTGATCTCTCTTATTTTTCTTCATCCTCTAATCCATCTATCTATTCTTCCACATGTGCATCTTCAAACTTCTCAACCGTAGTCTCAAAATGCACAAATTTGGCCCCATTTTTTCCTTTAGTTATTTTGGATTTGAAAAACTCTTATGTCTTTTAAAATCGGACAATTAGAATTTTTTTTGTTTTGTTTTTTTTTAAAGGATTCCAAACCTTAAAAAAATTTACATCCTCAACATAACCTATGAATATGCATTTATTAGCTTCTAGACCAATCTAGATATCAATTTTCATGAGGCATGTGGATATAAGTGTCACAACTAAAGACCCTTAATAGTAAAGTGATTCTTACTTATCCATACATCACAAAAAGTTTTTATCAATAAGAGTTGAGCACCAAAAAATATCTACCTCCTTAGGAAGGAGCAAACACAAAGGTGTATGACAAATATATTCCCATTTAAAAATAAATATAAGGGAAGAAAGATAATAATGTATGGTTAGTGTCGCCATGTTGGTGGTAATAGATGCAAAAATTTAATTATGAGTCCTAGACCTAACTAAAAAAGTGATAATCAAGAACCTTGTAAGAAAATGTAGAACTTGAGATCGATTTATTATTAGACTTTATTGCGATAGAAATATCACTATAAATAATATGAATATCCTCAAATTCTTCCTCCTAACCTATAAGAAGGAACAAACCTATAAAATCTCTCAAACACACATTTGAAAAATTTATTCCAGTTTGTTGTAGGATTGCCTAGAACTCAAAGAGGCAATGATTTTAATTTTTTAGTTGTGGATGGGTTTTCAAAAATGGTTCATTTCATTCCTTGCAAGAAGACTATTGACCCAACTAATTATATAGCTAACTTGTTTTGCAAAGAAGTAGTGAGGTTGCATGGTATACCCAAGAGTATAGTATCTGATAGAGACACAAAGTTTGTGGGATACTTTTAGCAAACACTTTGGAAGAATTTGGGCACTCACATTAGTTTTAGCTCAACAATTCAAGCCAAGATGGGTCAATGCATAGATGATAGTCTAAAAACACTATAGATTGAAAGGATTATCATTTTGAGATGCTCAACACAAAATAGTAACATGAATAAACTCAAGATGAAAGAATATATTCAAAGGTTAGAGTCTAGACCCTAATAAATGGATAAAATCATAAAGTTTCATAATGACTAAAATAAAGAAAAATAGGTTCACCACGATGGAATAATAGAAAATAGGGATATAATGAACCTAATCTTCTAATTTTATTCGAAGAAATGAGATCCACACAATGAAATGACTAACAACCAAAAGGTGAGTCAACTCAAAGTGTGAATCAACAAATTTCTCTTTTATGCTAAGGACGAGGGTATGAGCCAAATAAAAATTTGGGGAGAAATATTAAAATCATCAAATAAACTCCAAGTGCAAGCTATAAAATGAAAATGAAATACTGCACTCAAAACTAATGGAACCAACAATGGGGGAAAATATGGAAAAGGGAGAATGATGTGTACCAATCACCAAAAGTACCTTTTTGAAGCTCACTTAGGACTCATCTGCCCTATGGAAAATGGGTTTTGGATAGGGCTCTGTAAAAATGCTTTTTGGGTTCTCTGCTCTTATGTTTTCACTCCCAGATTCTTGAGTTTCATTGTCAGACATCCAAAAATAAATCATGTAGAAGATTTTCCATGAGATGAAAAATTTCTTCAATTTTTCTCTTCAAAGGATATTCCACCTAAAAACCTACAAATACAAACACAAGAGGAGAAAAATGTTGTTTTTGTGATGGGGCGTTTTCCTTGGTCAAACCCCATTTGAGTATTTAAATTTCTAAATGAAATCAAATAGCATGAAGGAAATGATGAATGAACAATGCAATGTCACAACTCACCAAACCTTTGATTAAACCTTGGAATGAAAATTTTCAACTAGCATGAATTTTCCTCAACTGATGTGGATCTTGATCATAAAACTTGATTTGGAATGTTTTCTTTGAATGCTTGAATGGATCTTGAACTCTACATCAACATATTAGCTCAAACAACATGCATGATGTAAGAAGACTTTGGCATGATGATGGAATCTTGATTGTTGCAATAATTTTTCAATAATTCTACCCTTGAATTCCTTGAAAATGCTCTTGAAGTGCTCTTGAACTCATAAAAACTTGCTATCATCAAATTTCTCATCAAATTGATAGGTGAAACATAGTGAAATGACCTCTAATTTATACATATCTTAACATTAATTCCCAAAATTCAAATAACACAAGCCGACATGTGAATACACATTTGAAATCATTGAAAAACTGCCAAAAAAGTATTTTAGATCTTTAGGTCCTAGGCCTAAGTGAGGACCCATTCACCCTTGGGAAAATGGGTCTTAGGTCACTTACCTAGGACACACATTCTTCACGGATGAGTGTTATGTTATGGCATTTATGAATGTTGGGTTTTCCTCTTCGAAAAATACAATTAATTAGGCTTGGATTTGAATTAAAGTGGCTGATTAAGGAAAATTAACCTCAATTAATTAATAAAGCCTTGGGTTAGTGTGAAAGTGTAAAGGTACACCCAACAACACCAATAATAAGGCACAATTATGTCCATTTTAATAAATAAGTCCCTAAACTTATGTGAATATGTAAAATACATATTACAACACTAATTTAAGGCATAATTAAGCTCATTTTATTAATAATTATTTATTCCAAATTAAGTGTGAAAAAGAGATACTTTTTCCTACACTACATTTAGCCCCCACTTTAGTGAGAGTATGACCCCATGTCAAACTCACACTAAAGTAGAAATTAAAGACACTTATGTATGCAACAATGAAAAAGATACACAATCATGCAACATCAAAGACCAGGAAGATCAAGCCTAGACTGTCTGATGTAGTGCAAAACACATATAAGATTTTTTTTTTGTGCTCACTCCAAGGTAGCAGAACCTCGGGTTGTCCACTAGGTGATTTTCCCAATGGGTGGAAAATCATACTGAAGCTATCCCTCTGAAAACTTTAGTAAGATTCCACAAGAAAAGGTTTCATGATTCATAAAGCTTAACAAGTTGTGTTATGCTAAGAGCTTATGAACAAGGAAATGCTTCACTGGAAAGTAAGGTGGGTTGTTCTTGGTGGTATTAAATAGGGTTTTGGGCTCTATAGGGGTTAACAAGCTGGGTTATGCTAAGCACCTATGAACAAGGCAAGGCTCCACTAGAAAGAAAGGTGTGTTATGTTTGGTGGCCTTGAATTTAGGGGTTTGTGCTTCACAAGGTTAACAAGTTGTATTATGCTAAAAAATTATGAACATTAATGATGCTATAGGTTTGTTCAAAGGGATTTTTCTTAGTTCATGTAAGGTCTTCTTCTTAGGGAACATCATGCCTAATGTCTCCAAGAGAGGACAAGTCAAGAGTAAAAGATTCACTTTCTTAGGAAATGCAGTGTGTCACATCACCACTAAGAGGAAAGTCATACACTATGAAATATTTCACTCTTGGAGGACATCAAACCTAATGACACCACCAAGAAAAGGACGTGTCACAAGAGGAAAGAAAATCGCACCATGAAACATGAGAAATTTTGAAATATATTGTCAGTGTATGCCCCCACTTTAAAGAAATTGCTACACCATTTCCATGAGAAATTGCTTTAAAGTAGCCAATGTTCAATGCTAAGACATGAGAGCTTACTCGGAATGCCCTATGCCAAGTCATATGTTCTGAAATGAAGCTACGTCATGAAAAAGGAAGGAGAGGTTGCCCCAAAAAATACATAAGGGATCTACGGATTCGAGGTCAGTATATCTTTGCTATAATGTTCTTATAGAGCTCGAAAACATCATCATTCCCCAAATACTTGTAGAACTGGAAGAATGACACATAGAGAGAAAAAAAAATATATATATTTTGCGTCAACATGGAAGAGACCTAAATGTCTCTACACTTTGCATCATCCCCAAAAGGAAAACACAAGACAAATGAAAAGGTAAATGGTTATGAAATATAGAATAATGTAGATACAAATAGAGTAATGCACATAAAGAGACAGATACATCAAACAAAATATTACGGGGGATCACATTACGCACATGCAATCACACAAAAAACATAAAAAAGAAAATAATACCAAAGACTAGTAAGGAACATGCTAGTCAACCTATAACAGGTCATTCACATCCCAATCTTGATTAGTATATACATAAGGTGGATAGCTAGCCAAGGGGACAAGGTCAAGTGCCAAAGTAGGACACACACCAAGTTCAACACTCTTTTTAGGAGAATTGTCATTTAAGCTCATAGAAGAGGAGAACAATGAATTCAACTCATTATGCACTTGTTCATCAATCTTTGCAATGTCAATGTCATCATCTAAATTAATCACAACAAGAGGTTGAATCATAATGTCCCTAGAAGGTTCTTGTTTAGGTTATGACAAAGATATAAAATCATCATGCATTGCTTCAGGAAAGTTTGGATATTGATTTTCTATGTTGCTCTTTTTTCTTTAGTTTGTAACATATGAGCCATAGCACGACATCTACACCCATTCTCTCTAGCATTTCAGTTTCTTTTCATTATGTTTTCAATTTGTGACTGTGTAGGAGTGGGTTTGTCAACTATAGGTCTCTTTTCTTCCCTTAGGGGAGGAATAGAAGGAACCATGGGAGGTTGTTCAACCACTTTATCTTTAGCTTTGTAAACTTGTTTGATTTTAGGAGGCTCAACCAGATTGTTTTGGTTATCTTGGGGTCTCTTATATGAAGTGGGTGAAGAATTTGTAATAGGTTTCTCTTGGACATTTGGAAGGAATTTTGGTTCAATCATGGTTTTTTTAGGGATGGGTAGCTCAATCATGGGTTGAGGAATATTGCTAAGGGATAATTCTACTATGCACTTTACCTTAAAATTTTGATAGGATTTGAAAAAGAAGTCCTCATGAGGTCAAATAGGTTCAATAGGCTAGGGCCAAAAGAAATCCAATGAAAGTTCCCACGAGAAGGCACAAGATTAAAGCCACTATGGTACATAGTAAAGATCTCATTGTCAATGAGAAACTTCAAACATTTATGCACAACCGATAGGAGGGAATTCATGGAGCAAAGCCATGGATAGCCTAACTTCACACGAAATTGATTTGACGTCAGGATGATGGTGAATGAGACATTTAATGTTTTCATTCCAAATTTTAGAGGGAGATTTATCAAACCAATCGTAGGGCAAGCAAAACCATTATCCATTTTTATCCATTTTTTTGGTCTTTCATATGTATCTTGGTAGAGTTGATGCACAAATAGAAATTCTTCAGTGATCACATTCTCTACATAGACGAGATCAATTAATATCTCATTATTAGGTTTGTCATTGATTCTTCCAGCTATGTAAAGATGACCAATGAGGTCTTGCACAGGATGTTTAAGATGCTTATAATGTTCTATATCATGTCCATTTTGTTGGTGAAAATGATAATAAGCATTTGATCTATAGTTTGAGGGTAATGGTTTATTAGGATTAGGAGCTCTGACAGGAGGTAAGGAAATCATATTCTTGTTCAAGAGTTGCAACATGATATTATGAAGGGTATCGGGTAGAGAGGTCTTTCATATGTATCTTGGTAGAGTTGATGCACAAATAGAAATTCTTCAGTGATCACATTCTCTACATAGACGAGATCAATTAATATCTCATTATTAGGTTTGTCATTGATTCTTCCAGCTATGTAAAGATGACCAATGAGGTCTTGCACAGGATGTTTAAGATGCTTATAATGTTCTATATCATGTCCATTTTGTTGGTGAAAATGATAATAAGCATTTGATCTATAGTTTGAGGGTAATGGTTTATTAGGATTAGGAGCTCTGACAGGAGGTAAGGAAATCATATTCTTGTTCAAGAGTTGCAACATGATATTATGAAGGGTATCGGGTAGAGAGGTCTTTCATATGTATCTTGGTAGAGTTGATGCACAAATAGAAATTCTTCAGTGATCACATTCTCTACATAGACGAGATCAATTAATATCTCATTATTAGGTTTGTCATTGATTCTTCCAGCTATGTAAAGATGACCAATGAGGTCTTGCACAGGATGTTTAAGATGCTTATAATGTTCTATATCATGTCCATTTTGTTGGTGAAAATGATAATAAGCATTTGATCTATAGTTTGAGGGTAATGGTTTATTAGGATTAGGAGCTCTGACAGGAGGTAAGGAAATCATATTCTTGTTCAAGAGTTGCAACATGATATTATGAAGGGTATCGGGTAGAGAGGTCTTTCATATGTATCTTGGTAGAGTTGATGCACAAATATAAATTCTTCAGTGATCACATTCTCTACATAGACGAGATCAATTAATATCTCATTATTAGGTTTGTCATTGATTCTTCCAGCTATGTAAAGATGACCAATGAGGTCTTGCACAGGATGTTTAAGATGCTTATAATGTTCTGTATCATGTCCATTTTGTTGGTGAAAATGATAATAAGCATTTGATCTATAGTTTGAGGGTAATGGTTTATTAGGATTAGGAGCTCTGACAGGAGGTAAGGAAATCATATTCTTGTTCAAGAGTTGCAACATGATATTATGAAGGGTATCGGGTAGAGAGGTAAATTGTCTATTCCTATCCCTAAAGGAAAAAAGGATTTGTCATCTTTATAGAAGCCACTTGGTTATCAGGTTGTTGATTTTTGTTGAGGGGAATTAAGTTGTAAAAACCCCCTATTTTGTTTTTTGAAAGGTTGGTAACTATTTTGAGGTACGAATTCAGACTTTTCAAGATGCATAGGTAGATTTTTCACATCACGAATATAATCCAAGTTTTGATAATCATGAAGGGCTATACATAACTGTGTGAAGGATGCGAATATAAACATCTCAAGCTTAGTTTGGATCATATCTTGTAAATTGGAAATAAACATTCTTTGAAGTTTAGCATCGGGAATCTTAATGTTTATTTGTGAATTACAACATTTGATATCACACTATAAAATCAGTGACCTTTTCATCATCCTTTTGTTTACATGTCATTATATCAGCTAGGGCCATCTTGGGACCCATGTGAATATGGAAGTGGTTGTAAAATGCATCAATAAGCTCATTGAATGAGTTTATTAAGTTGTTCAATAAAGAGAAAAACCACTCTAAAGCAATATCCTTCAAGGATCAAGGAAATAAATTACCCAAGAGTTTATCTTTAGAAATGAAGTCACTACATAGGGCAGTATAAGTGGAAACATGACTAACGAGATCTCCTTTCCCACCATATTTCTTGAATCTAGGAACTTCTATACCTTGTGGAATTTTTGTTCTCAATATCTCCAGGGATAAGGGATTGGTTTTGATGTATTGTGAAGGTTGGTCATTGTTGTTTTGATTTAGGGTGGCGATATTATGTTGAAGGGATGGCATATTTTGCAAAAGTGTGTTAAGGACTAGATCATTGTTGGTATTGTGATATGAAGGGGAATAAGGTGGAGTGGTGTATGTTTGTGGAGGGCAAGTGAATTGTAGGTCTGTAAGGGGAGATAGTTGAGGCTATATGAGATTTGAATGCACAAAGCTAGAAGAATTCCCAGTGGAAATACCTAAGGAAGTGTTGAAATTGCTAGTAGGCTGAATGGTTGTGGTAACATGAGTACTAGTGTATGTAGGAATAGAGGTGACATTTGTGGAAGGAGGAATATAATTTCCACCTTGGATTTGACTGTACCCAAAAGATTAAGCACAAATAATCATGGTATGGATGTTCTTATTAACAAGATGACCTAGACCTCACATAATCTCTATTTCATGTTCAGTTTCAAGCATTTTCCTTAGATTATCTAAAGTAGGAATGATACTAGTGTCAATGTTTTTAGTATTCACAAAGTATTGCAAATTTTCTATGCCTTCATCCATTTTTCTTATGTTTTCTTGTGAGACATGAGCAACATCATGTAGATTGGTTGTAGGTAAGGAAGTTATTGGAAATGAGGTATGCAAGCTATCATCCATAGAGGGTTGATTATCAACACTATTAATGAAAGAGTTGGAAAACCCAAGATCCACAAAAAATGGTGTATTGCGGGATGACATGAGTCTCAAACTTCGTCTCACAAAAATATTTCTAATAGGACACCAAGTTGTAAAGCTCATACAAGTTTCACAAACTTAATGTAAACCCAAAATGGAAAGACGATGAAATACAATACAATGACCTAGAATGTAATATGTAAATACAATTTTTTAGATTCTAAACAAGGTAATATTCTGATTACACTATACAAAAACATGAAAATTATGCCATATAAATGTAATTTTGAATTAACCCAATGCACTAGTTTTATCAACTAAAGCTTAATATGACCAAATTGAAGAAACAAAAATTCTGCAAACAAAAATAGAGATCTAAGAACAAGAAATAGAAATGCAGAAATGAATGTCTTAATGCCCATAAAATCAAAAAATGACCTTCATCAGGAACTCATTCACCCTAGGGTGAATGGGTCCTAGGTTAGGGTTTTTAAAATATTTTTTTACAAATTTATGAGTTGATTAGTGGTTTCAAAATTTTGATATGAAACAACAAGTTACAATTTGATTTTTCTATGAATTTAATGTTGAATGCAAGTGAAGAATGTGATAAGATAACAACCTAGAAAACCTAATTTGATATGCAATTTTGTTTAAATTTTCAAATGTAAATGAATATGATGTAATGCTATCTAATTGACTTGCAAAATGACTATTTTTTTTTGTATTTTTTAGATTTAAAGAATGCAAAGATATAACCTTAAAAACCTTTAATGAAATGCAAAGTTAAATGCAAAATAGACACCCTAAATGAGACTCAATTAAATGCAAAGAGATGCAAATGAATGCAAGATATAAATCTAGGGTGCAATGGACTCCAAAATCAGAAAATGAAATTATCAAACTTAGGTTCACCAAAATGAAATAAAAAAATAGGGTTCACCATAATGGATAATGGAAAGCAGGAATATGATGAACCTATTCTTCTAATTTCATTCAAAGAAATGGAATCCACACAATGAAATGACTAACAACTAGAAGGTGAGTCAAGTCAAAGTGTGAATCAAAAAAATTATCTTTTATGCTAAGGATGGGGGTATGAAGCAAATAAAAATTTGGGGAGAAAGATTAAAATCAACAAATAAACTCCAAAATTCGTGTGCAAGCTATGAAATACAAATGAAAGATTGTACTCAAAACTAATGGAACCAACAATCAAAAGAAAAATATGGAAAAGGGAGAATGATGAATACAAGTCACTAAAAGTTCCTTTTTGAAGCTCACTGAGGAGTCATTCTCCCTATGGAGAATGGGTCCTGGCTAGGGCTCTATTAAAAATATTTTAGGGTTCTCTGATCCTATGTTTTCACTCCCAGATTCCTAAGTTTCACTATCAAATAGCCAGAAATAAATCCTATTGAAGAGTTTCTATGAGATGAAAAATTTCCTTGAGACTTTCTTCAATTTTTCTCTTCAAAGAATCTTCCACCTAAAAACCTACAAATACAAACACAAGAGGAGAAAAATGTTGTTTTTGGTGATGGGGGTTTTCCTTGGTCAACCCCGTTTGGGTATTTAAACTTGGAAATGAAATCAAATAGCATGAAGGAAATGATGAATGAACAATGCAATGCCACAACTCACCAAACCTTTGATCAAACCTTGGAATTAAAATCTACAACTAACATGAAGTGGCCTCAATGGATGTGGATCTTGATCATAAAACTTGATTTGAAATTGTAAGGCTTCCATGTGATTAGTAAAGCTCTAATATTTTTTTTAATGTGTTCCTGAATAGATGGTAAGATGTATCATGGATGACAAATAGTGTGATTATTTGATAATATTCTTTCTTTTCATTCTGATATTTTATTTATGCTACCGTGAAGGAGTTAGGAATCGTAAATTGTGAATTTGAGTTGAAATTGTAAATAAAATGGTTTCAAAATTAAATATTATTTTAGCTATCAGATTAATGTGATATAGAATTGTTGCTTATGGTTTCATTGGTAATGTGCAGGAAAGGAAGAGTCAATATGAGAAGGGAAGACCATTGAGTAGATCAAAAGACATCTTTTTGTGGTGATGAATTTGACCCTCTTTCAAGGCTTAAAAGAAAACAAAGTTAACAAGTTGATAGAGTAAGGTGGTAAGGGCTGATATAAAAGGGGTGATTTATATTTTGGGTTGAGAGGGTATTTATTTGTATGCCAATTGACTTGTAAGTTGGGGGATAAGGTTTAGAAACCAATATCCAAGTTGAAATTCAGATAGGTCCTTAAATGGGACTTTAAAGAGGGTTGTTGTGTTGGAAATGTATGCCTCAAACAATACAGGCTGAAACCTCTTTAGAGTCAAGTCGGTATGACATCTATCATGTCTGGCCGACTAGCAATTATGGAACACTAAGTTTTGTACAGGTCATTGTGACCTAGTTTCTGTCTTGCCGAATGCTTTCACTATGGAGCTATCGCTGTGACAAGGAGTGTTCGGTATGACCTCTTAGTGCTCGGGAGACCTCTAGCCAACAGGCCATTCAATCATGAATCAGGGAGACTCATGGCAATCGTGGGTTTCGAGATAACCTTTAGCAATCGGGGAAAGGTCTTGGCAAGAGTGTTAAGTCTTGTCGACTTCTTCTTGGTGCTTGGTATGACTTGCCTGTGTCTGGCGTAACGTCTATGCGAAGGTGTTTTGTCTTGCTGATAGTCTATGGCTATCAGGGTAACTCAAAGGTCCTGGGAAGATGTCTTAGCGAACGTTGAAGGTCTCACCAACAGAAGCTCTTGTTGAAGTCTTCGGCGTATCTTTTGGTCTATCGATAAGAAGTCCCAACAACTTTGGTGAGTCTTGCCGATGATGAAGAGTCTTCGGAATAGCTTAGAGATCTTGGAGTGAAGTCTTAGTGAAGGGAGATGTCTTGGCGACTGTTGAAAGCTTCGGGGTAAGTCTTGGAGTTCGATAAGATCTCTTGGCAATAGACAAAGTCTTGGCGACTACTCTTTGGAGCTCAGTATGTCTGGGGGTTTCAGAGTAACTTGATGACTCGATATATGGTCTTAGCGAAAGATGATTTTCTAGCCAATAAGAACACTAGCATCGGTATAACATATAGATCTCGCTATGATCTCCTGGCGAAAGTGATAGGTCTCACCGACTCTTTGGTGGCTCGGTGTAGCATATGCAGCTTGATAGAACATCTTGGCGACTGCGGTGACTCTTAGTGATATAGATATGAAGTCTAAGTGGCATCGGCGAGACACTGTTAGTGTCTCACCGAGATGCCAACATAGTGCAAATTTTGTTGACCGAGTAAGACTTTCTGATGTGGCATCTCGTGGACGAATAGGAGAAGCCGAATGTGAACAGTTAGCAGTTGGTATGTTGTGACAGCTCTATGAGGAAGCTCGATGGACATGGAACAACAGAGATATACTCTGTGATTGCAGATGGTGATCGGTTGGTTCAAATTTTGGTTGCATTGATGGATTGATGTGTAATTGCATGATCAGAGTGATTTCTATTTTGTGAAGTTTGTAATGTAAAGGTTCATCGCAAGTTTGTTAATGGTGAATACTGCTGTAAATAGACACTAGAAAGATAAGTCTGACAATTGTATGTAATCCTTATTACTGTAATACAAAGTGATTTCTCTTGGTGTGGTGGGTTTTTCTCCTGTAAGGGTTTTCCCATGTATATATGGTGTTCTTGTGTGATTGTCAAATACTCTGTTTCTGTTATTTGCTTCATAGTGCATCTTAATTGAACTGTAAGTGTAAATTTTAAAGTGTATCTGCATTCTTCCCTAAGGTATTGATGTTAGGAGAATTGTTTTCCGCATCTAATTTTCCTTACAAGTGGTATCAGAGCTTGGCCAGTTGTGCTATCCTTGTGGGTACGTTGGGTTTTTTGTGTCAATTTTGTTAAGTGGGAGTTTTGTAGAGTTTGTTATTTCTGATTACAGGTTGAGATGGCTAGCACATCTAGAAAAATTGAAATAGAGAAATTCAATGGCAGTAACTTTGAGTTGTGGAAACTCAAGATGGAGAATCTACTAGTTGATCATGATCTTTGGATTGTTGTGTCTAGAACTAAACCTACAGGCATGAAGCAAGAAGATTGGGACCTTGCAGATAGGAAGTATAAGGGGCTGATAAGGCTCTGTTTGGCAGATTCAGTCTTTCTGAATGTGCATGAGGAGAAGACTGCATCTTCCTTGTGGAATAGACTGGCGTCTATTTATCAGGGGAAATCTTTGGTGAATAAACTATTTCTGAGGAAGAAATTGTATTCTTTGAGAATGCAAGAAGAAGGGTCTATAGCTGATCATTTGAACGCATTCAATATGTTGATTGTTCAATTGACATCTATTGGTGTGAAGACTGAAGAAGAGGATCGTTGTATGCTTCTATTGTGTTCTTTGCCAGACTCATGGGATCATCTAGTGATGGCTATTGAGAGTACAACATCTAGTTACAAGATGGAAGATATTGTTGGTTCTTTGCCGTCAAAAGAGATGAGAAGGAAATCTTCTGAGATGGCGAAGGAAGCTCTTGTTGTTAGAGGAAGATCGAAAGAGAAAGGCAAGAAGAAGGACAAGAAGTCCAAATTGAAATCAAAAGGGAGATCAAAGTCTCCTGGAAAGAAGTTCAAGGTGAAGTGCTGGAACTATGGGCAACCTGGTCATGTCCAAAAGGATTGTAAAGAGGAGAAGAAGAAGAAGAAGTATTCTTCCAACAATGACTCTTCTCATAGTGATGTAGACGCCTTCATTGTTGCCTTGGCTACACAGGCTTCAGATGATGTCTGGTTGATTGATTCTAGAGCATCTTTCCACATGACATCTCATAGAGAATGGTTCACGAAGTATGAAGAATACGATGGTGGAAAGGTTTACTTGGCAAGTGATTTAATTTTGGAGATTGTTGGCCGTGGAAGATTCAGAATCCAATTCCCTGATGGAAGAGTAAAGGGAATTAATGATGTTATGCACATACCAGGTCTGGCTTGAAATTTGTTGTCTGTCAGTAAGCTTAATGATACTGGAGTACAAGTCTTGTTCTCTGGAAGTGGTTGCAAGATGACTAGAAGTTCAATGGTGTTGGCTAGAGGTGCTCGAATTGGTACCCTGTAGAAGCTGGATGCATAGGCTGTTCAATGTAACCGTGTCTCTGTAAAGTCACAGAAGGTTGCTCATAGAGGTAAAAAGGGAAATATCCCTAATTATGTAAACTCAATGGAAGTAAAACTTCCTACAGAGAAGACTATGCTTTGGCATCATAGGTTAAGCCACATAGAAGAAAAAGGTTTAAAAACTTTGAAGAACAAAAACCTGGTTGAGGGGCTTGAAGATTGTAATATTGAATTTGAATTCTGTGAACACTGTATATATGGAAAGCAACAACGAGTTTCATTTTATTCTAGTCCTCATAAATCTTCTGGTTTTCTAGATTATATTCATTTGGATGTGTTTGGTCCAGTGAATGTTCCTTCATTGTCTAAATCAAGATACTATGTGTCGTTCATTGATGATTATTAAAGAAGAGCATTTGTTTTTTTTTGAAAAGTAAATCATAAGTGTTCAGTCGATTTAAGGAGTTTAAAAATCTTGTTGAAAATCATATTGGTAGAAAAATAAAATGTTTGAGGACTGATAATGGCGGTGAATTATGTTCTGATGAATTTGAAAGATATTGTAAAGACCATGGGATCAAAAGACATAAGACTACACCTTATACTCCATAGCAGAATGGAGTTGCAGAAAGGTTCAATAGGACAGTGATAGAGAGAGCACGAAGTATCCTGAGTAGTGCTGGCTTGGAGGAGAAGTTTTGGGCTGAGGTTGTACCTACTGCTTGTTATTTAATTAATCATTCTCCAAATTCTTCTCTTGTTGAGAAAACACCTTTGGAAGCATGGTTTGGTAAGAAGCCCTCTCTTAGACATGTTCGAGTATTTGGCTGTGAGGCATATGCATATGTGTCAGATGTAAAAAGATCTAAATTGGAGAACAAGGTTGTCAAATGTATTTTTATTGGCTATAGTGCTAACATTAAAGGATACAAGCTTTGGAATCTTGAAACATAAAAGGTTGTATACAACAGAAGTGTAATCTTTCACGAGCTGAAACCTTCCACCTTGGATCTGCAGTTAGAGAAAAATTCTAAAAACAATTAGGATGTAGCATTAATTCCTCCTACACCAGAGAAAGAGGAATTGGAAATTCAAAATGTACTTGAAACTAAGGAGAGCTCGAGCAGTTCTGAAAGTTATGAAGAAGAACAACCTTAGCCTTAGCCATGAGGAGGTCAACTCGAGAAAGAAAACAACCAGATAGGTATGGGTTCTCTTTGATTGATTCTACTTGTGCCTATGCCTTGATTTCTAGCACTGATGAGCCTATGACTATAAAAGAGGCAATTACAATGTCTTATTCAGATTCTTGGTTGGAAGTCATGAATGAAGAGATGGCATCTTTAGAAAAGAATGAAACCTGGAGTCTAGTGCCCTTTCCTGAAGGCAGAAAAGTTGTGGGCTGCAAATGGGTATTTAAGAAAAAGATTGGTCTGGATGGCAGTGTAGAAAAGTACAAGGCAAGACTGGTTGCAAAGGGTTATTCCCAGGTAGAGGGAATTGACTATGGGGAAATATTTTCACCTCTAGCTAAGCTGACGTCCATTAGATTTATTTTCTCACTTGCAGCAACATATGACTTAGAGGTCGAACAGATGGATGTGAAGACAACATTTCTTCATGGTGATCTTGAAGAAGAAATCTATATGTCCCAGCCTGAGCACTTTGTTGAAAAAGGTAAAGAAAAACTGGTATGCAAATTAAAGAAGTCTCTGTATGGGTTAAAGCAGTCACCTAGAATGTGGTACCAGAAATTTGATACTTTTGTATTGTCTTTGGGATTTGTTAGATCAAAATCAGATCATTGCGTATATTATAAAGCTGAAAGTGATCGAGTTTTTGTTATTGCTCTCTATGTTGATGATATGTTGTTCACAGGCAATAGTAAGCTAATGATTTCTGATCTTAAGTCTCAGTTGTCTGCTAAGTTCGAAATGAAGGATCTTGGTGCAGCAAGGTATATTTTGGGGATGGAGATAAGTAGGGACAGGAAGAATAGAAAGCTTTGGCTCAGTCAGAGTAAGTATGTCAGGACTATTCTTGAGAGATTTTGTATGAATGATTGCAAACAAATAGTTGTTCCAGTCATGCAGGGAATGAAACTATTTGTTGAGGACTATCCAAAATATCCTACTGAGATGGAGGAAATGACCATTGTACCCTATGTTAGTGCGGTTGGTAGTCTCATGTATGCAATGGTCTGTACAAGGCTAGACATTGCCCAAGCAGTGGGAGTTCTTAGTCGGTTTATGGCTAATCCTGGAAGAACACATTGGGATGTTGTAAAGAGAGTTTTCAAATATTTGAAGGGCACTTCAGATTTTTCTTTGTGTTACCATGGGAACTTGGTTGACTCACAGAGGACTCTCAGTATTCGAGGCTATGTGGATTTTGATTGGGCAGGGGACATTGACAGCAGGAGATCCACCAGTGGATACATTTTCATGATGAATGGTGGTGCAGTGAGTTGGATGAGCAAGCGGTAGGCTGCAATCGCTTTGTCCACTATGGAGGCTGAATACATGGTAGCTACTCATGCTTGTAAAGAAGTTGTATGGTTGAAATGTTTGTGTTCTAACATTGGTTTTGATGTAGGAGAAATAACAATTTTATGTGACAGTCAGAGTGCAATTTGTCTGGCAAAGAATCCAACTTTCCATGCCAAGACGAAACATATTGATGTGCAGTACCACTTTGTACGAGATATGGTTGAGGATGGAAAGCTTAGTTTGGAAAAAGTTGATACTCTGGAGAATGTTGTAGATGCATTGACAAAGCCAGTGAGCACAGACAAGTTCAGGTGGTGTGCCAGTTCAATGGGCCTTAGTGCCCATGATTTTTAGTAAGTTATGTTGTTCTCTGGAGGTGCCTGTATGATATTCGTCAAGTGGGAGATTGTTGGAAATGTATGCCTCAAACAATACATGCTGAAACCTCTTTAGAGTCAAGTCGGTATGACATCTATCATGTCTGGCTGACTAGCAGTTATGGAACACTAATTTTTGTACAGGTCATTGTGACCTAGTTTTTGTCTTGCCGAATGCTTTCACTATGGAGCTATCGCTGTGACAAGAAGTGTTCGGTATGACCTCTTAGCGCTCAGGAGACCTCTAGCCAACATGCCATTCAATCGTGAATCGGGGAGACTCATGGCGATCATGGGTTTCGGGATAACCTTGAGCGATCGGGGAAAGGTCTTGGCGAGAGTGTTAAGTCTTGTCGACTTCTTCTTGGCGCTCGGTATGACTTGCCTATGTTCAGTGTAACGTCTATGCGAAGGTGTTCTATCTTGCCGATAGTCTATGGCTATCGGGGTAACTCAAAGGTCCTAGGAAGACGTCTCAACGAACATTAAAGGTCTCACCGATAGAATCTCTTGTTGAAGTCTTCGGCGTATCTTGTGGTCTATCGGTAAGAAGTCCCAGCGACTTTGGTGAGTCTTGCCGATGATGAAGAGTCTTCAGAATAGCTTAGAGATCTCGGAGTAAAGTCTTAGCAAAGGGCGATGTCTTGGTGACTATTGAAAGCTTCGAGGTATGTCTTGGAGTTTGATAAGATCTCTTGGCGATAGATAAAGTCTTGGCGACTACTCTTTGGAGCTCGGTATGTCTGGGGGTTTCAGAGTAACTTGGTGACTCAATATATGGTCTTAGTGAAAGACGATTGTTTGGCCGATAAGAACACTAGCATCAGTATAACATATGGATCTCGCTATGATCTCCTGGAAAAAGCGATAGGTCTTGCTGACTCTTTGGTGGCTCGGTGTAGCATATGCAGCTCGATAGAACATCTTGGTGACTACGGTGACTCTTGGCGATATAGATATAGATATGCCAACACAATGCAAATTATGTTGACCGAGTAAGACTTTTTGATGTGGCATCTCGTGGACGAATAGGAGGAGCCGAATGTGAATAGTTAGCAATTGGTTCGTTGTGACGGTTTTGTGAGGAAGCTCGAAGGACATGGAACAACAGAGATATACTCTGTGATTGCAGATGGTGATCGGTTGGTTCGAAGTTGGGTTGCATTGACGGATTGCTGTGTAATTGCATGATCAAAGTGATTTCTATTCTGTGAAGTTTGTAACATAAAGGTTCCTGTGCAAGTTTGTTAATGGTGAATATTGTTGTAAACAGACACTAGAAAGATAAGTCTGACAATTGTACGTAATCCTTACTACTATAATACAAAGTGATTTCTCTTGGTGTGGTGGGTTTTTCTCCCGTAAGAGTTTTCCCACGTATATCTGGTGTTCTTGTGTGATTGTCAAATACTTTGTTTCTGTTATCTGCTTCATAGTGCATCTTAATTGAATTGTAAGTGTAAATTTTAAAGTGTATCTACATTCTTCCCTGAGGTATTGACATTAGGAGAATTGTTTTCTGCATCTAATTTTCCTTACATGTTGATCAATTTCCTTGATTGGTATGCAAAAATAAATCCTCTAGGGTCTATACCATAGTGGTAGGGGTCAAGTAGGCATACAATAGTGCCCTAGGACACAATTTGACCCTTGAAAAGCCCTCATTATGGAGTGTGACGAGTTTTGAAGAGAGGATGGAATAGAGAGATGGAGGGGTTGTCCAAGTGCATGTTTCTTCTTCAATAAGGAAAAGACTCTTATTGATGGAGGTAGGTATACTCTACACCTCCCCATCCAAAGGTTTCAAGTTGAAACTCCTATATATTTTGGGAGAAGGAGAATGAGTGGGGTGCTACCCACTTCTCCTCTTGGAGAACTTGAGAACTTTAGTGGAGATGGCAAAAAGTATGGGAAGAGGATAGGAGTCCACCACTTTGGGGAGATAGTGATTGACAAGGCTTGGTTTGGAGAGGAAATATGGATGAATGAGTTCAATTCCTTCACCTAAAGGAAAAGAGATAAGTTCCTCTTAACTCCATTTATCCTTGTAAGATAGTGTATGGATCATGGTTGAAACTAGAAAGTAAAGAAGCTAGATGCATAAAAGTTGTGCTATGTTAGTTTTATACCTTTGTGAAAATAAGAACAAACTCCATTTATCATCATGGAGTTAAAATAATATCTTGCTTAGAGGTATGGCTAGAGCCCATGAGGCTCCATGATGTCATTATAGTAGGGTGGAGAGCAAGCCTTAATTAGTTGTTTGTCCTTCATTGAATTTCTTTAAATTTGTTTGTAATATGAAAGGAACTGGTGTTTTTATGTAACATGAAAGAGAATGGAAAAGAGAAAGGCTAAATTCATTGGTATGAAATAAAATCAATTACTCTCAATATTATTGGTAACAATGCATATTAAAAGATGAGTATTACTTTCTGTTTTAAGGAAGAAATAAAAAAAAGAGCAAGCTCATCCTGTAGATCTATATCATGGTTGTTTATTAACTTGGCTTTTAAAAAAAATTATCATTGGAAATTTCACCTCATCAAAATTGCTTGCTTGGAAAAAATAACAGATATGAAGTGAAATTTTCTGCTTAGACTAGAAAGATCTTATGTTGAAATGGGAGACAAATTTATTTGATAGAACTTGAAAAGAAGGCAGTATGCAAATTTTGTTAAGAGGCATGAATGAATGCAGCTTTAAAAGTCACTAGATATGCTTGTTTTTGCACTTTCTAAACCTCCTCCTCACCCAAACAATTATATAAATTATATCATATCTCCTTGGCTTCCATTAGTTTTGAAATGTAGGTTCTTCTATTGAATAACATCATTATTCTTCCATTTGTAATAAGACTGAATCAATAATTAAAAAAGAAGAAGAAGATAGTATCTAGTCATTTCTTCGAATAGAGTAAAAGGTAGAACAAGACAAATATGTATGTTGCAATTGATTACATTCCAAAGGTGAAGATTTAAAGGTATATTCAAAAATGAAAATAAAAATCTGTGATATGCTATGTATGTTGGTTCTTACTGTAACACTCGTTCTTGAAATAATGTTTAATATAAAATGAGTTTTAAAATTTATTTTTAAGATAATATATATTTAATAAAAATTATTCACAATAATGTAATAAACAAAAAAAGGGGTGATTTAAAAGCGTGCGCAGCTAGATTCCTCTTGCTATGCAGCCATCCCTCTCTATGGGAGGTAGTCTCCATAGAAGACTGCCCGGATTTAGATAATCAACTTTTATCATATTTATTGTCCCCCTTGTGGTATAAAATGCAAACAAATAAATATTTGTTGCAACTCTAAAGATTGCCTGGAAGATGAGAAGATAAAATTAATAAGAAACCTAAGTATCAACAAAGCATAGATTATGTCGGGAGCATACTGGTTCTGCAGGAAGCTAAAGCAATAAAGAAAAAAACAAGAGAAAAGAAAATCACTACCTCAGTAGAAACCAAACCATGAGATCTATGATATGGTCAGAGTTAGAAGTGGATAAGAGGCTTAAGTTCAATGTAGCAGTTCTCTTAGCTTTTTTTTTTTGCTCTGTAGGCAACCATTGAGTGATTCATATTTTTTTTTCATCTTTTGAAACAACAACAAAAAAAATTGCATATAACCGCCCTACAAAGGAAGGATTAATCTGGCACATGTAATCCCAATATTTGCTTCAGGAATAAAGCTTACATTTCACCTATAGAAGCTTGACTTTGAAGGAAGGAAATTCCATAAAACTAAGCGTGATGTTACTAGTAAAAAGAAGAACAAGATAAGAGGTTTGGTGGATGCAACAGTGGAATTAATGCTAATCAGTCTTTGGGCTACCTCAGCTGCCTCTTTCAAATCATAATTAAATAGATTAAATTATTCTTTTGTCAGTGTACTCCTACCCTTGGCTATTACTGTGATTTTCACATTTACCCAGCACCTTTAAATACCCTTATCTTCAATCTGCACTACATCTTCCTTTGGCGCCCAACAGAGGATTACGTGGGAAATGGTTTAGGAAGTTATTAGGAAATGATGTTAATATGTTTGACCCTTCATGTCAGTTACCTTATTGATATTTACTCTCATGTCAGGCACAAGTAAGTTGTGTCTGTCAGTATATTAGGTATTGTGGTCAATCACAAATGCAAATGCTCCTACCTACTCATGTCTTAGGCGCCCAAATGAAAATTCCAAATGGGCATCAAATTAATCATATTCAGCATATCATTTTCCCTCCCAGCAATAAGCTTGAAACAATATTAATTAGAAGAAGATTTCCTTCTTTTAAAATGAACGTCAATGTACAAATTAAATTCTCCCATAAGCTGATTTGGGTCAACTAATGGCTGAAACAAAGTAAAGCATGTTTCTGTTGTTCACGCCCAGGCATTTCATTGTGCCATAAATTAAATATGAAATTAATGGCAATGCTGAAAAAATTAAATTATTAATGGTAATATTAAATATTGACATTAATATTTGTATTCATATTATCAGCATCATTCAAATAATGTTAAATGTGACATTAATATTAGTAACAAAATTAATGTTAATCATGAGATTAATTAGCTTTTTAATTAAAAGAATTTTTTTTATTAATGGTCGTCTTCAAGAGTGAGTTGGAGTGAATTTCGCCCTCAACCTTGGCTGTATATAAGAGTAGATAATTGATAATTATTTATTTTAAGGGAGAATAGTAAAATTTTGTATACTTGGTGATAATAAAATTTATAAAAGAAAAAAAGGATAAAAGAAAAACAGAGAATCATGCTGATTAAAGAAAAAAAAGAAAGAAAGCAAAAAGAAAATCATGCTGATAAAAGAAAAAAGAAAGAAACTAAAAAGAAAATCATGCTAATAAAAGAAAAAGAAGAGATTCCAAAAAAATCATAATTTAATAAAATCATATATATATGTATTTTTTGTATATACACATGGAGTTAAAAGGAATAATAATTAATGACATCTTTTATAAAAGATAATTAGTATGTAATACTATTGTTGCTATTTAATAATCGATAAATGTTATCATTATTGTCATTACTCGGGATTATAAGTAAGCATTAAGATTTCAATTAAATAATATTAGTGTTATCAATAAGTGCAAGTGTTATTTAAATGATGTTGATAATGACACACTTCAATTTTCAATAGGACAATAATAATATGATTGAAGTTAATATTATTATTTGGAAAAAAAAAAGAATGTAATAATCCTATGAAATTTAATATTAATATGTTACTTGAGTTAAGATAATAATAATATATAGTTAATATGGGATTTAATAGTAACATTAGCTTGATTAAATACAAGTGATATTAATAATGTCAAATTGAGAATAAATATAAATATGAATGAGTTTCACAGGGATTAATTGTTGATTAGTCAAAGTGATATCTTTATCCTAGAGTACAATATAATATAATATAATATAATATTATTTGAAGGTGGTTAAATAAAATATATATATTATTCCAAGCTTCTCCAATTTCTAGTATCCATGAATTATGGATTCAATGATTAATCGATAATACTAGATTATTTGAGATTATTTGTTGGATTCTTATAATATTGTTGTTCAAAAATGAATTAGCAATTAATTATCAACATATTCTTATTTAATTATTGTTCGGGTATTAATTATAAAGTTTAAATAACAATAATAATATTAATATCTAAAGGATTGATGAACCAATAATATTATTGTCACTAGGGAGATAATTGTCAATAACATCAAAAGGAGGGTGATAATATTAAATTACTCGATGAATTATGATTAAGTAAAGAGGACAGTATTATTAATGTTATATGGGTCAAACAACAATAGAAAAAAAATAAAAAGATAAATGAGGGTTGAGTAAAAACACTATTGTTGATTGGTTGAAGAAACAATATTAACACTATTACTAAACAATTGATGTTGATTATCATTTAAAAAAAAACAAATGTTGCATTCTCTAGTGAAAATTATGGGCATGACAGAAATGATGTCTTTGAATGCTTGAATGGATCTTGAACTCTACATCAACATATCGGCTTAAACAACATGTATGATGCAAGAAGACTTTGATATGATGATGGAATCTTGATTGCTGCAATAATTCTTCCCTTGAATGCCTTGAAAATGCTATTGAAGTGCTCTTGAACTCATAAATTTTCTATCATAAACTTTTTCATAAAATTTCTCATAAAATTTTTAGTTGAAACATAGTGAAATGACCTCTTATTTATACATATCTTATAATTAATTCCCGAAATTCAAATAACACAAGTTTACATGTGAATACATATTTGAAATCATTGAAAAACCACCATTTTTTTTAGATTTAGGTCCTAGGCCTAAGTGAGGACCCATTTTCCCTTGGGCGAATGGGTCCTAGGTCACTTACCTAAGACACACATTCTTCAAGGATGAGTGTTATGTTATGGCATTTATGAAAGTCAAGTTTTCCTCTTTGGAAGATGCAATTATTTAGGCTTGGATTTGAATTAAAGGGGCCTATTAAGAAAAATTAACCATAACTAATTAATAAAGCCCTAGGTTAGTGTGAAAGTGTAAAGGTACACCGTGCAACACCAAAAATAAGGCACAATTAATTCCATTTTAATAAATAAGGCCCTAAAATTAATGTGAATATGTAAAATACATATTACAACACTAAATTAAGGCATAATTAAGCTCATTTAATTATTAATTATTTATTCCAAATTAAGTGTGAAAAAGGGATACTTTTTCCTATACTAAAATGACTATGAAAGGATAGTCATAAAGAGATGAGAATTTAAATAGAATAAATAGTCATAAAGAATAAATAAGGAAGATCCCAAGATCATGCCTTGAACAAGAGGAAAGTATGGCATCCATAGAAAGGATAGTGGAAAGAAGCCTACCATGAGAGAGGTATTTAAGATGCTCACTAACTTTAAAATATTAAAGCCTTCATGATCTTCTTTCTACAATTTGGTTGAGCAGTTACTTACAACCAAGCTATGTACAAAAGAAGTTGACAATGGTAGGTCAAAGACTTTAAAGGGGTGACTATTATGACAAAGAGAATGATGATCAAAACCCTTCAATCCAAAGACAGTCTTACATAGGCTAAAGGACACTACGATGGGCCATTACTCATTATCATATATGGAAGTTGAAGGTAAGACGATGCCAATCTCATTTGTAGAAAATTGATCATTGTAGCATTTATAAGTTAAGGAAATGACAAGAACTTTGTTATAGCAACATGTAGAGTGTATGAAACATATCTCAAACCTATGGGCATTGAATTTGAAGGCTTGATGATAGGTTGAGTGGACATGTTTGAAGATAGTCATCATGGGACCAAGGGCAAAAAAATCTATAGAAATGTGGATAGTTTTCTTTTAAAGGATGATGCTATGATGATAAGTGAAATTATCTAAATGAAGAAGTGACTGGGTTTTCAAAAAAATGAGTAGAGATGCCAAGATATTTTGATAAGACAATTAAGGAGGAAAAGACTAATTTGAATCTTAACAAATAATAATAATTATATATTATCAAAAGATCAAGGGATGACAAAGGATTATAGTAACCTAAGGATAGTAACCTAACAAGAAGACAAGGTAAGGTCAATAAGAGCATAGTGACTTCAAGATGAAGTTTAGAACATTGATTGAAGACTTTAGATACAGTTTATAGTGAACAAGGTGAAATAGGGAAAGTATTAGGCTCAAAGTGGCAGTACCATAGTAATAAGGTACAATGAAAACTAAAGGGCGGATTTTCTAGAAGGATGACATAACAAGGATAGTTTGTGGCAAAGTATCAAAGGATAGTCAAGCTAAAAGGTGTCAGTCTTAAGGACAATCAAAATATGAAATAAGGTAGCAGTGAATTAAGATATGATAGTCATAAGAGGGTGAAACCACAATAGTGGTTTATAATTGAGAAGAGGAAGGAAAATGAGATTTTTTAAAATTTCAATAGGAAGGGTGGTTCGGTTGAACTTGTATGTTTGGCCGAACCCATAAAGCAATTCGGCCGAACCCAACTAAATTCAATGAGATATTAATATTTAAAGGGGTTCGGTCGAACCCCTGTTCGACCGAATCCCTTTGAATTAGGGCATTTTAAAAAACAAGGCTATCACTATCGAACAGACGAACGACGAAAAATCTGACTGAGCTCATGCGCGATGAATGTGAACAACAACGAACATCAATGGCAGGGAATGAAAAAAGCTTGCAACAAGGCCACCATCTCAACTTCAAATATCAACTTGGATGTCCATTATTAGGTTGGAATTCTTTCTCTCTGAATCACAGTGATTTAAAATTGCATTTGTTTGCAAATTTGTAAACCCCAATCGATTCCATGAGACCAAATTTTCCTATGTGAAATGAAGACAAATTGAATGAAACAAAAATTTCAAACAAAATTTTCATTTAAAACTTGAAGGCACATTATGAGAACAAAATTTATTGTTTATAATGAATATACCCTATTTCAAGCTCCCATTTTGGCTCATAGCTGTGAATTGCATTTGCTTGAAAGTTTCTAAAACCTTTTAAAAACAATACCCATTATTTAAAATTTGGATTTACAGCTACCAATTGCATTTGCTTGAAAGTTTCTAAAGCCTTTTAAACAAACCCAGTTTTCAACCAAATTTGGATTTACAACTGCCAATTACATTTGCTTGAAAGTTTCTAAAGCATTTTAAACAAACCCATTTTGTAAAATTTGGCTTTACAGTTGCCAGTTGCATTTGCTTAAATTTTTTTAATATTCATTTGGATTTACAGCTGCCAATTGCATTTGCTTGAAATTTTCTAATATTTTTCCCCAATAGCAATGCATATATGTATGATCTTATAAAAAAATTGTGACCACTTCAATGCTTCTTTTTCATAAGAACACACACCCCAATTGGGGCCTCAACCTTTGTAAAAACACTACCTTCTATTACTAATTCATTATATCCTTTCTTATATACTAGCATTAACCCAACAATGAGATCTTCCTACTATTATTTTTGTTCATCTTTAAACCAAGTTTACTCAAACCTCTAATTAGAATTTAAAACTATTAGAATTATGAAGAAAATAGTCAACATCTATAGCCCGAAGATTCCCCCAAAATGTATAATCAAAATTTAATTTTGTTCTATCTTGATATTTCTAACCTACAAGTATATCTATTTTTTATTTCTCTCTATATCCATTAATAGATTGTGTTGAAGGCATTGCTTAAATTATCAACATGGAGATATTATTTGTGAATATTATTATAGACTTATTTTTCTTGTAAACTTGAATTCAAAATTATACTTGAATGGAACCTTAGAAAAATTAATAGGCTAGATTTATTGCTTCTATATTATTGGTTGCATAACACTATCTTAATTATTCTTTGGATAAATTTTTATCTAAGTGATTGAAATGTTCAAATTGATTTTCAAATTGGTCACTCCATGAGTCTAACTAGAGAATAATTTTAAGAATAAAAATCTATTTTTGTTTAGTGAATCAATAAATTACATCACCTCTTAATTGGATGAATTGTTGTAATGGAGTGCAACAAACCATAGTTTTATATAAATGATATCACATTTTTTGTGGCATTTTTCCAAATAATTTGTGTGGTGTTTATATGCATGCCTATTTTGCATACATTTAAGTAAAACTAGGCATAGTAAAAAATTCTACTAAATTGATATTTCATTGATTTTGATGTCCATCTACATACATATTTTAGAACACCTATTTTTTATATGTTCAAAAGATGATAAGAAATAATTCTTGAGCTTGGAATAAGGTAAGCCAAATCTTATTGCATTTAAAATTTCAATCAAGTTGACTTTCAAAAATGCTTCAAGTATGTAGGCTAAAATTTCATTATGGGCTTTTGTCAAATAGTGTATACATATAATATATGATTTCCATGCACATATCCACTTACTATATCCACCTACTATAGTAGTGTGAGATGTAACACTGAAACTAGAGATTCTAAGTGGATTTTGTAGATTGATATGTGTTTCCCTAGGTTGAATTCAAATCTTGAATTAAAATAATAGTTGTAACTTAATGCCTCCCTATTTGAATGTCAATTAAGAATATAATTGTAATTTATTTCTTTGATAAAAAAACTGTGAATTATATAACACTCAAATCATATCCAAAATTCATAGAAATATATTCTAAGAATGAGGAGTCTCATATCACTAATGGTATTAGATTAAAGAATATGTTAACATGACCACATAAAAAAGATGTCCTTACTCTCAAGGATTGCTTGGGAATTTAATAGGTTTCAACCTTTAGAAATAATTGGAGCTACCCGCATCTTCCTTGAGTATCTCATGTACACTTATATAAATATTTGTTAACAAGGTTTCTATGAGGCTCTAAAAATGAAAGAGGGAAAAATCAAAATATTCCACTTTCTTACCCATAAATTTTACTAATCCTATCGTACAATGGTAAAGGCTTTGTAATAATGTGTGTTTACATAAATCATTGTGAAACATATTCATAGAAATAATTATTTAAATATCAATAATATTTATGTGCATCCTGTTAGAACTATAAAAATCTAGTGCTTTTAAATAAGTTTTCATTCATAAACTTCCAGTTTTGGTCTGACCATATGCATTTTTCATCTGTAGTTTGCCATATTGTCCCATTGAATCAATTGAGTCATGCATTTTTTTACATTCTGGTTCCTATCGGCATGAGAACACCATTGTCTCCCCGACCCATTGTGCTTTTTCTGCTTGCAATAAGTCTGTGTTGCCTATCGGCAAGACTTATTATTTGTCACAGTGAATGGATTTTCCTGCAGGTGGTTTTCAGCATGACATATCCTGTGTTTCAGCGATAAATAAGTTACATATCGGCATAGGTTTCATATTCGGGTGGAGGTCATGGTGAGATATAAATGCCTTTTCGAGTGGCGTATGCTCGGGTTCTATCAGCGAAGGTTTGGGGCATCGATATATATCATAGTGAATCTGTTGTGTCTTACTGACAGTTTCTTGTGTTGTGCTTTCGGCAGAATGGGGTCAACTCGCTATAGAGTCTCACCAATGTTGTGTGGTCACAGCGAGACTTAAAGAATCAAAAGAATATCCTCTAACCTCGGTGTAACAAGCGAGGTGCTATGGCGACCTACGGGTGGTGGGGGCCATTCGATGTAGCTTGGAGAAACCTGTGTAACCTCTCCCTGACACCTATGTGTTATAGCGAAGCAGAGTGAGAACAAATAAGTACTAAATGACTTCGGTATGACTAACGGGTTGTTACAGCGACATGTAGGGGGTAAAGTGAATTTCGATAGGACATTTTGTTATCTCTGTGACTTCTCACCGATAGCACGGGGCTATAACGAAACGAAAAAGAACAAAAGGATGCCTCTTGTCTTTGGAATAACATTTGGGTGGTCACAATGACTTGGGGCTATATGAGGATCTTCGGCTTGACATAGTGATCTCGGTATATGGTCTCCCCGAGAGCGATAGGCTATTGCGACAGTTCTTGTTTTCGACGTGGCATTAGCCTGGTCACAGCGACATGAAATTAGGGGGAGCCTTCGATGGAGCATTGTGTAGTCTATGTGATATCTCCTCGACCCAGATTGTCATAGCGAAAGCATAACATGCGCACAGTGAACACGGGATGATAACGTTTGAATTTCCTTTGATAGGACGATATGGATGTCTCGCCGACTATCTCAAAGGTGAATAATAGAAACATCAAACACTGTGGCCAACATGAATCTGCTTGGAGACCGTTGCTGGCCGACTTGAATTGAGCCTGAATCTTGTGGTGGGCCGACATGGAGTTTCATTTTGATATTTTTCTCATGCTGGTGTATAAATAAGCATGTTGTAATTGTTAATTACGACCAGACATTAGATTTCCGATACACTGCAAGTAGATACAGTAGAATAAAATTATCAAACCAGAGGCTATTGTTGCATGATTTTCACAATGGAGGTATTTATGAGATTCAGTTGATGTTGCTGTATTTCTTTGGTGTCAATTATCTGTTGAATTGAATGAAAAATATTGCTAAGTTGTCTCCATAATTGATTTTTCTGGTTGTTTAAATTGACATAACAAGTTTATGTTCAATTTATCGATACACATTTGTTGTATTTGTGTGATTAATCAACTGGTTCTTTCAAGCAAAGATTAAATCCTTTTATTGATCACAGTAATCAGAGAAATTCATTTCATATTATTTAAGTAGAACTTAGTAGTCATAGTCTTGCATGTTCATACAAGTTGTAAACAAAATGTATGCCAGATAATTTGTCTCATCCAAAGAGTGTTGCTCATCTTGATCTCATTTGACTCTGCATACCCAACAAGGCACTAGTCTCTGCACTTCATCATTATAAATTCATTCAGTTTCTTTTAATTGAGTATTTAGGATTTAGATCAGACTATTGTCACTGTTTTCAAGTGGATTTCATCTGTTCACTCCCATCTGCCATTGTGAACAAGTAATTGTAAGAAGATAATTCCAAGTCAAGTATGCATCATTCAAAGAGGTATACCCACCCAGGTCTGCAGCACCTAAAGAGTAGAAGGTTGAGCTCACCTGACCTTGTCTGTTACCCTAAAGCATATCGAGAGATTGGCAACCTCTTGAGGCATTCCGCCTGCATTTTTTAGAGCTAACACATCCAAAAAAATAAAAAATTCATAACTAAATTTAAATTCAAAAAGTGGTAATAAATATTCAAATTTTAAATCTATGAAAATATATAACCAAATGATAGGATAAAAGTGATGAAACAACATCTAGTCCATAAATATATGTTAATCGTAAACAACATTTATAGTTTCCTTCTAGGATGAAGTAAATAATCAAGTAGAAATATTTATATATACTTGTGAGGAAATCATCTATATGTTCCTTGAACCTCTTGTATTTACTTTCTTTATGAGACTTCAAGCCCTTCATGGATAAACTACTTGTAATAGCAATACCTTCCTCAATGGCTTTAAAGGTTAACCTTCTTACTTTTTAACCAAAATTTTAATAACATTCAATTTTGTGTAATTTATGGAGCACTATTATCATTTTAATTCAAAATAATGTAAGAAATTTATATAAATTTAAAAATTAAAAAATCCTAAAATAATAGTTTTAAATTAATTGAAAACATGGTTGGACCCCTCTAATTTTTTGGAACTATTTCTTAAAATCTATTTTAGTTCAATTTTATATAATAGGCAGAGGAAGCCACATATGGCATTAAGACCTTCCTTGATGGTCTTTACTAGGAAATTTTTAATTTCATTCATAGGGACCAAGGTATTTTAAACAAAAGTTGTGTTTCGAAATCATCTAATGCATAAAGACAAATAATGTCAAACTTAATCCCTTAATTTTATAAATAACTTAAAATAATTTATAACATGGGTAAACACTAGAGTCAATTGCATAATCTATCGTATATACTTAAATCAATCAAAATGAATATCATGTCTATCATTCTAATGACTAGCTTCCAAATAAAAGCATCCTTCTAAATAAATTAAAGTGCTCAATTATGGTTGCATGTTAGGCCAATTTTACTTCTTGTAAAATAATATAATCAATTTAGACTCATAAGATCTTCTAAACATACAATCAATAGCTCTCTTGCTACTTGAGATTCTTTACCTTTTACATTTAAACTATTAAAATTCATAATTAACCATGGTAACACTTAATATAGTCTATTAATAAAAATATAAAGCCTTCATTTCCTTCCTCTTTTGGGAGACTTGGATCTACAACCAATTATGTGCATCATTCCATCTTTCATCAATGATTTGGAACACCAAGGATTGATCATTGTGCATCATTATACAAAGCTAGTCCATTATATAGATTGTGGAATTTGTATAGGAAACTTTTAAATTTTAAAAAATGTAAGAGTTGATTTATTTTACTATAATACCCAAGAAATTTATAAAAATAAGAGTAATAAAATAATTATTAAATATTATCTTTAAATGAGTAAATATAACCATATTTTCACATGGTGGATTTTATATTATCTATAAGATTTGAGATAATAGAAAAAATATGTACAAAGATTAAATCAAGTCATTTTCTTCTATTCTTTCATTATTTCTTTTTTTTTTGTACTAGGGTTAAATCTTCATCTAGGTTTGTTGTGTACTTATAAGAAACCTTTGTTCCTTAGTATCATGTTCTTGTACATTGTATGGTAACTTTCATGATAAATATTATGTGCATGTGTCCCTTCCTCCTATCAGATTTTCTTTATGGATATGAGGAAGTTTATTTCTAATTTTTTGGTTTCCTCCTTATCAAAATATTGCTTCAATAATTTAGAAATCATATTTACAAGCTTATATCATCTCTCTCATTTTCTTCTCTTATTTGTACCCTCAATAATGACTAAATTGATTTTACATGACCACCAATGTTAAGTAATGATGCTTTCCCTTTATTACTAGTTGTAGGAAATAAATCTTAGATGCAACCTTTATCAATATTTTTTAAGTCTTTAATGGCACATTTTGTACTAGAGTGCACACTTGTAAATTTAAAATTTAGAACTATTTTAGATTATGTTTTGTGTGCAATCTAGTAATTTGAATGCTTTGATTATTAAAAACTAGATAGATGTTGAATGGATTTTTGTTAATGGTATGAAAATATTATTGATGAGTAGATGAATTATTAGAACTTTTTAGATAAATCTATTCCCTATGTCTAGATATATTATTTACTAAGGTCTCATTTCTCCTTTAGGTGTACATACATATATAACATGGAAAATGAAGATGTTCCACCTCTAAAAAATTTGTTTGCAAATACCACTAATGAGATTAACAAATTGAGAGATTCATTAGCATAGGGTGCAAACCCACAGATATATATTGAACCATGCATGTCAATATTACATAGTCTAGAAAAACTAAAAGATGAACTTGAGAGGACTAGTGCATATTCCCCAAATAGAGTAGCTGTTATTCTTTCCCGCATGCAGGAAGAAGTACATGGTGACGTTCCCCTTAAACAAATACAGGATAGTATGACCAAAGAAATGATAAAAAACACTTGTTTTCCATTTTATCTAAATGTGCATAAGGTTAGGGGATACCAAGTCACTAGATGTATTGATCATGTTATAGCCTCATTGATCTACCCACAATTTCTCGCAGCACATGGTCAATACCCAAACAATGACTAGATTCCATTGTATTTTATTCAACAGTTGTATGTTGAGGTCCATTTGGGCCTCAAAGTCAACTACTTGGACATTCCACCATATGCTAGTCAAGGGCATGGCAGGATTACTGATTGGCCCACCTTTCGTCTAGCAGATAGACCAGCCCCAGTGTTTTGGGTATTGGTTGGCGATAGGTCTCCTGCTCTCACCCAAGCTCTAGCCCCCATAATATATGAGGTTGTCATTGCTTCCCAAAAGGAAGCAATTGACACTATAGGTGACATTGCAGCTACCACCACTAGGATATCTATTGATCATGTAGGTCAGTATTTGATGTCTACACGTTCCTAATCCATGCCATTTTCAGCACAGTGGACCACCATGGATCCTTATACAATGACATGCATCCCTACTCCCATCGAGCTTGATGCACTTACAAGAGATATGGCACGTAGGACTCTACATTTTTTGGCTAAGGACCTCTTGGAGACATTTTCCTTCATTGCATCAAACTATGGGATCAATGTAGAGCATGTTAGAGATTGTTTGGGATGTGGAGGTCATTCACTTCTAAGATCTCATGACTCTCAGCCTAGCACTAGTGTATGTCAGGATCCACCTACAAATCATTCGGTAGCTACATGGACTATGGGTTTTATTGAGATGTTGATTGGTTTTGGTTCGTCATTGTCGATGCCATCTCACCTACATAGCCCTCTTCATTCATCATTTATGGCATGGATTGGGATAGATCAAATGGATGTAGATGTCGGTTTGTCGCTTGACCATATAGTTGATATGGTGGAAACGACCATTATAGAGGACTCAGGTCATCTAATATCAGATGATGTGCATGTATGTGTCCATGTGCATGTTTCAATTCCTTTTTAATTGTTTTTAAATTTTAGTTTTAACTAGATATTCATGTACTGATATATATGTATATATATTGTAGGTGGACATACCTCATGTCACTCCTAGCCTTGTTCCTCCAGATCGTGTACATCTATGTGACTGTGGATGAATTTGTTGCTAGAGGACATGCAAGTTTTAAATTTTTATATATACACATGTATATGTACATGCATATGTATGCATAGATCTAGATAGATATTTAAAAATATACAAGTACATTCTTAAAAATAACTTTCATAAAATTTATTTAATATAAATTATGATGTATTTAACACATTTTGTACACAATTTTATTTGCAGGGCTCAACACATCCATTAGAGTAGGACCATTCTCATTCAGATGGTCGTTCGACTAGGAGTCGACATTCCTATTAGGCCTTGCACTAGATTTGAGAACTTTACTACATGTATTTGCTTATTTGATGATCTTTAGTATTCAACATTTGATGATCTGTAACTTACATTTTCTTATATGATATACATACATTTGGCTTTTTGCTTAACATGTTACATGTTTATACATTGAATCTATTTACATGTATGTATGTGTTTGCTTATATGTTTATATGTTTATATTCAATATATGTATACATTTTCTTATATTCAATATACATACATTTACTTATTTGATGATCTCTTAGAACTTACATTTCCTTATATGATATACATTTGATCTCTAGTAGAATTTTAGGAAATGAATGCCACTTTATAATTAAGTTCATTCATGTTGATCAAAATAAATATTTTGCATGCACACCCATTGAATTTTATAGTACTTGCAGTCAAAAATTATAAAATAAATGACTCACAAGCTCAAGTAAACTAATGATATTTTATAAATGAGTGTATTTACAAGCCTATTTATTAATTCACATGTTCTTCTAGTTTTAAGATTTGATAAAAATGATGAAATTAAAATCATGATAGAAAGTAAGAAGATGGAAAGTGCATCACTTTGTGGTACACAAAATTCCTATTTTTTAAAAATGACTTAAGTAACATGAACCATTGAGGAGTTGAGAACAAAATATAATTATAAAGAAGAGGTAGGAACATTCCTTTTATAATAAGGAACCTAAAGCTGAAAAAGGTAACATGGAGTGGAGCGAAGCAGGCGGGAGAGGAGTTTTTGAACCTTCAGTGGGTGAGGAGGGTTCTAAGGAAGAGGGAGAGATGGATGAATGGTGTGCCCTGGCTGGGCTTCTGTTCTTGGCCTCTCCGGGCACGTGGGATGGAGATCCTTTAGGGGTGGAGGGTTTTACCCTTGGCCTTCTCTGTGGGTGGAATGCCTTTTTATTTTTGTAGATGGGAAAGCTATTGTTTTTGAAGCTTCTTTCTATGGATATGTGGGTTTGTGGTTTATGCCCTTTTTGTCACCTAGCAGAGGTTTTACAGGTGGTTTCAACCTGTCTAAACATGAAGATACCCTTGGTGTTTTCAACTTGGTTGAAATTGTTGTTGGCCCTGTGTGGCATGCTTGGTGCGGTTGGTTCTCCTATGAGGGAGATGTTTTTTGTTTCTATTGGGAGTGCTTAGTTTTTGGTGGGATCTGCTTCTACTCATGTTGCTGGCTTTGGCTAGGGACTCCCCTTATTCATGGGTTGTATCTTAGTGTGAGGATGTTTATCCCTCTTGACTTTCCTTGGATTTAGTGTGTGGATTTTGGAAAGTGTTGGGGTTTGGTGCTTCAACTTCCCACATTTTTTGGTTGGGATCCTTATGCAGTGGCTAAGGGCTAGGTTTTTTGGCTTTCTCCCAAGTAGCTGGTGAATGTGGGATTTTTTGTGGAAGTTCGGTTGCAGAAGGGGCCTCTTTTTGTTCCTATTTGGCATAATAGGAAGGCTTGGTGGTTCTTCTTGCTGGTCTGTTATGTTTCTTCTTTCTTCTCAGTCATTCCTCGGTTCTACTTGCTAGTTTTTTGGTGGCTCTACTGTGGGGGTTTTGTTCTTGGTATGTTTTGGGTTCTTCTTTTCCCCTTGTTGAGGGGTGGTGGTGTTTCCTTCTGGTTGGATGTTGGGAGTCTCAACTTATCTCTGGCTCTGATTGGCATGTTGGGGCTACTCAGTGGTCTTTCCTGCTGGCTCATCTCCTATTTTCCTTCCTATTTGGGCTCCCCTACTCCTTTTGGGGGTTGGTTATTCTCATTCCTTCTGAGGTTGGATCCTTGTTTCTAGTGGTCTTTTGGCTTGGGGTTCTTTTTTTTGTTGGTTGGCTAGTGTTGTGTTTGTTTCTGGTGTAGTGGTTACAAAAGGATGCTACAGTTGTTTGCTTGACTATTGTGTTAGTTGTCTCCTATGGTCCTATGGAGGTGGATCTCCCTCAACTTCTCTTATTGAGGTGGGCGGTGCTCATATGGAGGTGGAGGCGAAGGGTACTGGTGATTTCTAGTTGTGGTGGTCTTGCTGCTTGTAGCATCCTATCCTATATAGGGGAGCTCCTTCCTTTTGAGGTGGTTGTGGAGTTGGTTTCCTGCTGCCAGAGTGTTTCTTTGATGTTGGTGTTGTTGGTGTTGTCGTTGGATGTTTTCGATTCCTTGGCTTCTCCTATTTTTCTATAGGCTAGCTAGTTGTTTTTGGTGATGCCCTCCTGGTTCGTGTTGTGGAATTGTGCTTAGTGGTTTGTTTTTCTCAAGTTTTTGATTAGGGGTCTAGTGGTGTTTTTCATCACTATGCAGTTCTTTTTCAGCTCTGTTATTTTTTCCATGAGCGGATGGTTTGCTGACACTTGGTGGATGAAGGTGGGTTTCTTGTGTACTTATAGGGTTTCTGGTCCCAGTTAAAACTAGGATGTTATAGGGTCTCTAGCTCATGTATGTTTGTTTGTTGCAACATTTGTAATCCTAATTATCTTTTGAGTTTGTTGTGGGGTTGTTGATGGTTTATGATGTATCTTAATTTCAGCCTGCCTTCCTATGTATTGGGGGGCCCCATCAAAACACATTTTTTTACCTCTAATCAAAACATTCCTTTTATAATTATATACCATCCTTCAAACACTTTCCCTCTAGGTTATAAAATTTTATGTTAAATTATTTCATAAATAATCTCTTAATCTACACCATTATTAAATTATAGGAAAATTTTATTCTTTGAAACATTTAGAAAATTCAATTCAAATTATCCCTCTATTATCTTTTTGACAAGTAACAAAATTCTAAAATTACTAGATATGTTGCATATCTATACATTAAATAACAACAAACTCCATAATGAAATAACTTGTTTGATTACCACTTGATTCATTTAAACTAGGATCTAGTTATTCCATACACTAGAATAATTTTTTTCCCATATGCATATAAATAGAGGCTTATTTTTCATTATTCCATATCAAATTGCAAGATTAATTCACATTTATATCACTTGGAGTGAAGATTTTGGAGAATAGGTTTTTGCACATTTATCAAGAGGAAAATATTGGAGAAGACAACTTTTCTTTTTTATCAATCAAGGAAAATTTTGGAGGATAATTTAACTAAGTTGGTAGAGGATTTGTTTTGAGTCATCTTTAACTTGAAGAAGAAAATGGGACAACAAAGAAAAAGAAAAAATGAGTCTCAATGAAAATTGTCAAAAGAAGAAGAACAAAAGACGCATGAACAAAACTTACAAAATTATCATAGAAAGAAATAAGGTACATGCTTGTTTCTTCTCTCTCCCTGTCTCTCAAGTGTGTGTTTAGGACTTTTATTAACACCTCAATTTTTTTTTATTATAAATATATTTACAATTATGAAAACCATGTTAGATTTAACTTGGAAAATTTAATACTAAAAAATAGTCATCTTTCATAGACATGGACCTTGAAGTTATGGAGGAGACCCAAGTTCAAACAATGCTTGTTGGAGAGGAGTCAGGATCACTTCCTTCTACTAGTATGGATGAGCATATAAAACTAGCTAAAACTTCTCTCACTTATAGCATCATGTCTTATATCACCTTGTTTGCTTGCATACATAAACTTCACTTATATAGAATCATCTCTCGCTTTCTTTGCAAAATATTTTGTGACATGTAGAAAGGGCTCAACAAGCAAGAAGTTCTCATGTTGAAGTCGAGTCAAATCTAGATATTGGATCAAATGAATCCGCTGAAGAACACATGGACCTTGAAGATAGGGAGGAGGCCCAAGTTCACACAATTCATGTTGGAGAGGGGTCAGGATCACTTCCTTCTACTGGTATGCATGAGCATATAAAACTAGCTAAAAAGGTGATGAAACAAATTTCTTATAGAAATTTAGACCATTTACTTGAAATGGATATGGAGAAACTAAAATATTATGCCAACCAGCCTTATAATAAGAGAAAGAGGTCAATGACTAAATTTGTAAATGGAATAATCAATGATCATTTCAATCATCCTGATACACTTGAAAAAATCCAATTGTTATCACATTTAGTTCTTCGTAATGAGCTGAAAGAGTCATTACAATTGTTGGGTGTACATTCGGCATCAAATAAGAAGAAACACATAGGATTACAAAAGGATATTGATGAAAATGTTAAAAAGGGTTTAAATTCCATTGGGAAAGTATCTCGATTAGTGGATAAGGCCACTACAAGAATGGTGATGTTGACATCTGTTGTACATCAATATATAGCAAGAAAAAGAAAAATGTCTACACTTTCGGCTGAAATTGGTTATAATAGAACCACATTAATAAAATATGAGAAAAAGAGAAAGTTTTTGGATGAGAGTTCAAAATGAAATTGGGAAATTATGTGTAGAGCTCCCCATTCTGATAGGATTGAAGATGTTGCTAGGAACTTGATCTCAAGTTTTTGGCATGATCAAACTCGTCCATCATCAAATACTAGAGATGTTATGTGACACAAGATTGGGCTGGGTATTTATGAAAGTCATATCAAACATTGGCTAGACATAACACAATTTGAGATGTATATGAAATTTTGTAATGCATATCCTCATATAAAGATTGGAAATTTTCTTTTTGAAAGGTTAAAGCCATATTATGTGAAGATAAACAAGTTTTTTGAAACTTGGTGTTGCCATTATCATATTGAATTTGATCTCTACTATCAGGTGTTTCAAAAGATGAGAGAAGAAAGTTGTGGTTTTAAAAATGCACCTCCTAAATAGGCAAGTTTTTTCATAAAGACTATATTATGTGATCATGAAAATGGACCTCAAATAAACTGCATAAAAGGAATTTGTGAGACATGTGGAAATTTGGCTAAATTTCCTTCAAGAAATGAGGATATTGAGTTAACAAAGATAGTAAATTGCAAGAGGTAAGTATTGTTTTTAGAGAGTTTATTTGTTTCAATTTGATTAAATTTTTATTTGAATTCTCTAATGTAATGTTTCATTGATTGTGTGGTTTATTGCTTATTCACATATTTTACTCACACAAGTACAAGTATGTAAAGTTGCAAACAAATTTTGGGAAATAATCCACAAGGTTGAACTATGTAGAAGAGGAGATTCCTATTGGAAAATTTATGGAAGATTTTTGAAAATTGATACAACCATACACACAACATTCCTTTTTTTCTAAGTGGCAAGCACAACAATTCCAAACATTGAGAGATACTTTCCCACTTGGAATAGTTATATCAGTAGTTGACTTTGCAGAAAATTACTCCTTTGTACATCAAAAGGAGATTCAATAAGAGTATTACTTTTCAAAGCAGATCACTATTATGGTTCAGGTGTGTTATTGACATGCACAATTAGAATTGGATGGTGTTGAGATTACAGATGAAGAATGAGCCATTAAGAAAGAATATCACTTTTATATTAGTGATGATAAAGAGCATGACACACTTTTTGTCCAACATTTCTTTACAATTTTCTTTGAGAATTTGAGAAGCAGGGGTGTAAAATTTGAAAATCATTTTGTATTGTTAGATGGATGTGCGACACAATTCAAATATTCACGACCATTCTATTCACTTTGTAGATATCATAAAATCTACAAAATACAACATGTTTGGAGTTTGTTTGAGAGTGGGCATGGAAAGGGTGAGCATGATGGAGCAAGAGCTTGCATCAAATGAGCTTTAAGAAAGCATCAAATGAGTTATCTAGAAGATCGTATAGACAATGCACATGATGTGATTGAATGGTGCAAGAAACACTTTGCATCAAATGTGATCGACACATCTTCGAGAACAAACTGACACATTCCACATAGAGTTTTTTGGGAGATATCGAGTATGTATAAATTACATTTTCAAAAATTTGAATTTATTTAAATTTAAATTTATATATATATACATGCTTGTTCACGTAAGTTTTCCAAGTTGTACATGTATCTAGGTATGGATACAAGATCGATGCATACATGCAAGAGGGTAGAAAAAAAAAGATCTTTGTATTGTGTTAGGAGTTCAGATAGTCGTCATGGATGGACATTACACATAAGGGATTACTCTTGTTTTTGTACTGTGTGCATTGCAAGAAACTTTGATCATGCATGCAAAAACCAAGAACTTGGATATGTTGGTAAATGGGATACAGTGCCACTAGTTGTTTCAAAAACATATGATGAAAATGAGGAAGAAAGATTTGAAGACATTCCTTTGATTTCAATTGATAATGACCATATTTCAGGATTGGTTAGAAAATGTACATGTGTAAGTTTTCAATAATTTAAATATTATATATATCTATTTAATGATCTTTAAAGACATTTCTAATTTTCTTAAAATATTTGTGTAAATTTGGTGTACAAGAGATGTTTTTGTAGTCATAGCAAAGCCTAGAAACATCAAAGGTGTTAGCTATTGTTTATTGCATTGCACAGAAGAGAGGAATAAGCTAACACAACCTAAAACAAGTGATGGAATGTCATTTCCCACAAGTGAGTTTTAATTTAAAATTATATATACATTGTGTTCACATATGCACATTACATTATAAACATTTAAATATATATTTTACAAACCTTGAGCATGAAAATGTTGTACACATTCCTATGTCTTACCTTAGGTTCATTTTTACCATGCAGGTTTTGTTGTAGCACAAGGGACATATCTAAAACAAGTCAAAGTTGTTCATCATGGGATTCATTTTGTTGACTATCAACCTGATAACAAGGTATATCATTATAGTCACTTAATAATTGCTACCGCCCAACATCTTCATGCAATTCCACATGCACGTGGCTGGAGAAAATGGAGACTAGATAGTGATGATCATCAAAAAATTCTACATGTTATTGAAGAGCGGGCTGAACCAAAATCTTTGACTTAGATTATATCCATGATTTTCAAGTTCACTTGTAACCCTATACATGTTCAAGTGAGAACTTATAGTAACTTGTACATAGTTGTAAATCATTTCAAATGTGTAAATTACAATTATATGTACATATTTGTTCCATGGAGAATTCTTAAGTTCAAGAATCTTTGGTAGCATCATCTCTCACATTTTTTTCTTGCATGTAAACCCATATATATGCTTTCAATACTTATTTAAAACCTAGTGAAGTTTTTTAAAATCATTTTTCCTAAATTACAATTATATACAACTTATATTTGTTTCATGGAATTCTTAAGTTCAAGAATCTTATATACGATTATATACAACTTATATTTGTTCCATTGAATTGTCCCATGGGAAATTATGTAAATTTTAAAATTAAGTATTATCTAATTATTTACACATATCCAAATGGAAATAAAAGTTCACATTCATTTCAATTGGAATAGAAAGTTATTTTTCCACCTTCCCCTTCCCACCTCCTTCTCTCCCTCCCCTTAACCCTTGAATTTTCTTGATTTTTCCTTTCCACTCTCTTTCTTGACTCCCGATTTTCCCTCCTCTCTCCACCTGATTTTCCCTGAACCGATTTTGATCCCTCTATATTTTTGATTCTTTCTTCGATCCACCTTTCCTTTACCTTTCCAGTCTCCATTTTCTTCTGATTCTTCGACCCTGAATTTTCATTATGATTTCGATCCTGCCACTCTTGATTTTTCGATCCATCTTTCTTCTGACGTTTATTTCCCTTGGACCTGAATCCTGATTTCATTGCTCCCATTTTTGATGAAGCGATGTTTCGATTTATCCCCGCTGAATCCTGGACTTCCTGATTTATTTTTCCCCTTTTCTGCTTCGCTTCGATCCATTTGATCTCTTCCTTAAAACCCCTTTATCTCGATGATTTTCTCTTTCCGGATCCTCATTTCCTCCTTCCTCACTCCTACTCTGGGTCCTCCTGATCCTTTCCAATCCTTGCCATCGATTTTCCGACTGAATGATTCATCTCCGGCTTTCTCTCCATCCTTCTATCCTCCTCCTGTCTCCTTTTTTGTCCTGTTTCCACCACCTTCCTTTCTTGATTCCCTTTTCCTTTCCTTCCTCCATTCCTTCCTTCTTCCTTTTCTCCATCGATTCTCCCTCCACCTTTTCTTCCATTTTGACTCGATTTTTGTCTCTTCCCTCTTCCCTTTGATCCCCTTCTTCCTCCTACCTTGATTCACACTGTTTGAAGGCTTCCTGATTTCAACCATTTATGCCGTTTGTATCCCTTCCACTCGGTGTCTTCCACTCTTCATCTGATGATAAATTGTGTACCCTCTCCCACTTCTACAATAATAGCAGGTCCTCCGTAGTTGGTGCATATGGGATTTTTCATGGCTTCTTTAATTTCCATGCTCTCCAAGAAAAACTTCTTGTTATCCTGCTTGAGGAGAGTGTTTTCACGACACTCGTGTTGAGCCTAAAAATCCAAGATTTGGAAAGCCATGATTACAAAATTTTAAGGAATAAAGAATGAAACCCTAAAGTTCATCAATTTTGCAACTCTACTACAAATTTTCTGTCATTTTCTTAATCCCCATATACTTTCATCTAGGTTCGTCGATCCTAAAACCAAAACTTAATCTGGTGTGGTACAAGCCCCAATTGCTTACTCAAAATATTCCTTTGCTTCTCATCTGGGTGAGGGAACTCCTTGAAAATCCTATAGCAAACCCAAAATAGCAATAAAGTGAGAAACAAAAATTCTCAACGAATGACAAGTATTGAATTTTTTAGTGAAAAAGGGCACACGCTTCCATTTCATTAATTTTTTGAGGAGTATGCATGTGATAGCACTTCTTTTTGGGATGGTTATCTTCCTACTCATCACCAGATCCATTCCCTTCCATGTTGTCATTTCCAGACCTGCTCTCATACTCTTCATCTCTCTATAGATCCCAAGTTGAGACTCTCCACTGCTGCTGCCAAACATGTCTCTGTTTCCTTCCAAGCTACTTGTCTTTCTAACAATGCCCATCATAAATATATACTTAGTTAAATATCTATAAACAAACAAAATGCCCCTAAGAAAATCAAATTAATATGCATTTCCACATCAATACCCATGTTTTTATGATTTCTGGTTGAGGGGAACACCTACCAGCATCAAGGAGAGCTTGGGTGCAGAGCTATAGATGTTCATGTTCATATTAGACCTTGGCTAAGGGGCAACAAAACAAGGTTGTGTCATTCCAATACTGTTAGATGAGATCTCAGAGAAAAACCTTTTGTTTGAATCGTTCCTGCCCTGAAGTAAACTACCCAATCCAAAACTCATCCCAAAATGCTTTTTAGTCATTTCTAATATATATACTTTTTAATTATATACTTTTTAATTATATAATTTTTATTTATATAATTTTTATTTATATACTTTTTATATTATATACTTTTTATTATATACTTTTTATTATATATTATTATTATAATATATTGCAATAATAAGTATATTATATATTATAATATAAAAAATATATATTTTAGATTTATATTAATATTACATATTATAAAATAAAACTATCAAAAAATGGGAGAAAACAAAAACAAACAAGAGAAAAAAAAACATACGGTATAAACAAATGACAAAATTGATTCATGTCAGGGGGTTCGACCGAACCCACTTTGCAAGTTCAACTGAACCCCCATGAAATACATTTTTTAATTATATTTCAAAGTGGTTCGGTCGAACCATAGTTTGACCAAACATATTTTTCTGGTTCGACTGAACAGTAGTTCGACTGAACCACCCTTTTTTCACCTCCACCCTCCGAGACACCAAAATTGTCCAAAAATTTTCACTTCAAAGCTCGATTTGAGAATGAAAATGGAGGAGACTTCACAAACCCAACTGGTATCTATCAGCCCTCAGAATGAGCTATCCAACAAATATAATTTTAATATGTTTTGGTTTTATTATCTATTTTTTTTAAAGTTTGATTAAATATAGGTTTTTCACCGAAAATGAAGCTCTTTGTTCTACACATGTGGAAAAATAGAAGATTATCAAAAAAAATTTGAAAAATATGAGTGTACCAGATATTGGAGTCCTTGATCCAACAAAAAAAAGTATGAATTTCGATACATACAATAAAAGTTACGCGTTATACGGTCACACTATGTCTTAATTGTAATTGGTTTGACTTTGAAATTTGATTAGAGAAAAAATATTCAATAAAAAACTATCTAACCAAGTCGAAGCACTAGATATCAGAGTTACAAATCTAAATTCAAAAGAATTAGAATTTTATCCTTCAAGGAAAAAAATTTATGCATTATACGGTGCGCGTCACTTTTTTAAAATGTTGTTTTCTGAAAAAAAACCAATTTTCGTGGGAGATGGAAAAAGAAGTGCAATCTGATTCCAAATTTTTTTTAAAAATATATTTTTGGAATCTACAGACAAAATGTGGCAAGACTCTAGTTTACATCATCTTCAAATTCCTCACAGTTTAGCCGCATAGGTGCTCGAATGTGAAGATTTAGTTAAAAATAATAATTTTAGTGTCCAGTTTGGCCAAAAATTGTAAACCACTATTGTGGGATCACCCAAGAAACCTTTAAGAGGACAATCCTTGTCTTTTGCAAAGATAATTTTTCACAAGTACAATCAAGAGGCCAATATGTCAATGCTTATCCTATAAAGACATGATAGAGGGTAGTTTACAAGCATCTAGAGGACCAGTTTAAACACATTCCAAGGGTCTAGGAGCTTCATCACTAGCTGAAGCACATTTCAAGGGGCTTGAAGAGAGAAAATAAAACAAGAAAACTTCTTGGGAATGCAAAGTAAGCTAGCCTATTTTTAAGCCTTGTACCTTTTTCAAAATCAATCCCTAGATGCTCTCCTATGCTTGGGATGAGATATAGGACAATTAGGCTAGTATTTTGAGTTAGCTCTTTCTTTCTTTTTTGCTTTGCAAGCAGAAAACACAGTATTGTAACTTAGATTTTATCAGTCATTACATTGAGAAAAAACATTTTATAACTCATTTTCAAGCAAAGGATACAAATTTTAGACTTGTTTTTATGTAAGAACACCTTTCTATCAATAAAGTTTAGTTTTTTTGTCTTCTCAACAATTGTTTCATTATGTTCAAATGAATGGTTGATATATATTTATGTGTTTTATGTTTAAATCCTCCAATATATTGGCTCATTCCAACACCCTTAGGAAAAAAATGTATGTCATGTAGGTCATAAGTTATGTTACTGAAATTCAAACTCTTTATTTGTGAAAATACCTAATTTTCCTTCTAAAGGCTACAAACATTTCAAGATTCTTATGAAATACTTATGTATGAGCCTGTTAAACACTTCATTTGTGTAAGAACCAATTTAATAACTAAAAAATTGTGTGTCAAAATAGTAGTACAAGTCATTCTAGGTTGGTGTGTCACCTTCTTAGTCACTCCAAGTCCATCTTTGTATTTTTCTTCACTCTTTTGTCTACAATAGTAAAAATAGTTTATTTTAGGTTATGAAACCAAGGGGAACCAACCCTCTTTGGAGGTTCTTTTCCACTTGAGGTGACCCACAACCTATAAAAATTCTCATGTTTCACAAGGCAGTTGCATTCTAAACATAGTAAGTGTGCATACTTTAGTGATAACATTTATGTTTTTTAAGTTATTGAGCAAAAATAAAAACAAAATTAATTTACAGGAAAAAAATAAACTTATAATCCTCACCTAAAATTTATCACTACTATACTAGCTCATAAATAGGGCATTAGAAACCAAGAAAACCCAAGGAAATTGCATCGAGAAGGGCACACATGATTTCTTATTATGGTTATCATATCATGTAATTGATTAGAGAATTTGAGTGTGGTTACATTTCAAAAGATGTATATGTGTGGGTGAGATATTATATATTGTTAAATTTCAACAACTTCGAATTTTAATTCAACAATATTATACTTGTACTTTTATATATTTATGTTCTTACACACTTATATAAAATAGAAGGCTTAAGGTATATGCTTTGAATTTAACACTAAAAAAAATTTAGCAAATATAAAATCATAGCATATTTTTCCTTAATAACCAATAGTTTTAAATTAAAATGTAAAATAATGTTAGCAAATATTCCTTTAACATTTGCTTAAAAAGAAAATTTGATTGCCTTATTATGTCATGAGATTAAAAATTGCAATTTTCTTATCATGTAGTTCGATGATATGGAGTGGAAAACCATTCAAGAATTTAAAAATATTAATTTACATATTTTTATTTGATGTTATGTTTATTTTTTATTTTTTTAAAGTTATTAACAAAAAATCAAAGCAAAAGTAATTCATAGGAAAAAAGGAAAATTATAATCCTCATCTAAAATGTATCACCGTTGTAGTTGCTCATAAATAAGGCATTGGAAACAATGCAAACCTAGAAAAATCAAGTCGATAAAGGCACACAAGATTTATCATTATGTTTATGACAACTACATGTTACATTCAATGTCATATATGTGCTCTAACTCAACTATTCAATGTCATTTTCCCAAATGGTGTTTGACACCCTATTCTCCTCCCAAGACCCCATTATGGTGTAGTGCTTTAGCAGATAAATAGTAGATTTTATTTCAACATTGCAAGTCAGGACGCATATTCACTTTCGCTAACCTATTTTCTCTATTTTAGAAATTAATTGTAGATCTAAATAATTTACATCAAACAATAAATAATGTGGTAGTTGATGTAGGCATTTTTATGATGTCTCTTTTATCATATATTTCTATATGAGTGTATAATTTTTGTTGGATCAGTTTTCATTGGAAAGTCCAAGCTTAAGTCAATAATAGAATATATGACTTGCTTAGATCCTTTTATAATTCTTTTTATGTACTTCACTAGTCAAATGAATTCCCACTACAATTTTCAGTGTGTTTGTTATAATATATGATACATCTTTGTCTAAAGATTCTGCTACTTAGGCATAATGTCCTTGGTTGGTTCAGAGATGTTGCATAAACACAAAGACCACTTATTTTGTAGTTGTAGATTAGATTAGTGTCATACATTTGATTGTAGTTTTGGGTGTGTTGTTGAGTTCCAACCTATACTTGTGATATCATGGAACCTCATTATTCTTTCCTATAAAAAATTGGCCCTTCCATGTAGATGTCTTGTCCTCATCACTATAATTTGAACCCTTCATGTGTTTGCATCATTACCAAAATTTGACATCTATCTCAACTCTTGATCTCTACATTTTTGCATACATTTTCTGTAAATATGCATAGTCTCAGGTCCCTAATTAGTTTTATCCTTGTTGGTAAATACTTGAAATATCTCCTTTCCAAATACTCAATTTGTCACTAAGTATCTTAATTTTGATATTTAGGTTGTGATACTAATATTTACGCTTCATAGTTTATTAGTTCTGAATAAAGAATGCTAAGTGAAAAAAAACACTAGATTGATTATTATTGGCTAAATAAAGCTATAGTTATCATATCTTTAACCCACTCCTTGGCATCAAGTAGAGTAGTCAATGGTCTCTCTCACATATATTTTTGCAATGTGTAGATCATGCTAACTAATATAAGTAGGCATTCTCTTTTCCACCAATTCATCCACCCCATTTCCATTGTATGTAACTCTCTTCTCGCCTGAAACATTCACATAATTGTATTCAATTCATTTTTTCTTCTGTTTTATAAACGATAATCTTAAGAAAGACAAATGAGTCTTGAGCTAGAAAAATTGACTAACTCTTAGTGTTGATTCCATTTTTCTTGCAAGAGCACTGGGCAAACCTAGAAGCAGTGTCATTCTACAAAATATCTATTCATTAACCACTTGGAAGCTCTATTGTGCATTTTTCAATCAGTTATAACAAGAAGGGGTATTTCAATTTTGTCATTTTTACTTGCTAGGATTTATTATACCACTAACATCCTTTAGAATCATCATATTTTTCTTATTGCTCTTATACAAATGAAGGGACTCCAAAAGACACTAACAAAGAGAACCCAAAAAAAAGACACATCAAATATAGATAAAACATTGAATATACATTGAATAGAGAAACAAGAATATGGATTTATTTATTGAAATATGTTGGTTAATACCTCAGCCATATTAGTTGTATGGTTGAAGAGTGTAGGCAATTCCATACTTCCAATGTATGCATCAACATCCACAATGAGTTGTTTGAAAGGAATGTCGATCTCAAGAAAATTAATCCCCACCCTAATTACAAAAAGGAAACATATTATACCCATACATTCTTCTCATTATTTAATATTTTATTTAATTTACAATTGAAAAGAAAAATCATATACTTATCAATACTTTCGTGAAGTTTATGAAAAATAGGTTCATTTTCCTAGACGACATCCTTGACAAGCCTTTCAAGTAGTTTTTGTTGTTTCCCCAACTCCATATTTCTTGTAAGAGAGGAAGGATAAACATTTACAATAAACAAGAATAAATATTAAAACATATCAAGATTTAATTAATTCCTTTTTCTACAAAATAGAGTTGTCGATGATGCCTTCATCCATCCAAAAATAGAGTAACATTTTTTCACTTCATTTTTACAAAAAAATAGCACATTCTAAGCGACATTAGAAACTTCCAGATACGCCCTAAAAGAGGTTTCTAGATACATCGAAGAAGAAATTAGAAGAAATAAGATAGAAGAATTAAATGTCGTGGGTGGAGTAGATGAAATGATGTGGCATGGGAGATTAGTCGATAGAGCTAGAAGTCCGCATCCGCCAACACTCCCCCTTAATCTTCACTACCATATATGTCTACTATTACAATTCCTTCCTGGAGATTCTCAAAAACATTCTTTGCAATCAACTTTGTGAAGATGTCTACTAGTTGTTCTTTGGACCTACAAAACTCAAGATATATGTCACCATTGTTCACCAATTCTCAAATAAAATGATATCTTGTATCAATACGTTTGCCCCATTTATGAAAGATGCAATTTTTGGATAAAACGGTTGTTGAATTATTATCACAATAATTTTTTGTAGGTTCTTCTTGTGGATGCCTTAAATCTGAAAGTACTCTTCTCATCCATACTGCTTGGCAAGCTACTGATGTGGTTGCAACTTATTCCGCTTCAGCTGATGAGAGTGTCACAATTGGTTGTTTCTTTGATGCCCAAGAGATAGCACCCAATCCTAGATGAAAGATATACCCCGAAGTGCTTTTTCTATCATCCATGCTACCTCCCCAGTCATTATCCATATATCCAATAAGTTTGTAATCATCTGAAGATGTATACAAAATCCCAAAGCTCTTTGTTCCAGCTATATACCTTAAAAATATTTTTCCAAATTTCCAATGTGTTTCCTTTGGTTTGTCCATGAATCTAGAAATGAGACTAACCCCATACATGATATTTGGTCTTGTGGCAGTTAGATACACAAGGCTGCCAACTAATCTTTTGAATAAAGTTGAATCAACACTAGGACTTTTTTCATCCTTGCTAAGTTTTAAACCCAATGCAACAGGTGTAGGAGTTGGATTCACATTTATCATCTTAAATTTCTTCAAAAAATCATTAGCATACTTTATTTGACATATAAAAATTCCTTGATCATTTTGACTTACCTCTATCCCAAGAAAATATCTCATGAGCCCCAAATCAGTCATATCAAATTCTCTTTCCATGCCTGTCTTGAATGAGTTAATTGACATGTTACCTATGAATATAAAATAAAATGCATACAAACAAACTATCAATATTTCTCCTTCATCATTCACTTTGACATACAAAGTTTGTTCATTGCCACACTTGCTAAACCCATTGTTCACAGAATAAGAGTATATCCTACTATACCAAGATCTAGGAGATTGCTTCAAACCATATAGTGCCTTTTTCAGTTTGTATACCTTATGTTCTTCTCCAAAAACTTCATAACCGAGTGGATATTTTACATACAATTATTCTAAAATTCCATTCAAGAATGCCGATTTGACAGCCATTTGGTAAACCTTCCAATTATTTTGAGCTGCTATAGATAAGACCATTTTAATGGTATCCAATCTTGCTACAGGTGAAAATGTTTCATTGTAGTCTATGCCAGACTATTGTGTGAAGCCTTTAGCTACTAGTCTTGCCTTGTATTTCTCTACTATTCCATTAGTATTATACTTTCTCTTGTAAACCCATTTAACTCCAATCACATCCTTGACTTTAGGAATCTCTACTAGATCCCAAGATTGATTCTTTTCAATTGACTGAATTTCTTCATCCATGGTTGTAATCCAATTGTTATCTTTAATGGAATCCTCAAAATAAATTGGATTAGATTGTGTTAGGAATGCAAAATTAGAGCATAAATCATCATTTTCAGCCTCTTGTATTTCATCATAAATCTCTCTTAGACTACATTTCTTCTTTGAAGTATTTATATTCCTTGATCTTAGTGATGCAAGTGTTGGATTAGAAGACTCACTATTGTTGTTACTTGCTGGAGTAGGTGCCTTAGAACACACTGTAAGAACATTTTCTTTTGTAGTAGGATTCACAACTTGAGCTTCATTCTCTTCATTCTCTTGTGGAACACTAGCTGCAATTGTAGTTGTTTTGTCTATGTTGCCATCACATGCTTATTCTTCAACAAACTCAACATCATGGCTTATTATCACCTTCTTTGTGATAGGATTGTTTAGCTTATATGCCTTGGATTGTTCACTATATCCCACAAATATACACATCTCTCCTCTATCATCTAGTTTCTTTCTCAACTCTTGTGTTATCATGGAGTACACCACACAACCAAAGACTCTCAAATGTGCTATATTATGCTTTATTTTTCTCCAAGCTTCTTTTGGTGTTTTATTTATCACTGCTTTTGTTGGACATCTATTTAATATGTATACCAAACATGCAACCTCTTCATCCCAATACTCATTTGGTAGGTGTTTTTATTTTATCATACTTTGTACCATTTCCATAATTGTTCTATTCTTTCTCTCGGCTACTCTGTTTTGTTGAGGAGTACACCTTTCTATAAATTGTTTCCTTATGCCATTTTCTTTGCAAAAATTCTAAAAAATCATTTGATATGTATTCACCACCTTGATCGATTCTCAATGTTTTGATATTGTATTCAATTTCTTTCTCAACTTTTGTCTTGAAATCCTTAAAAACAACAAATACATCTGATTTTTATTTCAATAAATAAACCCATACTTTTCTATTGAAATCATCAATAAATGTCAGGAAATCAAGATTTCCACTTATGGATGGTGTTTGCATCGGTCCACAAAGATCTGAATGCACTATCTCAAGTGGATGCTTTTCCCTATAAGACTCTCCAATTGGAAAAATTTTCCTATGTTGCTTTGCCAATATGCAACTGTCACATGTTGTCCTAAGCAGCTCTATTGGTGGAATTCCATACACCATTCTTTCTTATATAACAATTGTAATCCTTTGAAGTTTAAATGCCCAAATCTTAAATGCCATAGCCAAGATTCATTTTTGTATGAAGCTTTGAAAGCCAATTCAGCAACCTTTTGAAATCCTTGTGGCTCTAAGAATAGTTCACTTTGAATTCTAAGTGGAAACATCCTATTTTTTGTCATTTCAACTTTTACAATCAACCTATTGCTTGGTTTCTTTTCTAGAATCACACATTCACCATTTTCAAAGTATATTCTATATCCTTTTTGCACTAGTTGTCCAATGTTTATGAGATTGTGTTGCAATCTAGGAACATAGTATACATCAAAAATATGCTTCTCCTAATCTTCCTTAGTTCTTATTTTAATTGACCCTTTTCCCATGACTGATACTCGATGATCATCCTCCAATTTTACTTCTGATTTTACCGAATCATCCATTGTTGCAAACATCTCCTTACTCCCACTCATGTGATTGCTACATCCACTATCTAGGAACCATATTTCTTTAGAACTCTCTTGTGCTACATTGCATGCTATCAATATGTTGTTTTATTGACTAGTGTTGGGTTGGTTTTCATTTGTAAAGTGTGCCTTTTGCTTATTCATGTCATTTTCCTTTTTCTACATTCAGATGCAAAGTGCCCAAATTTATTGCAATAATGACATTGGATATTAGATTTATCATACCTTTCTCCTTGATGATGGATATGAGAATGGTTGTTTCCTCTTCCTCTTGCTGGTGTAGAATGAGTATGTGAGCTTAATGCTAGTCTTCTACTTTCAAATTATGTATTTTCTCTTCCTCCTCTTGGTGTAAAACATCCTCTGCCTCTGCTATAATTTGATCTCCCTCTTATTCTGCCAAATGAAAGCTAAGTCTTGAATGCATTCTCCAATGATGATGTGCTTGATAGATTTAATCTTTGCTCATGTGCCAAAAGTGATCCCATTAATTCATCTACCAATAACTAAGTAAGATATTTGGATTCCTTAATGACTACTACAATTGAATCAAACTTTGTAGGTAAGCTTCTAAGTATTTTCTCTACAACTTTTTGATCCCCAATAGTTTTTCCATAGGATCAAATCTGATTTACTACTGCCACTGTATGAGTGAAGAATGAATCTATTGAATCTAAATCCTTCATTTGCAGGTTTTCAAAATCCCTTCTAAGGAATTGTAATTTTGTTGTTTTCACCTTGCCTGTGCCTTGGTAACCTTTTTGTAAACTTTCCCATGCCTTTTTTGATCTTGTGGTAGCTACTACTTTTGGAAAGATTGATTCTTCCATTTCCTACTAAATAAAAAACAATGCTTTGGCATCCTTCTTATTTTCTTTAAAAAAATCCTTCTCTGCTTGTGAAAGAAGCTGATAAGTTTGTTGGTCTGCTAGTTCAGGGAATCCATTCTCAACCAAATCCAAAACATCCTAGAAGAAAAATAGGGTTTTTATTTTTATACTCTAGAAACCTTTTTTTTTTTCATTAAAAATTTGAATCTAGGGTTGTGAAATACTTCCACTTGCTCCTACCATGATTTTTCAAAATAAAAAATTTACCACTACTCACTGCTATTCCTTTGTTTCCTTTTCCAAACTCTCCCTCTCCATTCCCTTTTGTATGATTAAAACCCTATAATTTTTCCCCTTTGAGATCTGCGATCTCTTTGCAACAATTTTTGCAACAAGTTAACACCTCCTTTGTCTTCAGCAATATAGTCTCCAAAAATAGTAGTAACTTTCTTTCTCCAACCTCTGATGCATTTGCTCAGTCTATAGCTTTCTCATTCTTCATGCAACAACTAGAAGCTTCTTTAACAAGATCTATAGATCAAATGAGTAGCAACTTTCTTTCTTCTAAATGGCCTCTCAAGACTGGGTCTTCTATGCCATGATCTACTCACAAATTCTTTTGAATCCTCTTCAACATCAACTCTCACAACTTCAAGATTTTTTGGACAACATCAAATACCATTGACCTGCTCTAATACAAATTTGTAAGAGAGGAAGGATAAACATTTACAACAAACAAGAAAAAATATGAAAATAGATCAAGATTTTATTAATGTCTTTTTCTACAAAATAGAGTTTTCGGTGATGCCTTCATGCATCCAAAAATAGAGTATCATTTTTTCATTTAAGTTTTACAGAAACAGAGCACATTCTAAGTGATAGTAGAAACTTCCAGTTACACCCTAAAAGAAGTGTCTAGATACATCAAAGAAGAAAGTAGAAGAAAGAAGATAGAAGAATTAAATGTAGTAGGTGGAGTAGATGAAATGACGTGGTGGGGGAGATTAGTCGAGCAGAGCTGGAAGTCCACATCTACCAACATTTCTGACATTTATTTGGTGGAGAATCTTGTCTTATCTCTTCGACTCTTTGAATATGGATGTGGGAAACTTCTTTAAATCTTCCCATTTGAGTTCCTCGTCGTAATTCTCTTGCTGATGATGTTGAGATCCAAAAACATTACTTGATCTTCCAAACAATCTAGTGCTCCTAGAATAACATAATAGAGTAATTTTTAGAAAAATAGATGACAAGATAATACACTAATATAAATACCAAAGGTTTTTACACTTTATTTTTGGTGTAATTATAAATGAGTTAGGATTATGCATTTATAAAGCATAGTAATTTTACAATTTGTTTAAAAAATGACTTAACAAAACTTAAATTTGATTATAAAATTTGAATTTGTGGAGAAATTCTATACAAATAAATTAAAAAAAATTGCTACAATTTGATAAATTGGTCAAATGTTATGCATGTTCAAAATTTAGATCTTTAGGGTTTAAAAACACAAGTTTGAAAATATTGTATTAGCACTCAATTCTAATATTATGTGAGACTTATGATATAAATGAATAAATCTAGGCTAGAAACAATCTATATTGAAAGAAAATAACTATTTGATACATTAGAGACATATGTACAAAAATATGAATGAATTAAATACAATCTTATTCACTAACAATGAACTCTTAACCTTTAGTTGTAGTTGATAGAGGATACATAAAGAAATATAAGAATGATGAGTTAACCTTTTGAAATGAGAATAATGATTCGGCCTTTTGAAATGGGAAGTTTGGGATGATCTGAACAAATTGCTTAGAACAAAAGAATTTAATGCAAAGTTTTCCTTGAAACTCCAATTATTCATGTTCAAAATGGAAGATGGAATAACAATATCAAATCACATTATTAATTTGAGGTCTCTCATTAGAAACTAGAAGAATTCAAGGCTTTGGTAGATGATGATGATGCTAGAGCTATATTGTTAAATAGTTTTCCTTCAAAATATAACAATGTTATTTTTACACTTAGTCAAATTACTTCTCAAAACTTAGAAGATACAATTTCATCCCTTTTAGTAGAAGAAAAGAGAACAAATGTATATTCAATCTAAAAGCAATTTTCAGAAGGCTACTACATTATATTCACGAAGCAATAATAAAATTTCAAGTACAAAAAAAAGGGAAATTGCATGTTTCTACTATAAGAAAAGAGTTCACATAGTTTGGTCTTGTAGAATTTGAGCCAGTGGCCTTCTTAAAAGAAAACTCAAAGATTAATCAAATGAAGGTAACTTAGTTTGTATTGAGGATAAGGATGAGTATCCACCAAATGATGATTTTTTTGATATTATTAAGAATTGATTAGTTCTTTGAGCCATCACATTAGAGGTTGGTGCCACTAGAGGATGGAGGAATTTTCATCATGTCAAGTTAGCTTATCACTTTGAGATGGTGCTTTTCTTGAGAAGCATTTTTTCTTTTTTTCTTTTTTTCCTTGTTGATGTTGATTGATTTCAAGAATACATATATTGTGAAGTCTAATTTTTGGAGACAAGTAAGAGATTTGGTGTTGAGTATGGACTATTTTTCAATGAGTTTACAAGACTATGATCGAGAATTATATGCTTACAAGGGTAAAGAGACAACTAGATGGAACCCTATGTTTGCAGAGCTCAATATGAATTGTTGTCAAATAATTTGAGAATCAATGATTCAGAATTTTGGAAAAATGGTGGTCCAAGAACTTAGGAATTTAGCTCAAAGCTAAACCCTTTAGAGAGTCATGAGGAAAATTGATGGAGTCCCACTTGATTTAGGATTTTTTTCTTCAAAGAAATAAATTTTCATGAATTCATATTTATGAAATCAAGACTTTTTTTTATGTAAGCCTAAAGGGGAGGGGGTCCCTTGGAAAGGTGAATTCAAATATTTCAAGTATACATTTGTAGAAATAGTTTAATAAGCGTGGAATGCTAGCATAGAATATTACTGTATAATTATGCTTAATTGTTATATTACATTGTTACCACTACATTGTTGATTTAGTTAGAAAATTGTAACTGTACCCACCTTGTATATATTTGTACAACTTCTAATCTACAATAATTTTAATCTAGCATTTCACCTTTCACAATCATTTTTTTTTAATCTTGTCTAAGATTCAACTATTTTCTATTATTGTAGTGAAAGAATATAAGTCAAGGCCTCTTTTTGGGATTTACAATATCCTTGGCACAAATTTTTCCAAAGGTTTATGCACAATGAACATGTTTGCTCTGTAATTTAGCCTAGCATGGTGAAGTCAACATTATGACTGTGGAAACCTTGGTGTATCTTTCATGCAGTTGCTAGCTCATTTAATTTAAGGGTGTGACCAATATTTACCTATGCTCCATAGAGTTTCATGGATGGGGATGATGGCATGGTACACATTTTGGGGATGACCATCCGAGGGTATTTTTTGGGACAACATGAGGATGGAAATATATATATAAATTTTCCAAAATATATTAATATGTAGAGAGAGAGATATTCAAGTTTTTACAAGTATAAAAGAAACCTTATGTTTATAATTGTATACTTGTAGTATAAAAATCAATAACAATAATATAACATTATATTTTTACATGTCCAACTTCAAATTATTAAAATTGATCCTATGGGTTGAGTTTAATTAGTTAAAGCATTGATTTCTCATTGTGGGGATCTAAGTTCGAGATCCAAGCTCAAATACCAAAAGGAAATCTAATATGGAATTTTAAGTTGTGACTCTTGCTCTTTCATAATTGGCTTTTAATTTGGAGTTGGTTTCTAAATAAGTGGATTTATAAGTTGTGCTCTTTGTCTTCCACATATGGTATCTAGTAGGTTTACTGAAAAATAGATGGTATTAGTCTCATGATTATACTTGCAGGAACTTGCATTAATCTCACATTAAGTCTTATATAGATAAAATATTTATAAATGATGTAGTAATATTAAAAAATTATTACTAAAGCTGACCTGGTCTAAACTAACTAATGCAGTTTTCATTTAGAAGAAATACTTTTTTATTTATTTTACATGTTGCTTAGAAAAATTTCACATAACTGTTAGAAAATGTATAGTTGGTATTTTTTGAATTTGAACTTTGGTGTAATCCAACCCTAATATAATTTATGTCACACAATTTCTTGAAGAGAGACTACTAGAAATTAGAATAGCAATTAGTATATTATTTTGAGATTATATTGCTAAAATGCTTATTACACTTAGACAATTTTGATACTTCTACTAAAAAAAAAATTATACTTCTAATTTTCAATAGATTATTTTTTGTTGATGTAAATTATTTCTTATTGTACTTTAAGTTGTATTCATCTTATTTGGTAGATATTATGTATATTATTAGATATTTTAGGATATGACATTTTTTATTTTCGTAAAATTTGGTTTTTGAGAATCTTTTTATTTCAAAAGGATGACTCATCACTCTCATCTCTTTATATATCCTCTATAACATCAAACTAAGAGGTTAAGAGTTCATTTTTGGTGAATAAGATTATGCTTAGTTCATTTATCTTTTTGTATATATGTCTTTGATACATCATATATCTATTTTATTTCAATTTGAATTATTTTTATCCTAGATTTATTCATTTATATTGTAAGTCCCACATGGTATTAGATTCGGGTGCTACTTCAATATTGCTCAAACTTGTGGTTTTGAACCAAAAATATCTAGAATTTTGAACATGCATGACATTTGATCCATTTATCAAATTCTAGTTTTTTTTTGTTATTTTGTATAGAATTTCTCCATAAATTCAAATTTAAGTTTTGTTAAGTAACTTTCTATAAAATTTAAAAAATTACTATGCTTTATAAATGCATACTCCTAGCTCCTTTATAATTGCACCAAAAATAAAGTTCCAAAACATTTTTATGTTTAGTCTAACATAAAAATGTCACACAGCACACACTAACTGTGAAGCTATTGATATAATAACTCAAAATTAAATTCATCATCTACATTGGCAATGGTAATGGAATTTTTGGGGCTGGGTAAGGAAATCCATCAAGACATAAAGTATAAAAATATTTGTAAAATATTGTAGTTGCAACTCCTCTATTAAACATGCATACCAAGTGAGCAACATAGAGTAGCATGAAAATTATTTGATAAAATAACTCAAAGAAAGGCAATCCCATGGAAGAGCATGATTGAAAGATATGCATTTAATGGATTGATAAAAAGGCTTGGAAACCTTGAAACAACCATGATTGGAAGGTTGGGAAACCAAGTCGCGTGCCCTTCACATCCTTCCTACATGCCCTCATAGTTGTGTATGTAAAATGAGAAAACTTAGACAAGGCATGGAACTTTTTAGCTTAATTCCTGAAGGAAAATTATTCTTAATGGTCGTAGTGATAATGGATATACATAAAATGGAAGGTTTAGATTTTATTTTTAATTATTTCCTATCCATGTGATCCAAACCTTAACATTTCCCATTTTCCTAGCTTATAATCTAACATTAATTTCAATTTAACTTGTTACTTATACTTTGTTTAATATAGTGTTATAAGTACCTTAATAAGATGTGATGATCAAATAACCCTCTTAGATCATGCTAGTAATATGTGTATGATGGAGGAGCATCCCTAGTTGTAAAGCAATCATGTATCAACCAAAAATATTTCCTTTTCTTGTATTTCATTCTAGAGTAGTTTTAGTATTTCATTCCACATTTCACCACATTATCATTTCTCAACTTGCATAGCAAGATATAACATGTACATAAGGAAATATATCACATATCTAGATTTCAAATCATTTGTGTTTGTTTTTTGAAAGTTATCACTCTTGGAATTTAACTATATTTCATAGTTAGAGCATTTTGGGCCAACCTGGTCCATATTTCTTAGTGTGGACCTATTCTAGAATGTGTGGAGCTTAATAAGACACCATATAATGATTTTGGGTCCAATGGGATCTATCTAGGAGATTCACAAGTCATTTCATTTTGTGATGGAGTGTCTTTTCATATTTTGAGGCCGACCTTCATATGTGATCATTCATTGGGTTTTGTAAACCCTTGTGATCGACACAAACCTTTGTTGGAGTTGGAGAACCATATTTAACAGCATTTTTAATCATTTGGAAGTTATTCATTAGTAAGTCATTGAGTTAGAGATAGTTTAGGATTCAATATTTTTTATCTTCCCTATTGAGGGACTATAATAAGGCCTTTGGCCAATTGTAACGTTGAATTCCCATCCGATGGGCCTGTCAGCCTTGGTTATTCACCCATGAGGCATATGATGCATGAAAAATACCAATACAATAAAGGATCACATTTTCAAAATACTTGTGTTATTTTCATTGTGTTGGCTCTAAGCTACATGGTTTGGACTATTCTTTCTGAACCCTCCATCTATGATTGCACCAAGTGGAATCAAAGTGAGTAGAAAGTCCTGAAGGCATTCCTTGTGGTGAACAGATCATCAACTTGAGGTAGACTGCATGTGTTTTCAACCGATCACCGACTGTGAGGTAGTTGAAACCCTTGTAGCCAAATCGCCAAATTGAGGCAATTGCACCAGATCCAAGGAGAGATGTCACTGAGGAGAGTGCCTACTATGGAAAATATCACTAGAAGAATGGATGAGATGTTGTAAATGATGTGCATAATGCAAGTCTAATTAGATGTAGTTGAAGAAGATAGAAGGTGAGGTCTAAACCATAGACAAGCAAATCAAAGTGATGATGAAGTTCAGGTCGCAAACCAATTTGAAGAAAACCTAGAAGGAGAAGAAGAGGAACTAGATCAAGTGAAAATGTTAAAATCTATTTTAAATATTGGGAAAAGACCTAGAGTTGAAATTCAAAATTATGTAGGAAATTTAAATCCTAAGGAATTAATTGATTCGATCAATGAAATGGAAGAATACTTTGATATGAAGTGTAACAATGAAAATTGTATTCCTTTGGAGGGAATAATTAATGATAAATTAGACCCGATATCACCTTGATCTAGTGTTGTGATGAGTTTTACACATCCACATTAGGCTTTAGGCCCATTTAAAGCTAAATAAGCCTAACTTTTCCTTAATTTAGTGTTGTGAAGTGTATTTAATTACACCTTCACATTAAATTTAGGAGGCTTGTAAACTAAATGGACCTAATCTAGTGTTGTACACTTTCACATTGTATTTGAGGCCATTTTTAGCTAAAAAAACCTATTTTTTCCTTAATTTGATGTTGTAAAGTGTAGTGTAGAAAAATGGACCCCTTGAAATTTTCACACTTGATATGGGAAAAATTAATGATAAATTGGACTTAATGTCACCTTGGTCTAGTGTTGTGAGGTGTTTTACACATCCACATTAGGTCTTGGGCCTTTTTTAAGCTAAATTCACTTAACTTTATCCTAATATAATGTATTTATTTACATCTTCACATTAAATTTGTGAGGCTTGTAAATCAAATGGACCTAATCTATTGTTGTAATGAGTTTTACACATTCACATGGGATTTAGGGCCATTCTAAGCTAAATAGACTCAACTTTGTCTTAATTTAGTGTTGTAAAGTGTATTTATTTACACTTTCACATTGAATTTTGGGCCCTATTGCATTTATGGCCTTTATATCATCATTAATAGGCCCCTATGACCCCATATTGTGCATCCTGAGGTATATTTTAATAAAAAACCTGACTAGATCAACATATGAACTTAATTTATGTACTCACTAACATTCTAGCTGGTAAAATAGCCCTTGTAGGACCCATTCACCATCTTGGGTGAATGAGTCCCATCCAAGTGGGACACATTCACCTAGGATGGAAAATGAGTCCTATTTGAACTATTTTCAAAGTTTGAGCGAGAAAAATTGGGTTTTAAGTTTAAATTTCTTCAATGTTGGCCTTGGGGATCAAATTAATGACCATGTGAGTGGATTGCCTATATAAGAAAGCTTTCAAATCGTCATTTCATCCAAGCATCATACCTTCATGTTATCAAGTCAAGCATTCAAGAGTTAAGCATTCCAAGTCTTCACAAGGTCATCAAGATAGCTTTCACGATCAATTCTAAGACATTCAAGGGAAAGATTCTTCATCAATTGTTGCAAAAATATAAGATCCATCATCATGGAAAGGTTCTAATTGCTTTACTTCATGTTCATGATTCATTATCTTATTTCATCATTTGGTTTAATTACCTAAACATGGTTTGACCAAGGAAAACCCCCATTCCCTAACAATGAACATTTTCTCTCTCTTTCTTTGTGTGATTGCAGATTTAGGTGCTTTGAAGGCTTGTAGATGATTGAAAAATAGGTTTCAAAATTTTTGGAGTCATCTCCCTACTTGCAAGGCCAATATTTTCACAAAATGTCATAGTCTCAAAAATTAGGGTTTTAGATCCAGATACTTGGATGTACATATTGAGTAGATCAAGAAGTGCATATCAGAACTTTGAATTTCTAGAAAATCCAAACTAGAATCATTCACCACAAGTGGCGAATGAGTTCCTTTTTTGGTCAATTTTGAGATTTTGGCATTTTTAGATACCCTTTTTCGAGAAATCTATTCTTGTGCAAAAACCATGATCTAGGACTAATTCGCCCAGATTGGTGAATGAGTCCGAGTGGGCCAAAGTTTCATAATCAGTAGCATTTTCAGTCTTCGTCCAAGTCTCGAACAAGTTTCCAGGTGCACATTTACAATTTCATAACTTTTCATTATAGTTTGTTCATCTTCCTAGGTCATTTGGTATCATTTTGCATATCACATTGTGTTTTCCAACATTTCATGTTTTCCAAGTTTACACTTGGTGGTGAACCACTCATTAGGCATCATTCAATCCCTAGAATAATCCCTATTTTAGATTTCAATCTCCTTTGCATTGGAATCTCAAGAGCTTGTTCTTGAGTGAAAGATTGAAAATAGCCTCTCTCCTTTTAGGTCCAAAACCCTAGAAGTGAAAGAGAGCCCCCCCTATTTTCTTCTTTTCATTTTGGTGAACCTACATTTATAATACCTTCTTTTCTGATTTGGATTCCATCATTATCCTAGATCTAGCTTGCATTGACTTTGCATTAGGGTTGCATTAGTTAATTGGCATCTAGGGTTTCTAAAATTTTGCATTAGTGAAAGTGCATATAGGTTGCATTTTTGCATCTTAAATGATTGAAAATAATCTAAAAATTGCATTTTCACTTGGGATACATATCATACAACATAAAAGGCATCAAAATTCATTGAAAAATCCTTAAAATTTTGAAAAAAATCCATATTGGGACTCATTTGCCACCTTGGGCGAATAAGTCCCAAAACAGATCTGAAATAGCCTTTTACAACACTAAAAACCTTTTTTTAAGCTTTTTTTTTATTCCATTGGTTAGTTGTTTCATTGGGTTGACTTTTTGTTACATGAATTTCACTAAAACTAGCTTCAATTAGTCCATTTCATGTATTGCTTCATTTCAAAACATTCCATTTTCATATCATTGCATAGTATAATCAGTAAAGTACCTTATTTCAAATATGAAAATTGCATTTCACTTTAAGCCATTGCTTTGCACTTTATTTACTTTTTCATGTTAGCATGTGTTCTTTTCAAGCATTTAGTGATTCTAGAATATCAAGTGGCTTGTATGATTTTATTTTCTCTACTCATGGGAATAATCTAGGAAAGCAAAGTAAAACCTTTGATAAGCATGTTGGATACCCTCGTAGTATCTACCAGATTTGTAAGAATGTCATAACACAAGAGGATGCAAGTGTAGACAATCATAACAATCATACTTGTTCTTCTCCCAATACCTCTCATATTAGTGATGAAGGTATCTTGGTGAAAGAGGATAAAAGCATTGAGAGTCTTTATTGTCCCTCTCCTCCTCCTCCTTTAGAAGATATTAGAAAAAAATAAAATGAGATCATAGCAACATTTCTAAATGTCACCTTACCTAATCTCCATTCATCATTTTCTTGTGAAAATGTTTTAGCCAAAGAGGATGATATCATAGATGACCATGAAAATCAATATTTTCCTTCTCCTACTATCCCTCTTCGATGTGAAGAGGATAGGTTAGTATTAGAAGATGCACCTATTGAGGGTCATGAGAATATCTCTCCTCCCTTCCCTAATGCCACTACCATTTGCGAAGATATATTTGGTAAGCATGAAAATCATAGTTTTCCTTCTCTTGGCACCTCCGCTACCTGTAATGAAGCTACTTTACAAAATCTAACCATGGAATGTGATGAACATCTTACAAGCTCTCCTACTAGGGTCAATAGTATGGCACAAGAGAATGAGACCTTAGAAAAATGCTAAACAAATAGAGCATTCTCCTAATATCCCCACTATTGATAAACAAGACAATTCAACCATTGATCATTCCCCTACTTGCAATGAAGTCATTTTGGAAGAACCAACCTCTGAATTTCAAGAACATTTGGTTTTTAGTTCCCCTAACAACTCTCCTCCCATGAAGAATATCATTGTGTGAGAAAATGACAACAATAATAAGGTGGCTTCCTTAGGTGATGACAAAAAGGTAATTCTAGATTTCCCTTTATTAGAGATACATCAAACCAAAACCGCTAAGGTTATGAATGTGCAAGTGTCCCCTTTTATTAATGGACCTCCTAAATATCCTATGGGACATCCTAAGAATCCTCTAATCCTTTACCCACCTTCACAAAAGCCTCAAACTCAAAAGAAACCCGAACTTATCCTTTACCCACCTAAGACTATTTTTTTGCAGTAGGCGAGTCATAATACCACTACTCATACATATAACACTAGAAATAATCCACAACCACAAAAACCAACCCCAACATCCTTAACTTTTCCTAATCCAATTTTTCCTAGTGCTCCCCGTCTAACTTCACATAGTGGGAAGGAATATGATCTTGTTGAACAACTTAAAAATACTCCCACAAAGATATCCCTCTGGGGCTTGATTCAAAATTCACCTAATTATCACACTATGCTTCAAATCATCCTACAACAAGTTCCTATCCCTTCTAATGTGCAACCAAATGATATAATAGCCATGATTCAAGAAATAAATGCTGAAATTGTTTTCCACCAAAGTGAAATCCCCCTTTGGAAGTGAAAAAATAAAATGATGCTTTCATGGTATTAGTCTAGTATAATAGAATAGGGGTAAAGCAAGCCCTTGTTGATACTAGCTCGATCCTTAACATGTGTAGCATCAACCTTTTGGATAGGCTTCATGTGGACAAATCAAAAATTCAACCTGATTCCTTGTCTATCCATGGATTTGACAATGAAGAAAGAAAACCACTCAGTGTGATCACTTTACCTATTACAATTGGATAAGCCACATTGGAAACACTGATCCATGTTATGCCTCATGATCTTTCATATAATCTTCTCTTAGGCAGACCATGGATTCATGCAATGAATGGGGCTCCTTCTTCTCTTCATCGTAAAATGAAATACATCTACAACAGCAAAGTGTACACACTTGACGTTGATCTTGAGCCTTATAGTGTCATACAACTTGAGAAAAACAAAGAGAACCCCTTGAAAAAATTAACACCAACCACACAAGTATATCCCATGCAACAAAAATACAAAGAAAAACATATTGAGGAAGTCACAAAGCTCTTAGAAGATGATTGGGTTTCCTTATATTTCACACCAACATTCATGGGAGAATACAAGATCATACACAAAGACTCTAAAAAGGGAAAATAAAAAGTGTTAATGACAACACAAAATTTGGATGACCCTTCGAAAGAATCCTCCTAAACCACTTTAGAAGACAAGACAACATACACAACAAACTTTGATGAAATTGACTATCAACAACCTTTGAATCCTAAAAAATGAAAAAATTTAGGGAAAAGGGTATGGGCTTATGAAACAACTTGGATATAGTGGAAAAGGATGTGGTGCTAGAGAACAAGGTATTCACAACCTTATAGAGCCTAACACGTAAGAAATGACTCATGGTCTTGGTTATTGTCCTTTGATAGAAATAAACAAGCATTCACTTAATATCAACGCTATTACAAAAAATTCTTTGAAAGAAACACAAGAGACAGAGAAAACTTTGCTTAATGTCAATTTCATCACACAAAACAATAATGATTTGAGTTTGTTAGCTTTTACATCCTCCTGTAAAGGGGAGAACAAAATCTTGCAATCTAAAGAGCCTTGCGTAGATATGACATCTTGTACTAAGCAAGAGATATCTTTGTCGCATAATAAAGAAACATCTATTAATCAAGAGAGTATCTTTTTGAGACTCCTCCAGGATTGCTTGATATCTCTCCCTCCAAGAACTCGAAATAAATTTTATTAGAAGACTTCATTTTGTGCATATCATAGAGTTTATGGTCATGCTACTAATGAATGTAAGGCTTTAAGTCACAAAACTCAACATCTCAAGGAGTTTGGTGCTCTTCCTTGTGCTGAAGCACCTAAATCCTCTAATTGATACTTATTTTCATCCTATTCGGCTCACCCTTTTCCTACACTAAGTGGGGGCAAGGGGTTAGTTAGCCTTATTCTCGTATGTCACATGTCGTTTGTGTCATACAAAAATGGACCCTTGACATTTTCATGATCATTTAGGTCTTTTTCCTTTGATGCTTGGTCTATTTTTCTTGATTTAATGTTGTAATGTGGCTTATACATTCACATTAGGTCTTGAATATTTAATTTATTAATATTTTATCATGTCTTGTGAAGGTGTTGTGAAGTGTTGTAACAAATTTCTATACTTTTCTAGACTCTTCTTATTATAATTCATCTAAATATTCCCTTTTTATTCCTTACCAAGTCCTATTTTGAAGTGTTGTAAAGTCTTGTAACAAACTTTCACACTTCTCTAGGCTTTTCATCACTAATTACACCTTTCTTATGTCTTATTTGGCCCCTTTATGCGCTTATAGGTCATAATTAAGTGCATTTTTTAATTCAAACCTGATAAACATCATTAAATGCATCTTAATCTCTGACACCCACTTGCATGCCTTGAGTGGAACCCATTCACCATGGGTGGTGAATGAGTCCCTCTTAGCACAAAATTCAATAAAAATTCAAATTTCTTTCGGGTTTTTATTCTTAAAGACCTTAGGTTGGCTTGTGATGTATTTTCAGGAAATTAGGGAATAAGTGTGTATAAATATATGTTTTTCTCTCATTTTATCACCCCATTCATCCCATCATCCTAATTCATCCAAGTATTCATGCATCCAAGCATTCAAGCATCATTACATCATTTCATCAAGCAATAATCAAGTATTTTGGAGTAGCCATTAACATATCTTTAGACTTCATCAATAAGGGTTTGGTAATTTGATAACATTTGCATGTTATTTGTTTATCATTCTCTTCATATTTCATTTCATTATCTAGGGTTTGATTACCAAAGTGGGGTTTGACCAAGGCAAACCCCTATACTCTAACCCTCAACCATTTTCCTCCTCTTTGCATGTGTGTTTGTAGGTCTTGTAGGCAGATTTTTCAAAGAAATAGGCCCGTTGAAAAGTGGTCAATAAGTCATCAAAGTTATTCAAGTCAACAAAGTCTTTATTCAAGCTTGGAGAAGACATTTAGCCCATTTTCTGCAGATATGAACTAGTTAACTCGACAAGAAGACAAGTGCAGATCTGGTCCCACAGAGTTGGCTTCATAATTTTCCATTTTCTATTGGAGGAATGATTCACCATCAGTGGTGAATGAGTCCCACTTCCAGGATGGAAAAATTGATTTTTAAGGATTTCAGTTCCTAACACTCTGAAACCTGTTCCGACAAAGTTTACCATAAGCAAGATTGATTCGACATTAGTGGCGAATGAGTCCCACTGGTCATCAACAGTGAATTTCAAAGCATTCCAAAACCTCCTCAGATCCGCAATTTTCCTCCAGGTGCATTCCATTCATTTTAATTCAATTTTGTTTTCATTTGTGCATGTTTCTTGTTCATTTTTGCAAACAACACTGTGTTTTCCATCACTTCACATTTCTTAGGTTTTGCATAAATAGTCATTCATTTTTTTTAGTTTGTTGCATCTAGATCATTGCATTTAGGCATACTTTCATTGAATTAGCATTATTTTGAGTGAACCACCTAAATTTTTGGGGTATACCTCTCTCCTTTAGGTGAAAAACCCTAATTGAGCAAGAGAGAACATACCCTTCACCAAAATCTATGATTCATCGTTATCTCTTTTAGCTAGTTGATCACCTTTCATGAACATATCAGAGCAAGCTTGGGATGTGGATGACATGCCTTAAGTTGGATCGCATGTGACATACTACCTTTTTCATGATGTAGCTTATTGGAAACATATGACTTGGCATAGGGCTTTCTGAATAAGCTCTCATATCTTCTTTTACTTTAAAGAAATTGCTCACAATAATGGTGTTAGCAACCACTTTAAAGTGTGGGCATACATCGACACTCATATTTCATTGTGCGATTTTTATTCTTCTTGTGACACATCCCTTTCTTGGTGGTTTCATTGGGTTTGATTCCCTCCAATAGCATGATATTTCTTTGAATTTTCCTCTCTTGGAAAAATTAGGCACGGTGTTCCCTAAGAGGAGACCTCGCACAAATTAAGAAAAATCCTTTTGAACAAATCTTACACTATTTTGCATTTACAATGTCTATGAGTTTCAAGTATACAAAGTCTTGCTTGCCTCATACAGCTCGAATATCATTTTTGTGTGGTACCTTATCAAAGTTATCAAGAGATATAACTTTGGTATGGTTGAGAAGGAAGGCCAATTTGAGGCATGACATTCCCCATAGCCACTCACATGTGTGTGAGTGCATACCAGTTCTCACCTTCTAGGACTTCTCACCCAATGGACAACTAAGATTTTTGTTACCTCAGAGTGATTATGTGTTTTTTGGACAAACAACCTAGATATTATCCACAACGTGTTGGACAAACGATTGAAGCTTGATCCACCATTTTATTTTTTTCTCATTTGCATTTCTCTTCCTTCTAGTTATTGCCATTGCATGATTGTGTATCTTGTTTTGCTGCAAATCATTCACCTTGTGTGTGTCCTTTTGTGCTTATGTCAGTTTGACTCAGGATCATGGATCCTAGGGGCTTGACTGCCTCCTTCATCTTTGTTATCCTAGACCATCCACATTGGTATGATTGGACCACTCTTGAATGTCTACTTTAGTGTGAGTTTGATGCAAGTTCATCCTCTCACTAAAGTGGGGACTAAATGTAATGTAGAAAAATGGGCCCCTTGACTTTGTCACACTTGATATGGGAATAATTAATGATAAATTGGACTTAATGTTGCCTTGGTCTAGTGTTGTGAGGTGTTTTACACATCCACACTAATTCTTGGGCCCTTTTTAAGCTACATTCGCTTAACTCTATCCTAATATAATGTATTTATTTACATCTTCACATTAAATTTGGGAGGCCTGTAATAATTGGACCTAATCTAGTGTTGTAATGTGTTTTAAACATTCACATGGGATTTAGGGCCCTTATAAGCTAAATAGACTCAACTTTTCCTTAATTTAGTGTTGTAAAGTGTATTTATTTACACTTTCACATTGTATTTTGGGCTCTACTGCATTTATGACCTTTATATCATCATTAATAGGCCCCTATGACCCCATATTGTGCATCTCGAGGCATATTTTAATCAAATACCTAACTAGATCAACATATGAACTTAATTTATGCACTCCCTAACATTCTAGCTAGAAAATAGCCCATGTGGGATCCATTCGCCACCTTGGGTGAATGAGTCCCATTTGAGCTATTTTCAAGGTTTGAGAGGGAAATTTTTGGTTTTAAGTTTAAATTTATTCAATGTCGGCCTTAGGGATCAAATTAATGATCAAGTGAGTGGATTTCCTATATAAGAAAGCTTTCAAATCCCCATTTCATCCAAGCATCATACCTTCATGTTATCAAGTCAAGCATTCAAGAGTTAAGCATTCCAAGTCTTCACAAGGACATTAAGATAGCTTTCAAGATCAATTCTAAGGCATTCAAGGGAAAGATTCTTCATCAATTATTGTAGCAATCTAATATCCATCATCATGGAAAGGTTCTAATTTCTTTACTTCATGTTCATGCTTCATTAACTTATTTCATCATTTGGTTTAATTACCTAAATGGGGTTTGACCAAGGAAAACCCCCATTCCCTAGCAATCAACATTTTCTCTCTCTTTCTTTGTATGATTGCATATTTAGGTGCTTTCAAGGCTTGGAGATGATTGAAGAATAGGTTTCAAACTTGTTGGAGTCATCTCACTACTTTTAAGGTCAAGATCTTCACAAAAATTCACTTACAGTCCCAAAAGTTAGGGTTTCAGATCTGGATACTTGGAGGTACAGATTGAGCGGACCAAGAAGTGTAGATCAAAAATTTGAATTTCCAGAAAAGACAAACTAGAATCATTCACCACAAGTGGAGAATGAGTCCCAGTTTTGGTCAATTTTGAGATTTTGGCATTTTTGGATACCCTTTTTTGAGAAATCTATTCATGTGTAGAAACCTTGATCTGGGACTGATTCGCCCAGATTGGCGAATGAGTCCTAGTGGGACAAAATTTTATAATCAAAAACATTTACAGTCTCCATCCAAGTCTCTAGCAAGTTTATAGGTGCACATTTCGAGTTTCATAACTTTTCATTACAATTTGTTCATCTTCCTAGGTCATTTGGTATCAATTTGCATATCACATCGTGTTTTCCAAAATTTCATGTTTTCCAAGTTTACGCTTGGTGGTGAACCCCTCATTAGGGATCATTCAATCCCTAGAATAATCACTTTGTCATATTTCAATCTCCTTTGCATTGGAATCTCAAAGGCTTGTTCTTGAGTGATAGATTGAAAATAGTCTCTCTCATTTTAGGTCCAAAACCCTAGAAGCGAAAAAGAGCCCCCCCTATTTTCTTCTTTTCATTTTGGTGAACCTGAATTTAGAATACCTTCTTTTCTGATTTGGATTCCATCATCATCCTAGATCTATCTTGCATTGACTTTGCATTAGGGTTGCATTAGTTAATTGGCATCTAGGGTTTCTAAAATTTTGCATTAGTGAAAGTGCATATATGTTGCATTTTTGCATCTTAAATCATTGAAAATCATCTAAAAAGTGCATTTTCACTTAGGATACATATCATAGAACATAAAAAAGCATCAAAATCCATTGAAAATTCCTTAAAATTTTGAAAAAAACAATACTGGGAGTCATTCACCACCTTGGGCGAATCAATCCCAGAATAGATTTGAAACAACCTTTTACAAAACTGAAAACCTTATTTTTAAGCTTCTGTTTGATGCCATTGGTTAGTTGTTTCATTGGGTTGTCTTTTTGTTACATGCATTTCACTAAAACTAGCTTCAATTAGTCCATTTCATGCATTGCTTCATCTCAAAACATTCCATTTTCATATCATTTCATAGTGTAATTAGTAAATTCCCTTGTTTCAAATCTGAGAATTGCATTTTACTTTAATTCATTGCATTGCACTTTATTTACTTTTTCATATTAGCATGTGTTCTTTTCAATCATTTAGTGTTTCTAGAATATCAAGTGGCTTATATGATTCTATTTTCTCTACTCATGGGCATAATCTAGGAAATCAAAGTAAAACCTTTGATAAGCATGTTGGATACCCTTCTAGTATAAATGAGGTCTCAAATCAATATTTCACATAAGCCTACATGATATCAAGTCAAGAACTCAAGAGTTAAGCATTCAAAGACTTTACAAGATCATCAAGAGAGCATTCAAGATCATTTCTAAGGTGCTCAAGGGAAAATTTCTTCATCAATTGTTGTAGAAATTCAAGATCCGTCATCACGTCAATGTTATCAATCATCAACATGTTATTGAGATAGTGTTGTGATGTTGTATTCAAGATCCAAGGTCAAGCATTATCCTATACTTGTCTCAAGATCTAGATGTACATCCTTCATGACCACTTCATGTTGAGTTGTAGATTGACAAGACATCATTCAAGGTATTATTGTCCATGATTCATTTTTGTTTCATGTTTCATGCCTTCATTTCATTATCTCATCATTTGGTTTAATTACCTACAAGGGGTTTGACCAAGGTAAACCCCTATTCCCTAACAATCAATGCTCTCTCTCTCTCTCTCTCTCTCTCTCTCTCTCTCTCTCTCTCTCTCTCTCTCTCTATCTCTCTCTCTTTGTGTGATTGTAGATCTATGTGCTTTGAAGACTTGAAGATCTCTTAAAGATTAGGTTGCAAGGTTGAGAGAATTTTTCAAGCTATCACAAGGTTGTCATCTTCACAAAAAGTCACCTACAGGTCCAAAATTAGTAGTTTCAGATCTGAAAATTAGGTCAAGGAGAAAGAGCAGAGATTAAAGAGTAGAATCAAACCCTAATTCTATGAATAAAGTAGAATGAGACTAATACGCCAAAAGTGACGTATGTGTCCCACTACATATATTTTTCAAGATTTTTGCTGATCTAGAATCTACAATGCCCAAAACCAATTTTAGAACAAAAACCTTGATTTGGCATTGATACGCTAGAAGTGGTGTATGAGTCCTAGTATGCTCTAAATCAATATTTTTTAGCAATTCAAAGTTGTTTCCAACTCTTGACAACTTCCCAAGTGCACCATTTTGATTTCTTTCCTTCCTGTTTTATTTTGCATGCATTTCTAGGTCATACATTCAAGTTTCATGTATCACTAGGTTTTAACATTAGATCTTACATTTCATTATCTTTTCCAATCCCTAGCTTGGTGGTGAACCCATCATTAATTCATAATCAGATCCTAGGACAACCTTATTGCAAGATCTCTTTCTCCTTTGCATGCTTGAGGGTGAGATCTATAGGGAATCCTTGAATGTGGAGTATAGAAATTTTGTTGCCCTAGGTCCTAAACCCTAGTGGCGACAATTTTCTTACATTTTGGTGAACCTGCATTTAGAACATTTCATTTTTTGATTGGGAGTGTATCATCATCCTAGATATATCTTGCATTAACTTTGCATTAGGTTTTGCACTAGTTAATTTGCATCTAAGGTTTCAAAATATTGCATTAGTGAATGTGCATATAAGTTGCATTTTTGTATCTGGCATCACTAAAAATTGTCTAAAATCTACATCTGCACTTAGCCTAGACATCATCAAAACTAGAATGCATAAAAATCACTTAAAATTTCATGAAAATTGTGAAAAAAACCCTAACTGGGACTCATGCGTCCCTCTGGGCGATTTTATCCCAGTCCAAATTTTAAAATACCTTTTATAGCATTAAAAACCTCATTTTTGTGCTTCCTAAGCTTGTTGGTAACATATACTATAAATCTATAAATTTTCGACAACTTCTATTTTATGTATCTAGGTCAAAAACATCAATTTAGGGTAGTCATTTTTTAAATCATTTCAATAGCAAAATTCTTCAGATCTGAAAAAGTTAACATTTTTGAAACTTTGCATCATATGAATAAAAGTACTTTTCACTTTTGCATATACAATGTTTAAATTCATAAAACTTTACATGGGTTTGATAAAAGTGTTTTTCATTGTTACATACACATTGTTTGCATTCTTAAGGATTTGCATACATTGGTTAAAAGTACTTTTCGTCTTTGGATAAACATTGTTTACATTCTTGAAGCATTGCATAATATGGTTAGAAGTGATTTTCATTTTTGGTCAGACAATGTTAGTGGAGTGTAGAAAAAGGTATCCCTTGCTTAATCTGAGAATGTTTAATGATAAATTGGACTTAATATCACCTTGATCTAGTGTTGTGAGGTGTTTTACACATCCACATTAGGTCTTGGGCCCTCTTTAAGATAAATTAACTCTACCCTAATTTAATGTTGTAAAATGGATTTATTTACACTTTCACATTAAATTTGAGGGGATTGTAAACTAAGTGGACCTAATCTAGTGTTGCAATGTGTTCTACTCATTCACATTGGATTTAGGTCCCTTCTAAGCTAAACAAACTCAAATTTTCCCTAATTTATTGTTGTAAAATGTATTTATTTACACTTTCACATTGGATTTTGGGATCCCTTGCATTTATGACCTTAGTATAGGCCCATATGACCCCATATTATGCATCCCAAGGAATATTCCAACCAAAAACCTGACAATATCAACATATAAACCTAATTTCTTCACTCCCCAACATTCTAGCAAGAAAAATAGCCTAGGTTGTGGGAACCATTCACCACCTTGGGAAAATGAGTCTCATCCATGTAGGACTCATTCGCCCAGGATGGAAAATGAGTCCCATTTGAGCTATTTTCAAGGCTTGAGCAGGAAAAACTATGTTTTAAGTTCAAATTTCTACTATGTCATCCTCGGGGATCAAATTAACAGTCATGTGAGTGGATTGCCTATATAAATAAGATATCAAATCATTATTTCATCATGGATACATATTATCAGGTCAAGAACTAATAGGTTAGGCATTTCAATACTTAATAAGATCATTTGTAAAGCATTTAAGGGAAGATTTCTTCATCAATTTTTGTAGCAATTCAAGATCCATCATCATTTCAAGCATGTCAAGCATCAAACATGTTATTGAGCTAGTGTTGTGATGTAGCATTGAAGATCCAAGATCAAGCATTATTCCACTCCTATTGTCAAAGATCAAAATCTACATCCTTCATGGCCATATCATGTTAAGTTGTAGATTTACAAGACATCATCTACAAGGCATTATTCAAGGTATCATTGTCCACGATTCATTCTATTCTTCATGCCTTCATTCCATTGTTTCATCATTTGGTTTAATTAACTAAAAGGGGTTTAACCAAGGCAAATCCCCATTCCCTAACAATCAATAAGTTTTTCTCCCTCTCTTTACATGATTGTAGATCTAGTTTCCTTGAAGACTTGAAGATCATTGAAGGTTAGGTTATAAGCTTGTTGGAGTTGTCTCCCCATTTGCAAGGTCAAAATATTCACTAAAAGGTCATCTACAACCCTAAAATTAGAGTTTCGAATCTGGGAACTTGGAGGAGCATATTGAGCAGACTGAGAAGAGTAGATCTAGACTTTGAATTTCTAGAAAATCCAAATTGGACTCATTCACTATAGATTTTTTCTAAAACTATTTGTAGATTTGAATACCCTTTTTCTCGAAACAGGCTCCTATGCAAAAATCTAGAATTGGGACTGATTCACGTAAAATGGTGAATGAGTTCCACTAGGTCAAAATGTCAACAATTCTAGCATTTTCAAATCTATTTCCAGTCTTCAACACATTTCTAGGTGCACACATTCTGTTTTGTAGCTTTCTTTTTTGTTCTTGCATTTTCAAGTCATTTAGTTCAATTTTGCATCAAACTATGGTTTAGAGTTACATCTCACATTTCATTGTCTTTTCCAAGTTTAAACTTGGTGGTGAACCCCTCATTCAGCCTCAATTAATCTCTAAGAATATCCTAAGACACCCTATTATCAGATCTCTTCATTCTTCATTGGGTTGAGATCTCTAGGACATCCTTGAATGTAGTTGGAGAAAAGTGATGTTCTATGTCTTAAACCATAAAGAATCCATATTTTGATTAATCAGTTTGTACCTTACCTTTCTAGGAATATTAAGAAAAATTTCATATCCCCTTCCTATGAGAGTGTTTTAGTGAAAGAGAATACAACCTTGGACAATCCTAATGATCATATTTTTTCTTCTCCTAATATCTCTCCTATTTGTGAAGAAGATATTTTGGTGTTAGAAGAACCAATCAATGAGATTTTTGAGAGTCCTAGTTGTTTCTCTCCTTCTACCTCTCTTAGTGGACAAGAAATTGATGAATAAGAGGACACAACCATAGGTAATCATGACAATCACATAACACAACAAGAGACCATTGAAACTTCAACTAGTCTACATTCATCTCTCAACACTTTCCCCTCTTGTGATAATATTTTAGATGATGAAATTGAATGTGAGGAGGATATGTTGGTGTTAGATGATCAAATCTTTAAGGTCTATAACAACCATTTTTATGATCCTTCCCCTACCTATCCTATTTTGGAAAACATTAGGGAACAAAGGAATGCAATCATAAATGATCATGAAAATCATACTTGTTCTTCCCCTAGTTGTTTAGAACATACTTTGATTGATGAAAGTCATGAGAATATTAGTTGTCCCTCTTCACCTAGGGAAACCCTTATTGAGCAAGACAATTCAACCTATGATCATTCCCCTACTTGTGATGAATTCATTTGGAAGAACCAATCCTTGAATGTCAAAAAAAAAAAAAAAAATTAGTTCTCCTAAAAACTCTCCTCCTAGGGAGGATATCATGGTGCAATAAAATGACAATAATAGTGATGTGACTTCCTTGGATTATGTTGAAAAGGTGATTCTAGATTTCCCTTTATTAGAAATACATGAAACCAAGACTGTTGAGGTTATGAATGCACAAGTGTCTGTTAGATCCCCCTTGATTGATGGACCTCCTGCATACCCTATTTGACATCCTAAGAATCCTCTAACGCTTTACCCGTGACCTTCACAAAAACCTCAAACTCACAGCAAACCTAAACTTATCCTCTACCCACATAAGAATAATATGTCACATCAACTGAGTCATAATATCATTTCTCATATGTATAACACTAGGAATAATTTGTAACCAAGAAAAAAACCTTCAACATCCCTCCCATTGCCTAATCCTATCCTACCTAACCCTATTTTATTGGGTCCTCCTCATGGAAAGGAGTATGATCTTGTCAAACAACTAAAGAATACTCCTGGTAAGATATCATTGTGGGAACTTATTCAAGCATCCCCTCACTATCATAACATGATTCAAAGTTCCTTGCAACAAGTTGTGATCCCCTTTAGTGCAAACCTGAATGACATAACAACCATGATTCAAGGAATAAATGTTGACATTTTTTCCACCAAAGTGAACTCCCCCCTGTGGAAGTGCAAAAACAAAATAATGCTCATGGTAATCATTTGCTACAAAGGAAGAGGCATAAAGTGAACCCTTGTTAACAATGGATCCACTCTTAATGTGTGTAGTGTATCCCTTTTGGATAACCTTGGTGTGGATAAATAAAAAATTCAACCTGATTCTTTATCTATTAAGGGATTTGACAATGTAGGAAAACAACTGCTTGGTGTGATCACCTTGCCTATTACAATTGGAAAGGCCATATTAGAAACACTAATCCATGTTATACCTCGCGATCTTTCATATAACCTCCTTTTAGGTAGACTATGGATTCATGCAATGAATAGGGTGCCTTCTCCTCTTCATCGTGTAATGAAGTATGTTTACAACAATAAAGTGTACACACTCAAAGTGAACCCTGAAGTAAATAGTTGTTTAAACATTGAGAAAAACAAGGAAAATCCTTTTAAAAAATTGACACCAACTACACAAGTAGAACCCATGCAAGAAAAAAAAAAAGATATATGTCCTAAACCCTTCACAATGATAGCACTAGATGATTTGGGATCATCGAATTTCGAGCCAACATTCATGGGAGAATACAAGATCATAAAAAAAGACTCTGAAAAGGGAAAAGAAAAAGTTGTAATGTCAATAGAAAATTCAGATGCCCCTTTGAAAGCATCCACCACAATCACTTTAGAACAAAATAAAAGAAAATTACACAACAAAATTTGATGAACTTAATTATGAACAACCGCTGAATTTGAAAGAGATGAAAAATATTTATGGAAAAGCATATGAACTTATTAAGCAACTTGGATATAGTGGAAAATGATGTGGTGCTAGAGAACAAGGTATTTGTGTCCCTATAGAGGCCCACCTACAAGAAAAGACTAATGGTCTTAGTTATTATCCCTTGAAAGAAAGAAACAAGCCTTCACTTAATATCAACACTATTGCAAAATATTCTTCTAAGCTAACTTTAACATTAGTGCATCTTGAACTAATAGACACTAGTGGTCTTGATTGTTACCCTTTGAAAGAAACATAGAAGTCCTCACTTAACATTAATGTCATCACAAAAAACACTTATGATTCAAATTTGATAGATTTTACACACTCTTGTAAAGAAGAGAACAAAATCTCATAATCTAAAGATTCTTGCATAAACTGTATGACATCTTGTACTAAGCAAGAGATATCTTTGTCACAAAATAATGAAACATCCTTGACTTTCGATCAAGAGAGTATCTTGATGAGACTCCTCCAAGATTGCTTGATATCTCTTCCTCCAAGAATACAAAAAAAACTCTACTGCAAGAGTTCATTTTGCGCATATCATAGAGTTCTTGGTCATTCTACTAATGAATGTAAGGCTTTAAGTAACAAAATCCAACATCTTAGGGATTGTGGTGCTCTTCCTTGTGTTGAAGCACCTAGTTAATCTAATTGAAACTTATTATCATCCTATTATGTTCATCCTTGTCCTGCACTAAGTTGGGACAAGGGGTTAGGTAGCCTTGTCCTTGTATGTCACTTGTCATTGTCTCTTTTGGCTAGTTGACAACCTTTCATGTACATATAAGAGAAATCTTGGGATGTACATGAAATGCCTTAAGTTGGCTCACATGTGACATACTTATTCATAATGTAGTTATATTCAGAAACATATGACTTAGCATAGGGCTTTTCAAATAAGCTCTCATGTATTCTTCTACTTTAAAGAAATTGCTCACAGCAATGGTGTTTACAACCACTTTAAGTGGGGGAATACATCGACACTCATGTTTCATCACATGATTTTCTTTCTTCCTGCATTACATCCTTTTCTTGGTAGTATCATTGGGTTTGATTTCCTTCAAGAGTGTGATATTTCTTTGACTTGTCCTCATTTGGATACATTAGGCATGATGTTACCTAAGAAGAGACCTTGCATGAACTGGAGACACACTCAAGATCGAAGGAATGAACATCAGGGAGACTTATAGCATTGGGGAAACTGGAAGATGTTTGAACGAATAATTTATTTTTTTAAACTGCGGGGTTTCGTCGCAATTTCGACGCACATAGCCCAATGAAGCACAAAAATTTGTGATGAGGTTGTTGTACACACGACATAGTTTTTCATCATAATGGAAATGACATTTTAATCCACCTCATCAAAAAATGGATGAACATTTGGTGTTTTTTCGATGATTTCAAATGGGCGTTCTGCAACGTTTTATATTTTTTGCATTGATAGATGGACAAAGTTACGTTGATTTTGTGATGGACACCACCAACATTTTCCATGGAATTGACTGACGATGTTGGTTCATGGTTTTGACGTATAAAAATTGGTCATTAAAGTGAAAAAATTCTAGCGACGAAATTTAAATTAGTGTTGTGTCGATAAGTCAACAATATTTTGTCGATATGTCACCAAACATTCGTTGAAATTTGTAGTCAAATACAGTAGTGAGTGTGAGGAATTCTTTAAGATTCTAAAGTGAATCAATTGAAGAGCTTGAAAAAAGATTTCTAGATATTTGGTTGAGAAATTTATCTGAAATACAGTGTTCGAGGTGGTGTTCCACACAATATAAAGCAATAATGAAGAAAATAAAAAAAATCAATAATTAATAAATTATAATTATAAACATCTTCTAATTGGAAGAGGTTAAGAAACTTGAATTGGCATACAAATTATTTTCTTAAGCTAGTTATTTTGAATACTGATGGGTTGTATAAAGAATAGATACACATAATAAGAAAGAAACTATTATGATTATGAGAATTACAATTTTTACAAGGGAGGTGTGGTAGATGAGTGAAATCAAAAGATTGGAAAACAATGGAAATAAATTTAAAAGAAAAATAAAGTTAAAGTGATTGCCACTACTAGCTCAGACACATATAAGCCTAGGCTTAACATGATCTAAGATACCAGATATGTGTTTGACTTTATCATGTTTTTTCTCCTCTTACGAGATTTGGTAGCTTTGCTACCCTCAAAAGCGCTTGCTAAATATTGTGCTCTCAATTCATCATCTTTACCAAAGGCTCATTCTTAAGGAGAAAATCCTGAATGAGAACCAATGTCTTCAATATAATCAGATAATACATATTTAAAGAGCACTAATAAATCAGTGTTGGCTTCAATACCTGGCTGAGTATCTACATCGGTCTAGGCTTCCATGCTCTCCTTCTGCAACATCCCATTATCATTATATTCAATGAGAATTATTATTTAGAAGAAAGCTTTTAACTATTAAGAAAGTAAGAATAAGACCATCTTGCTAATACTTGAAATGCTACCAAAGTGAGTTTTGTCAGGCTGAGAAGTAGCTTGCATACACTTAACAGAAAATCCCAGCTCTATGTATAAGATACTTGGAAAGATTATTGATGGGAGAAAGTGGTGTTTCGACTCTGCTAGTCTATCTGATTCAAATAAATGACTAACAAACAACATGAGAGAAGAATTCCAAATTTTTTCAGCAATGGTGTGCTAAACTATAATACTAACAAAGTGCAAATGTAATCTACATTTTTCTTTTCTTGCTTTGGGCTTGTCAAACATTGCTAGGAGTTTGCAACAGAACTCTTGGTATCCATCAATTTTCTAGTAGTTAACATATAATCTACTCTTACAATATGTTATGGTTATGTTTTTGCTTCAGAAACCATCATGGATTGTAATTTCTTGGATATGTTCTTTTTCACTAACTTTAAGCTACTTGATTTAAAAATTTCAATCTAAATATTTTTTAATATTATTTTATTAACTGTCCTCTTGCATACCAAAAATTGAAGATTTTTTTTGCCGTTTTTGAAGCCCCATCACTCTATCCCAAAAACTTGGAGAACCACTAATATTTATAGAATGGTAGCAAACAGGAGATTTAGAAATGCAATGTATAGCATTTAGATGTTTGTCAATTGATTATGGTAGGATCATTACATCTTGCGAGAACTTGTATGTTGTGATCATCAAATATACTATGTGCATCTTACCTTATGCAAGGTAGGATCATGGTATCTTTTGGGCACTCAATCTGTCTGTCTTGATAAAAATACCTTTATAGTTAAACTTATGTCTATTTTAGAAATTTGGAATCACTTTAACATGTTTGCTTCCCATGTAGGGAAGATGATATCTGTGGACCTTTTAGAGAGAGTTTGGGCCTATCAAGGATATATATCTACCCAGAGACTACTATACAGGGTAAGTTTATTTCTGATACCTTTGCTTTATTTTTTTTCCTATTTAGTTAGAGCAAAAGACAAAAACTAGAGTAAAGTATTTGGTTTGGAAGCATACCTTATAGTTTATTCTTCCATGCTCTCCTTCCGCAGCATCCCATTATCATTATATTCAATGAGAATTATTATTTGGAAGAAAGATTTTAACTATTAAGAACAATAGGAAAGAAACGAAATAATCATTGAGAGACAAACAATAATAAATTTTATAGAAAATGCATTTTTAAGACAATTAAAGGAGATTCCAATTCTTACAACCTCAAGGGATGCCCAATATGATTCCACAGAGTTGCAATATAGCTCCATTTCCTCACAGGGAATTTTGTAGAATAGAATTTCCTACACATGATTAGAAAACCATAACTCACTTTAAACTACTCTGCACATGCATTGCACAACTTAAACAAATGAACAAGATCCGCAAACAACACTAGCTCAAATTTTCCATCGTGCCCTAATTTTAATTTATAAGGAAATTTAAACCCTCCAATGCAAATTCAGATATGAATTATATCGAAGTAAGAAAAAATAAGGATGAGAAAACATCAAGTTTGAGGAAAAATAATGGTTTCATGTACCTGCGAAAACCCTAGGAGTGAAATAAGCTCAAATTTTGAGTGAATTTTCCCACGATATCCATGGCCGGTGATATGAGTGAGCAAATTGAAGAAAATAATTAGTGTATTTTCTCAAAAATATGAAAATTTTGAAGTGAATTTGCAATGCCCCAAATCTAAGATTTGATCTCCTTTTCGTTGCTTTACATCTGAAACTCCACACCTATGGTTGCCTTTGAGTTGGGATTAATTTCATTCCAAGAATACTTGGACAACTAATGTGGAAGCACAAAAAAGGCACATGAGTTTGACAGAATCACAAACAGATATGATCTCATGGACTGCAATGGTTGCAAGATTTACACAAAATGGATTTGTTCAGAAGACTTGAGAAACTTCCAACCTAAAGCGATTGGTAGGTGCAAAGCCAAGTTCCCAGTGAGGGAGGGAAAAGTAAAATGCATGTCTAATGATGGAGGGAAAATGAATGGGAGGGAAATGAAAATTTTATTTTAGAATTTATTTATTTTTATTGTCTTAATGTAAGACAAAAAACATAGCAAGCTATCGTAGTTTTGTGGGAAAATTGAAAATATGAATGAATACATGCAAATTATTTGCATGATATTACTATCTAAAAATAGAATTTAAGTTAACTGAGCAAACACTAATGAAAACTATTAATACAACAGTTTATTATGCAAACTGAAAAATAAAAAAACTATTGCATGGAAGGCATGCAAAAATTAATCTTCATTTTTAGGGGAAAAAAATTCATCTATTCATTCATCTATCTACATTGTCATTTTAATATAGGTTGTGAAAATTAAGATAAGCATGATGTGCTCCTAAAATTACTAGAGTTCAAAATTGTATAAAAAGATAAGATCTATAAAAATGATCAATGCACAATTGATTTCATTCTAGATTATAAAATAATTCACAATATAAAGCCTGAAAGAAAATTTTCACATACCAAAAGCGATCATTGTTATTTCTATTTCACATTATTAAGATTGTCAAGTATATCAGCAAGCGAAGATATAAGTGAATCAATCTTCATTTTTATTGCAATTGGATTGTTTAAATCATATTTTATTAGTGATATTGACCACAATTGCTCTTTGATACATTTGACATGCTAACACAATAGGAAAATCAAACTGGCTTCAAATCATAATTAAAAACATTAATGATTTATTAAAATAATGAGTAATCAAATTTAAAGAATATAAATGTTTATAATTTTTTTTATAAAATATGTGAAGGCCTTAAGACTACACTGAGAGGCTATGTCTTCTATGCAATAGGTAATTTTTGGTGCACCAAGCAACCTAGGTGGCCAAATGGCTAGCTTAGGTAGGGGTCCCATGAGCGGGGCTTAAGCTCTATGGATTATGATCAAATTCGAAAGAAAAAAGAATAGAGGAGTAATAATCATTTATTTAGTCATTAATTTAGCCATATATTTAGTCATTTATTTAGTCATTTTAATTTGTCTAATATCAGTCATTTATTTAGTCATTTTAATTTGTCTAATATCAGTCATTTATTTAGTCATTTTAATTTGTCTAATATTAGTAATTTATTTAGTCATTTAGTTGTGATCTTACTCGATGACCAAATTAGTAACTTATAAATGACCAAATTAGTCATTTATTTTCCAAATACTACTAGTGTTAGTCACGTGACTAAAAGTTTTAGTAACATAGTCATTTATTTGTAAAATTCTACTAGTGGTGGTTTGGTGAGCTTATGGTGGCTCCTATTGATAAAAGTTGTGGAATTAGACTACTTGTGACCTGGTTCAAGTTTGGGAATAGAGTTTTGGGATTGAAGAAGTGTTTAAAGGGATGATTCTTTAAAAAAAATAGGGCTAATTGAGGCTCTATCCAGCGTACCAGTCAGTTTTAAGAGATGATGTTCAAAAACAAGTGCATGTATAAATTTGATATGTCAAATTTGGGCCCAATGGGTATTTGGAATGGTATTTGAGAAGTGGGTTTGAGGCCTCTATAGGGAGATATGGTCAAGAAACCGGTTTTGCAAACCTATAAGGAGAAATGAGTGGTTGTGTGAGAAACCATTAAGTTAGGGTTTTGAAGATTGGAAAATTATTTGAAAAGGTTTGAATTGTGATTGTTTGTCAAACTCCTCCCTTTTCTACATCAAGTGGTATCAAAGCATAGGTTTTGGTCTTTTGAAGGGGAAAAGATTGAAGTTTATAGAAGGAAAAGTGGTGATTTGAGAAGACAAGATGCCTCCTAAAGGAAGTGGAGCCCTTGGTAGGGAAATAAGATTGTTAAAGGAAACAAAAGAAGTACTTTTAGATAGATTTGCAATATGGGAGACAAAGCAAAGAAGAGGAAAGGCCATTGAAGAGGAAAGTGACCGAGAAGAATAGGAAGAGGGTGAGGATGAAAACCCTCCAAGTGGAAGAGTCCAAGGTGATGATTTGGACCCAGATGAGACAAGGATAGTGAAAATTCTCAAGGTTGTTAGAGGAGATGCTTCTGGTGAGAAAATAGATGTGCCAATGTACAATGGAAAGTTGGATGCTGAATAAGTCTATGATTGGATAGATGCGCTAGATAATTACTTTGAGTATAAAGAAGTTGTTGAAGAATAGAAGGTAAAGTTTCCAAATACTAAGTTGAAAGGTCCTACTTTGACATGGTGGAATTATGTTCAAGAGGAAAGATTGAAGAAGGGGAAAACAAAAATTAGTTCATGGGATAGGATGGTGTCAAAGATAAAAATCCAATTCTTGCCAAGTGATCATGCTATAAAAACTTTCAATAAGTTGCAAAGTTTAAAATAGAAGGCTAAAGATGTCATGACATATACTGAAGAATTTCACAAGTTGAGCATTAGGTCTGGTCATATTGAAGATGAGAATGAAAAGATTGCAAGGTATATGTGTGGGTTAATATTTTTAATTCAGGATGAGTTGAGTTTGGCTACGCTTAGATTAGTTGAAGAATGTTTTCAGTTGGCTGCAAGAGCATAAGAGAAACTAAAAAGAAGTCAAGAAAGACAAGGAAGAGGTACAAGGTAGTCCTATGAAGACTAAGAAGATGCAAGAAAAAACAAAGGCCAAGTGGCTGATCTAAGAGGTGGATTTAGAGGTTTCAGAGGAAGATTTGGTGGAGGTAGAGGTTCAAGTTCATTTTCATGGTGTTATCATTGTAATAAGTTTGGCCATGTAGCACGGAAGTGTCCAGATAAACAAGGATTTACTTCAACTGGTGGTGACAAAAGAGTTCAATTGGCACAAGAGGATGATCATGAGAGCGTTCATTCTCCTAATCAGCTTGTTGCTCCAAAAGTTGGGGAATCCTTGATGGTTAGAAGAACACTCCTCAAAGCATCGAACGAGAAAGAATCAACACAAAGGAGAAAACTATTCAAGACCACCTACAAGTGCAATGGAAAGGTTGTTGGATCTCTTTTTTTTTGGTTTGTCCTTGATGTCAAAAGTGGTTTGCTAATATGAATGTGATGATATGCTTGGTGGATGTTGACAGGATGCATTCTCAGCTTGTTTTGATACATGATATTAAATTTTATTTACATGGTCTTTACATATGGTTCATGGCATGCAATTACAAGTTTTAGATTTCCATGCTTCATTTTTTGATACATGTTGGTTACTGATATTGTTATCATTTTTTTTAACAAGGTGCTACAAGTTAGATTTATCCTTTTCATGATTTCAAATCATAGATCAAGTATATGGTTGTAGATGTTTGACATGGTATACATGATGACATTTTCTTATTGAACAAATAGCTTAGACACTATGCACAATGACTTGCACATACTAGTAGATACATTTGAGGTATCTTATGTTTGCACAAAACATACAAATTATGACATTGTTTCATTGTGGTCAATCACTTTGTAAAGTGATCTAGTATTGAGCATTATTATTATTGTTTGACATTTGATCACATTGCATCGGTATTTGATATGGTTATAAGGATCTTGGTTTATTGTTGACTTCCATTGGCATGCACATTTGGAAAGGTGTTTATACCATGTTTTACTTGGTCAGCATAATATTAAGGATCGATATTATTGATTAATGTTTTGATTCTAATGTTTACATCGAGCTATATGAGACTCAGCGCACATGTGACTTCACTTCACTTATTAGAGACTTGGCATTGGAGGTGAATGGTTGGTTATGATGTGGAATGATTTTGTTGGCATATGTGGCTAAAGACTTGTCATCGGTTTCAAAAGCATAATAATGGTTTATTAATTATTGTGTTTTGATTTGTTTCGGACTTCAAAACATCATTATGATTGTTAAAGTCTTCAGCAGACTTGAAAGAAAGAAATTTAGGGCAATATCATTTTGAAGGGTTTGGAACCCTAGCTGCCATGAGGATATTTTGTTCTCAGTTGTAAATCTATTCTTCTTTGGCCAACACTAGAGGATTTAACTGATTTCATTGCAAACATGGATAGCAGGTTAGGATTTAGCAAGATCTTGGTAGTTGATAAGGAAGTGACAATGGCTCCTTCAGTTGGGCCGTTGTGTTTGGCTTCAACTATCTTTGTCTAGTATTTGTTTGATTTCTTCATTACATAATCAGGTATTACTTTTGTTGTTTGAAGAAAGTAAGAAAAGGCAGTTAATGCTTCTTGAAGCTTGAATCATAACTGAAAAGTTTGTTTAAGAAGAGTTTACTAGGGTAATGAAGTGATTTCGTTATTGTTGAAATCTCTATTAAATCATGGATTTAGAGTTTGTTTAAAATTTTGAAAAAGAAAAGAATATATGTGGGTTGTAACTAAAATGTTTATTTTTAAAAGGTTTGTTTAAAATAATTGTTTTAGGGTTGTTCTTTTAAAAACCCTAACTCGAGATGGTTCTTACAGTTACAAAATCTATATGCAGAGATTATGTATCTATTTAAGAAGGGTTTTTGGTATTTCTCGGGTAACTATGAAGAGAAGAAAACAAGATTTCATGAGTACTCCTTAAGTGATTATTTTGATACAGAAAGTTGTTCTATATTGAAAATTTGTTTATTATTTGAGAAGATGTTGACACACAACATTCTTCAATGTGCTTAATGAGGATAATTATAGTCTTCTATTGGCAGTCTAGGACTACAAGTTGCACTTCTAGAGTATTGATAGAACACTATCATTATTATTCTGCATTGTAATGGAGTTGGTACTCCTATATTGTGTGGGGTTGGTGCTCCTGGAACTTATGGAGTTGGTGCTCCTGTATTTTGTGGGGTTGGTGCTCTTGTAACTTGTGGAGTTGGTGCTCCTGTATTTTGTGGGGTTGGTGCTCTTGTAACTTATGGAGTTGGTGCTCCTATATTTTGTGGGGTTGGTGCTCCTATAACTTGTGGAGTTGGTGCTCCTATATTTTTTGGAGTTGGTGCTCCTAAATGTGAAAGATTTGGTGCTCTAAGTGAATAAAGGAAAGATTTTTTGAGTGGTCTTTTATTTCCCAAGAGGGTTTTTCCACTTAGGATAAATTTTGGTGTTATGTCATGTTTCTATGTGTGAATGGTTTATTTGCTTGATTACAATATTGTCATCAGTTGCATAAAAAGTTGTTGATGTCAGTCATTCATTTCTACCATTTTTTAAATCAAAGAATCTTGCATAAAAGGTTTAGTTATAAGCTTTGATATATGTGTAAATTTTATCAAGCCAATCTCAGTTAATGAAATGTTTATCTGATTTGTAATGCATATAATATTTTTTGAGTTCAAGTGAAGTTTGTTCTTCAATAGTCATTTGATATTTTGGTTTAAAAGTTTAAAAGTTTGTGAATTTCTTGAATCATTGATTCACCCCCCCTCTCAGTGATTTCAGTCTTCTAACAAAGGTATGTAAGGTAGTAATAGACTCTGGAAGTACTGATAATATGGTGTCACTAGAAATGGTTGATAAATTGAAATTGGAAAAAATTCCTCATGAAACACCTTCTAGAGTGTCTTGGTTGAATGATGATTAATCTATTTTGGTGAATGAACAAGCTCTAGTTGAGTTTAACATTGGTGGATATAAGGATAGGATAATTTTTGATGTGTTGCCCATGGATTGTTGTTATTTATTACTTGGAAGACCATGGTAGTTTGATAGACATGCCATATATGATGGAAGATATAATACTTATCAGATTGAAAATGATGATATCACCATTACTTTAACTCCATTGGTAGAGGATGATAACGAATAGAGTAAGGCAGCCAAGGTGATAATGCTAGGTAAGAAAGAGTTTGTAAGGCTTGAGGAAGATAAAAATTAAGAGTTTGTAACCACTACAAAAGAAGATGTGAAGATAGTAAGTTTGAGGAATGATACCATATTAGAAGGAAGAAGATATGATGATTTAGCATAAAAATCAGTTCAAGAGATTTTTAAGGATGAATTGATTGTAGGAATGAAAAATAGGTTAGAAAAGCATGTTGAGATCATGGTGGGAAAGATACTTTGTCCATTGAATGTAAAGGAGGTTAGAGGGAAGTCATATTCTATCAGTATAGAGGTTTCTAAACCTAATAACACAGAGGTTCTTGGGGTAGGAAATTTGAGAAAAGAAATGAAGACAAAAGGTGAAGTGAATAAAGGTGAATGGCAAGTCCAAAGGGGTGAGTTCAAGTGTGTGTCAAGAGTTAAGACCAAGATAGATCAAAATACAGATGGAAAATGTATGCTTATAGGTTTGAAGGTAGGTTTCACATTGTTTCCAAATGAAAGGAAGGTCAGAGAACATACAACAAGTCAGTTTGTAAAGATGGAGCAGTGCCAAGGTAATAAACAGTTCAAGAGTGCAAAGCATGATTCAAGTCTTCAATACTTGGTTTAGTGGAAAGGCTTACCAGACAAGGAATATTTGGAGAACAAGTAGGTGGAATGATCAAGCATGATCAGGGTATGTGCAAGATCATCATGGAAAAAACAAGCCCTTAAGTGGCAAAAAAAATAGAAAAATCAGAGTTAGGCAACTTGACATAAAATTTTGAATAAGTTATCTATATTATTTCAAAAATATGTAAGAATAGAATCTGTAGAAAATTGAATGTAGTTTCTAAACTAGTAGGTTTGTATATATATATATATATATATATATATATATATATATTTGGTGAAAATTTGAAATTTCAATGCAAGAGTACTTAAATTTTAGGAAAAAATAAGTAGGTGTATGTCCTGACCACCCTAACCACAATAAAATGATAATATTTTAGATATAAGTAGAGGAATCATGTCCCGATGTGGTGCATATTTTTTAGTATTTTTTTTCCAAGTAAATAAATAATTATGATTTTTTTATTACAACTTTTAAAAATATAAAAACTTGCATGTCTGACCACCTTAACTTAGTCAAAACTTCATGAAATTATTATTTTTTAATCTTGTAGTATGTGAAGCATAGAATGTGACACATGTTTTGGATTCAAAAAATGTGATACTGTTTGAAAGTTATAGATGTTTTTCAATCAGCCTATCAATCAGGACTTTAGTCGTAATTTGAATAGAAAATGAATAATAATTACTTATTAAATTCAAAATAAAGCATATTTATATTGGTGGAAAGTTGAGAATCTCCTTTAAAAACTCTTTTCGTTTCATCAATTTTGGGTAAAAAAAAAGTCGTCAGCCACATACCTATCATATTGACACTTTTTGGCCCATCATGATCCTGCACATACCCATCTAATGCAAATACAATTCTCAAGGGACTTGAGATCTTTTTCTATCTAGGTGTATGGTGCAGGGGCACCATGTTATTCCATTGATGTAAATAAGGTCTTGTGTCATGGTTTTAGGTGGTTTGAGTCTTATTTTTTCCAATAATGTCATAATAGACCATTTGAGAGTTATTAGGGGCTCATTTTGGTTAATATTGTCAAATTTTGTAATTCCTTCAAAAGTTGTCATATTGCAATATTGTAAAATGCAAAAATGCAAAATTGTGGTAGACCAACGATTAGGAAGGTCAAAAGACAGTTGAGTCAGTTGTATTCATTTTTTTTTGGTGTGTCAAGTTTAAAAAGGCCTTGAAAGGCTCGAGGCAAGGTTGGAGACTTTGTATTGAAGTTAAAACAACAATAAAACTTTGTTTTCTCTATAATTTTCTATAAAAATTGCTGCTCCAGGGTGTTGTATGGCCCCGTATAGTTTGATTTTGATCTAAGGTTCATTGGAATTGATAGAATAATGTGTTAAATTAATTTTGGGCTTTGTCTAATTGAATTTCACAAAGTTTGAAGAAACTTATTGGCATTTTATTGTCACCCGGTTTGGAAACCCTATTTAAGGGTTTGAGAGTGAAAAAATACAGTATTGACCCATTCCACTGATAGAAGAGGTTGAAAATTGGTGGAATGGGTAATTTTAGGTATATTTCAATGTTGAAGTAGGGTTTAGGAGTAGAGAAGTGTTGGTATGTGGTGACTGATCATGCTATACTGTATAGCCCATGGTATATTGTACACCCTAGCCCGATTTTGTAGAACCCGAAAATATGGAAGCTTCTAAGCTTGGTAAAAAGGGGTTCGGATGGGTATTACTGTATGATGAAAAATGCGATTATTCGCAAGATTGTAATAAGGGTTTTTTACTGGATAATAAAAGTATTGGATGGCTGCGGTTTGGTGGATGTAGCCCAGATTGGGTGAACCACGTTAAATTCTGTGTTATGATTTATTTTGTGCATGTTTTAGTTTCTCTGTTTATTTATATAAATCTACATTTAATTGTTAAATCTGCCATCTCTAACCCTAAAAAGTGGTATCAGAGCGGGTTGTGTTTCGATTATCATCTGTAGGAAAGATCTCACGGTTGAGTGGGAGTCTCACGGTTGAGTGGGAGAAATGGCAAACGAGGGTAAGAAGGTTGAGAAATTTAATGGGAAGAACTATCAGTTATGGAAGATGCAGATGGAGGACTATCTCTATCAGAAGGATTTATGGTGGCCATTGGAAGGGAAAACCAAGAAACCTGCAGCAATGTCAGATGAGGACTGGGAGATCTTGGATAGAAAGGCTCTTAGCAGTATTCATTTGTGCCTAGCACAAACAGTGGCGTTCAATATTACAAAAGCAAAGACAACTCAAGAGTTGATGGAAACCCTAGAAAAGTTATATGAAAAGCCTTCCACTTCGAATAAAGTATTTCTTATGAAGCGTTTATTTAATATGAAAATGGTAGAAGGTGGGTCAGTTACTGATCATTTAAATGAGTTTAATATGGTCACCAGTCAATTAACTTCTATAAAAGTAAACTTTGATGAAGAAGTTATGGCTCTTTTGATTCTGTGTTCTTTGCCTGAAAGCTGGAATAGCTTGGTAATGGCTGTTAGCAATTATGTTTCTGGTTCGAATACATTGAAGTTTGATGATGTTGTTGGTGTTATTTTGAGTGAGGAAACCAGTAGGAAAATCTCGTGGAACATCCACATCGGCAGTGTTTGAATGCGCAGTAGGGGCGAACAAAGGAGAGGAAACAATTATGGAAATCGGGAAGTCGAGGAAAATCAAAGGACAAAAAGGTCTCAATCTAGAGACAAGAGGGATTGTTGGTACTGTGGTAAGCCGGGTCATCTGAAGAAAGATTGTTGGTCTCGGAAAAATAAAGAAGGAGACAAAAATGAAGGAAGTAAAGAGGCAAATGTGGTAAGTAATAAATCTGATGAGGATGCTTTGACTCTTAGATTCAGATTGGGCTTCATTTCATGCTACCCCCCATAGAAGTTATTTTCTTGATTATGTCTAAGGGGATTTTGGGCTGGTTTATTTAGGAGATAACGAACCCTGTCAGATTGTTGGAAAGGGAAGAATCAAGATTAAGTTGCAGAATGGGAATCATTGGCTACTATGTGAGATAAGGCATGTTCCAAAGTTAAGCAGAAATTTAATTTCAGTAGGGCAACTAGATGATGAAGGTTGTGTTGTTACTTTTAGTGATAAAAATTGGAGGCTCACAAAGGGTGCCTTAGTGGTAGCAAAAGGTGTGAAAGTAGCCACCTTATATCTTTGTCACAGTCATATTGTTCCTTCTACTTTTTGTTACAGAAAAAGTCAATGTTGAAACGGTTTGCTTGTTAAGCAGGTAGAAGATCATCTGTTGCTGTGGACTCTGAATCAGCGTGGCATAATAGACTTGGGCATATGAGTGCGAAAGGTATGAAAGTACTTCATTCAAATAATGTTTTCCCAGTCTAAAATGTGTTAATATGGATTTCTGTGAAAGTTGTGTGTATGGAAAACAAAAGAGAGAAAGTTTTCAAGGATGGGAAGCAAAAGAAGAAGAAATTGGAGCTTGTGCATACGGATGTATGGGGACCAGCCTGTATCTTCTCTGGCTCTCTATATTATGTTACATTCATTGATGATGCAACTAGAAAGGTATGGATTTATTTCCTTAGGCGTAAATCTGAAGTATTTGAAACTTTTAAAAAATGGAGAAGCTTGGTTGAGAATGAGACGGGAAAAAGGTTAAAATGTCTCAGATCTGATAATGGTGGTGAGTATTGTAGTAAAGAGTTTGATGATATTGTTCCTCTAATGGTATTCATAGGCAGAAAAGTTCCAAGGACTCCACAGGAAAATAGAGTGGTTGAGCGCATGAATAGGACAATAATGGAGTGTGCAGGACTATGAGATTGCATGCTGGGCTGCATTTAAAATGTGGGTAGAGACTGTAAACACTGATGTTTATTTAATAAACAGAGGTCCTTCTAATCCTCTGGGTTGTGGTATTCCAGAGGAAGCATGGAAAGGTAAGAAGGTGAGTTATTCTTTTCTCAAAACCTTCGGTTGTGAAGCATTTGCACATGTAGATTCTGAAAATAGAACCAAGCTTGATGCAAAATCAAAGAAATGTGTATTTGTTGGATATGGCATTGATGAATTTGGTTATAGGCTTTGGGATTTTGAAAATCAGAAAATTGTGAGAAGCAAGGATGTCATATTCAATGAGAAAGTGTTGTACAAAGATCTGTTGCTGCAGCATGAGAAGAAAGAAAATGATTATGTAGTGTTAGATGATATTCCAACAATGATGTTTCAGTGGTTCCTCATGTTGGGCAACAACAACAGCAACAAATACCACAAACTCCTGTTAGACGATCTTCAAGGTTAAGTAGACCTCTAGAAAGATTCTCTCCCTCTTTGTATACTATTCGTTAACTGATGCCGTGAACCAGAATATTATGATGAAGCTATGCGGTGGATACCAAGGTTCAAGTGGGAGCATGGAATGAAAGAAGAAATGGACTCCTTGCTAAAAAATCAGACTTGGGATTTATGCAAGTTGCCCTGCAGTAAAAAGGCTTTACCAAACAAATGGATTTACAGGCTGAAAGAGGAGGATGGAGGTAAGAAAATATTTAAAGCAGATTAGTTGTAAAGGGATTTGCACAGAAAAAGGGTATTGATTTTGATGAGATTTTTTTCTCCAGTTGTTAAAATGACTTCTATTCGTATTGTTTTAAGTATTGTGGCTGCTGAAGATTTGCATTTACAACAGCTTGATGTTAAAACGCCTTTCTCCATGGTGATTTGGAAGAGGAAATATATATGGAATAGCCACAAGGATTTGAGGTCAAAGGTAAGGAGAAACTAGTGTGTAGATTGAAGAAAATTTTATATGGCTTGAAGCAAGCACCTCGGCAATGGTATTTGAAATTTGACAGTTTTATGGTGAGCAAGGCTACATCGGTGTAATTCTGACCATTGTGTTTATTTTAAGAGGTTGGATAATGATAGCTACATTATTTTGTGTTTATATGTTGATGATATGCTTGTAGCTGGGTCTAACATGGACCACATAAGGGAGTTGAAACAACAATTAGCAAAGTCTTTTGCTATGAAGGATTTGGGGGCAACAAACAAATCCTTGGTATGAAAATTGTAGAGATAGGAAAAAGAAAATTGTTTTTATCTCAGGCTAATTATGTTGAAAAGGTGTTGCAAAGAGATTTCATATGGAGAATGAAAAAGCTGTCAGCACACCTTTTCCTAGTCATGTTAAATTGACTAAGGATATGTGTCCAAAGACACAAGAGGAGGAAGAAAAAATGTCCAAGGTACCATATGCTTCAGCTGTAGGTAGTTTAATGTATGCCATGGTATGCACTAGACCGGATATTGCACATGCTATAGGAGTTGTTAGCAGGTATTTGAGTCATCCTGGAGTTGAGCATTGGAATGCAGTAAAATGGATTCTCAGGTATTTGAGAGGTACATCCAATAATTGTTTATGTTTTGGGGCTCTAATACTGATTTAAAAGGCTATGTTGACTCAGATTTGGTAGGGGATATAGATACAGGTGGAGTACCACAGGTTATGTATTTATAATTGGTGGGACAAGCAGTGAGTTGGATTTCGATTCAAAGGTGGTTGCTTTATCCACCACGAGGCGGTATGTTCTGCAGAGAGGCGACAAAGGAGAGATATGGCTGCAACTTTTCATTGAGAGTTGGGAAAACAAGCTAAATTACTTGCTTGTTTACAACAGCCAGTGCTATACATCTTGCAAAGAATTTGCTTTGCATTCTAAAACAAACACATACTTGAGATATCATTTCATTCGGTCAATGTTGGAGGATGGACAGGTCAAGCTGGACAAGATACATACAGATGTCAATCCAGCGGATATGTTTACGAAGGCGGTGACAAGGGAGAAGCTGAGCTCCTCTTCAGCTTTGGTTGGTCTTCAAGGTTGAATTCAAGTATAACAGAGTAGCAGGGTCCAAGGTACTTATTTCCGGGAGCGTAATTGCAGCAGTGTTGTACAGATCAGCCCAAAGTGGGAGCTTATGATGGTGTGGAGCCGACTGGATCTGAGATTGTTGGTATGTGTGCGCTGCCCATATACTATAGCCCATGACATCGACCCCCCCCCCTGCTCAGGTAGGGCACTGAAGGTTCAAGGGGCAGCCCCCGAGAAAAATTTTCTTCCTACTTTTTCGCGTGATCACCGAAAAAGGGAAAAATCAATGAAAAAAAGAAAAATTCGATTTTGTAGAACCTGAAAATCTGGAAGCTTCTAAGCTTGGTAAAAAGGGGTTCGGATGGGTATTATTGTATGATGAAAAATGCGATTATTCGCAAGATTTTAATAAGGGTTTTTTACTGGATAATAAAAGTATTGGATGGCTGCGGTTTGGTGGATGTAGCCCAGATTGGGTGAACCACGTTAAATTATGTGTTATGATTTATTCTGTGCATGTTTTAGTTTCTCTGTTTATTTATATAAATCTGCATTTAATTGTTAGATCTGCCATCTCTAACCCTAACAAGAAGGTGGTTTGAAGGATTTGTGTGATGCCCTAGTTGTAGATTTATGAGTTTTGGCTTGAAAAGTGATGGCTAAGAGTGGGAGTTTGCATAAAATGCATTGGTATTGGGTGATGATTTGGAGGGAATGTGTAGGCTTAGGATGATGTCTTGGAAGTGTTAGTAAGGTGAAATAGGGCCTGGAGTATTGAGTTTCTATAAACCCCTGTACGAGCATGCCTAAATAGGCTTAAGTGAGGGTTTAGTGGTTTGGTGAACTTATGGTGGCTCCTATTGATAAAAGTTGTGGAATTAGACTACTTGCGACTTGGTTCAAGTCTAGGAATAGAGCTTTTGGAATAGAGCTTTTGGATTGGAGAAGTGTTTAGATGGATGATGCTTTGAAAATTAGGGCTAATTGAGGCCCTATCTAGCATACCAGTCAATTTTAAGAGATGGTGTTCCAAAACAAGTGCATGTATAAATTTGATATGTCGACTTTGGGCCTAATGGGTATTTGGAATGGTATTTGAGAAGTGGTTTTGAGGCCTTTATAGGGAGATATGGTCAAGAAATCAGTTATGCAAACCTAGAAGGATAAATGAGTGGTTGTGTGAGAAACCATTAAGTTAGGGTTTTGAAGATTTGAAAATTGTTTGAAAAGGTTTGAATTATGATTGTTTTTCAAAATATTCCCTACTCTGCTTCATATCTTTTGGCCAAAGTATGTATGTATGTATGATTGGTTTCTAAAAATACATACATTCATCATACTTACTTAATGTATGTATGTTACATATAAATTCCTTAAGGTTACGTGCATGACCTTCATACATACATAGATATGAACTGCCATATGTATTATTGTATGTATGTATAGTATACACACATACACACATACATACTATACACATATACATATATGTATGTGTGTATACTATACACATATACATATATGTATATGTGTATACTATACACACATACATACATACATATATGTATAAAATATCTAATTATGTATGTGTATATTAACTAACATATATGTATGCATGCATGTGTGTGTGTGTGTATATGATACATACATAATATTTTAATGTTTATTATATTATTAAGTTGTTAAATATTATATTAATAAATGTTATTAATACTATTAAAAAATTTAGTAAATTAAAAAACTAAAATGATTACTAAATTGACTACGAAAAATCCTATAAATGATTAGTCAATTAAAATGATTATTAAATTGACTGCAAAAAACCTATAAATGGATATGAAATATTCCCAAAAACTCCACAATTCAAGCAAAGATGATGGACAGGGAAGAGTGGATGATGGGGGTTGGGAATTCTTGAGTGAGGGGTTCATGGAAATGGTGGAAATAGTCAGAAAAAACATAGGTGCATGAAACCCTTAATAGAAATGACCGACTATGTGTATATATATATACACACAAACACACACACACACACACACACACACACACACACACACACACATATATGTATATATGTGTGTGTGTGTATTTTTTTAAATATACACATAGTTGGCCATAATTTACATGTAAGAAACTCTTAATAGTGAAGAGTATATTAACTTCCAATACTACCACTATACATATATAAATTACATAGGTATAAAAAAAAATAAAGGTCTATATTATGGCGGACTATGTGTATACACAGATATTATGGAAGATTGTGTGCATATATATCTTTGTATACACACAATTGGCCATATATATGCATAAATATATCTGTATACTTAGATATATACATAGCCACCATAATATAGGTGCATTATTACTGCCAAATTACATTCGCTTGTCATTCCTATGTGTATATGTGTGTATACATCTAGATATGTATGCATATATATCTGTGTATACACACATTTACACATAGTCAACCATATATGCATATATATATATATATATATATATATATATATATATATATGTATACTCACATATTCATACAATCAGCCATAATATAGGTGATATTGCTGAAAAATTAAATTTTCTCATCGTTCCTGTGTGTATATATCTATACACACACACACACACAGAAGCAGCCATGATTAATCTACAACAAAGCTTCATTAGATGAACAAATCATTACTTGTGCATGTAAGCTATTTAAACAAAATAATATCGCAAGAAAAAACTAGAAAAATCTCGCAATGCATAGTTACTTCCTATGTGAGGTTGGAACACAATCTCACCTATGTAGCAAGAAGTTAAATAGTTTCCTTAAACTAAATGTGGTGTTGATAAACACAGAAAGCTTGAAAAATGCATGACCAACATTTGCCCATGGCCTCACCACCATTAGCATCCATTCTAACCAAAGCTGGTTCTCAATGCAACCACTCAAAATGAATAAAGTTTTCAAGAATGGATGTTTCGTGAAACCAAAGCAAGCCCAAGCAAATGGTGTGCATGTCAAGGTGGTAGGCATTAATACTGATGGTGGAGGAATGGGTGGCACTTAATGCACATTTACTAGGAGTGTAATGAGCCAGTATTGGCATGGCACCAAACAACCATCGATAATACACATGTCCATTATCGATACATGCCAAATTTTTAGACATTTTTGGTGGTTTTTAAAAAGTGCCCCCAAAACATCAAAAAACATGCTCAAATTTCCCCAAAAAAAGTCAAGGACTACCAGCTCGAAAATCAAGGGACATGGAAAAAAAAATTATGCCGAATTGAACATTGATGATGTGGACCCCTCGCTCAAAGTTACCCTACCCACCCTCAGACCCTCTTCCATATTCTATTTGATTCAAGGAACTCAAGGTTTTCTTCTGAGTAGTGGATTTTTTGTATACCACTAATCTTAAGTTGTACACTTTGACATGTAATCCATTGATTTTTATCCATCAAATGGGTAGAATATTTTGAAACGTCAAAGCTCGAATGAGCTTCAGTGTTGAAGAGGGAAACAAATTGAATATATTTCATGTTGCAACCCCTTACAAAGAAGTAGAATCCCAGGGACAACAGTTTAAAATATGGAGTTTCCCACCCAACGATTCAAAAATAGTGGGTATGAATTCCAAGATTCAAAGCTTCGTGTGTTTATTGAAAAACTTTTAATTTCCAATTATTGTAGTAGTTGGGATGGGAGGAATAGGAAAAACTTATCTTCTCCAGCATGTCTACAATAGTAGAAAAGAACTGTATGAGAAAGCTGCATGGGGGAAAAGTGGAGAAGCCAATGTATTAATGCCATGACTTGCAATGTTCGAGGATAGTGAGAGCTTGGGTGAATAGCAAAGATGGCAGCGGGGTGGAGGCAGTTTTCATGTGTCACACGACACTAGTGCCTGGAATCCCAATTACATATCATTCTAGGTGTTGAATGCCAAGCTTGTTGTCGCTTCTATCTTCCATTTCACTCTCCAAAGCGATGTTTTGTGGTTGATAGCCTTATAAGATGTAGGCGTCTACTCAAGTGTGCTTGCTATATATAAAAAAAAATTGTAGCTTAGGGAGTAGTAGAACATGCGTATCAAGTCTGTTGTGAGGAGCAGTAGCTCTCTGAGTAGCAAGACATGCTTGTTTGTTGTGAGGAGTAGTAGCTCTCTATCAATTAGCACTCTCGCATATGATGTTGGGAGGGAATGTGAGATTCACAACTCATGCTCAACTTTAAATGCTATTTCTTCAATCTCACTCATGTTGCCAACATCCTCTAACTTTTAACAGATTGCCTTATTCCATGGACAAGGACAACCATTCCTTCATTATCCACAATGTTCACAGAGAATTTATATCATAAATATACTATGATCACAAATTTTCTAATTGTATATTTGATAATTTATTCAATTAAAAATTTAAATTATATTTTCATCAATTATTTGGTGAATGTTTATATAGATGTTTGTAATGATTTTTATATATTTTGTATTTATATTAATAATTGTTAAATATATTTAAAGTATGATTTATGTAAATAAATAAATCTATTTAAAAATAGACAAATATAGTTTTAAAAGTTTTTTATTTATTTTAGAGTTATTTTGTAATTTTTTATTTATTTAAAATTAATTTATCTTTAGAATTAATTAAAATAATTTCATTCACAAAAAATATTTTATTTATTTTAAAATTATTTGATAATTAATTTTGTAGACACCTAAATAAACCTGATTGATATTATGCATCTGATTCTGATAAATTAACACCATTTCCTCCTAAATCACTTCAAATTAATCAATTAATTAAATAATCAAGATTATTTAGTTAAATTCAAAAAATTTAGCTATTAATCAAATAATTAAATTTATTAGATTAATTCGCCTTTCTTCTAACTAATTTTCATCATGTTTAATTAAATCAAATCATTTAATAAATCATCCCAAAGTCCTCTCGTTTGATTAAATAAATCAAATCAAATGTCACAATCCCCTAACCCATCTAAGTTAATTAATTTTGAATTAATTAACTCTAAATCACTTTATAATCATCATTAATAAATCCTCTAGCTTTTAACTCTTCAAGAGTTAAATCAACCCATGGTCAACTAACCAGGTTGCACATGAAATCAATTTCTTTTAATTATCTAATTCCTCTATTTATCCTCACAATGACATATTCCAAGGAATATTCCTCTCAACTACCTCTCCATTTAATTTCCCTTCAAAGATTTCAAAAATCTCTTACATCTTCAATAACTCCTCTTACATCTTTAATAACTCCTCTTACATCATTTCAAATCTTCAACCACATTCATTCATTTCTTCTTACAACCTTTCAAATTATCAACCATTCTCATTTATTCCTCTTACATTTTCCTTCACTCAACACATTCCCCAAAATGTGCTCCACTCTCACCCAATGGAATTGTGACAAGTGTCACATTCTTATTGTCTCCCATTTATCCCACATTCCCCAATTTCTCTCATTCTTCAACCCTTGAGTTCTATAAATAGAAGCATTCTCTTCACAAGAACCATCATACCCACGTCGATAAAGTGTATCACCTACAATGGTGTAATGAGATGTTCATTGGATAAATGATTTGTGTTGGTTTTAGGTAAGTCCAATGGGTAGGACATTGTCGTGAAGGTATGTGTAGATATCATGGTACCAAGGGGATGCGAGACCTACGATTTCACACACCATCTCATTCTCAGGGACATCGTATGTAGGGATTAAAATTTGTTCAACCAGGAATTCACACTCTATCCAATCCTTGGGCATGTCAATCAAGGAACCAATTGTAGCCATCACGTTAGCAAGTTTGTTCTGTATTCTGGGAATTTTTTCAAACTGAATAGACTGGAAAGACTTCTTAAAGTCATCGACCATGCATTTATATGGTAATAACTTCTCATCTTTTGTTAGAAACTCTTCATTGAGTTGTTTAATGACTAACTGTGAATCACCGAAGACCTTTAAGTGAGTGATATTCCATTTGATGGTGATTCTAAGGCTAGTGAGAAGATCTTAATATTCAGCTATATTGTTTGTGCATGGAAAGGCCATTCTGAATGACTTTGGGATATGATCTCCTTTGGGGGTGACAAACAAGATGCTTGCCCCCGATCCATTATGTGTGTATGAGCCATCAAAGTATAGTGTCCATGTGGTGGCTTCTACTACTGTAAAGACCTCTTCATCAGGAAATTTTGTGACCAAAGGATATGCATCAACCAAGGGAGCATCAGCTAACTGATCTGCTATTACATGTCCCTTAATAGCCTTGCGGTCCACATATTCTATGTCAAATTCACTCAACCACATGACCCATTTAGCCATGCAGCTAGTCAAAGTTGTTTTGGATAGCAAGTACTTAAGCGGGTTGAATTTTGATATTAACTTGATTGGATGGCTAAGCATATAATGTCTAAGATTTTGTGAACAAAAAACTATGGCTAGGCAGGCCTTCTCTATTGAAGAATAGTTGAGTTCATAGTCAACTAAGGTTTGATTGATATAGTAGATCACTCATTCTCTCAATGAATCATCATGTTGTGCTAGTAGTGCCCACTGCCATTGAAGTAGTTGAGATGTACAATAAAAGTGGCTTCCCTAGGATTGGAGGCATAAGGATAGGAGGATGAGCCAAGTATTCCCTAATCTTGTCAAAACCTTATTGGCACATAGGATCCCACTTGAAGGATGTATTCTTTTTCAGGAGGTGGGTAAATGGTTGACACTTGTCAGTTAACTGCGCGATGAACCTTCTGATGGACTATAGTTTACCTTGGAGACTTCTTAACTATTTTAGGTTCCAAGGTGGAGGAATATCCATAATTACTTTGACCTTGGCTAGATCCACTTCTATACCTCTCCTAGAGACAATGAAGCCCAACAACTTTCCTGATGTAACCCCAAACACACTTTTTTGGATTGAGGCGCAACTTGTAGTGCTCTAGCCGTTCAAAGATCTTCCTTAGGACTGCAGGGTTTTCTGCTCTGGTTCTTTATTTTCCTAACAGATCATCAACACAGTCTTCCATGATGATGTGGATAAGATCATGAAAAATTACAGTCACAGCTCACTGGTATGTTTCCCCCGTGTTCTTAAGATCAAAAGGAATGACATTATAGCAGAATGTGCCCCATGGTGTAGTGAATTTTGTCTTATGTTGGTCCTCAGGAGAAATTCAAATTTGATTGTATCTAGAGAACCCGTCCATGAGGGAAAGCATCTCATGTCCTACAGTTAAGTCTACCAACATATCTATGTTTGACAAAGGAAATTCATCTTTAGGGAAAGCTTTGTTGAGGTCATGAAAGTTTGTGCATATTCTAATATCCCCATTGGGCTTGGCTACGGGAATGATATTGGATATCCACTAGGAGTAATCAATGGGTCTTATAAATTTGGCTTCCAACAACTTTTCCAATTCTTTCTTGACCAATAGGGCAACTTGCGGGTGCATTTTGCAAAGCTTCTGCTTAACCGATTTTGCATCAAGGTGCACATCTAGATGGTGTACTACCAACGCTTGATCAAGTCTTGGAATATCTGAATACATTCATACAAAGTTGATCTTGCTTTCTTTAAGAAGCTTGGAGATAGTAGAATATTCTTCTTCTGATAATGCCTTGGCTACATAGGTGATTTTGGGATTTTCGTCAGTTCCCAAATTGATTTCTTGTGTTTCCTCTATAAAGATGGATGATCGTTCAGACAACTATGTTCCCACAAGGGGAAGATGAATTTCCCCATCTTTCGGCACCTCACTGAGGTTTTCACTGTCAGATACATCCTTTATTTTGAATTTTTCTAAGTCAAGAAATGCCTCATGGAGGTTTTCACTAGGTGACCCTTTTTTATTTTTCTTTTTCTTATTTTTGCGACTAGGGCATTCATCTTCCTCCAATCCCATTAGGTGTATATAACTATCCACTAAGGGAAGTGAGTTGACAGGTACATTTTCACATAGGTCCCAATCTATGAGTTCGGGATGGCGAAGGGAAAGGTTGATGGTGCAAACGGATAGGCATTCGAACATGGAGGAAAAGTCTATGTGATGTACATCATTGTATGCATGTATGATACACTCTTCCTCTGGTATCTCTTCCAAAAGACCATTTCCCATACTAACATTTTTAGAAGTACTAGCCGATGTTGCAGGACCCTTTTTCTTTTTATCATAGCCTAAGCCTAAATTCTTTGAATGTATGGAAGTGTCAATCAACTTCTTTCTACCTAGCTCTTCTTGACCAAGACCTCCCCCCTAATAATTTTATTTTTCAATGTACTTAGAGGGCCAAGGATACATCTCTTGAAAGTATTCCTTTAAAGGGGGAGTGAGTTCAGGTTCTTCATGATATCTCCACTGACTTATATCATTTTTAGGTGTATATGATGGTAGCATGAGAGATACATAAGTGATGGTTCCCACATTTTTGGAGCTCAAGGTGACTGCCTTTTGTTCTTCCTTTGGTATAGACTTGGAAGGTTGACCATATGTGTGTGGAGAGGGTGGCATGGTTGCCACATTCAAAGCATTACGCATCTCATACTCACCACATCCCTTGTCAATGATCTGGACCTTGGTGATAGTGGAATCGGATGTAGAAGATAGAGCAAATGAGGTGGTGGGTGATGGATTATATGATGGATTGGATGAGGATGCTGGCGATGGCCCCATTTCAACTCCTAGACAATAATGGGAATGAGGGAAAGAAGGTTCAAGTTAGCAGAAGTATTCAAATGGCTAGGGATCAGCTTGTATGGTAACCTCCATTCCTTCAAATGGGAACTTCAAGCATTGATGATAGGTAGATCGGACGGCTTGCATGGAGTGGATCCATGGTCGACCAAGAAGGATGTTGTAGGGGAGGTCCAGATCAAGTACATGACAAGTGGTGTATTGTATAACTGGGCCAACTTGAATTGGAAGAGTAATAATCCCTTCAGAATCCCTTTTTGCATTATCATAAGCCTTTATAGTGATGATTTGATTGCTTAAATCAGCATGGGTATATCATACCTATTTTATGAATTTTAATGTACAAAGATTGAGAGCAGAGCCATTATCTATCAAGACCCTCTTTACTTTATGTCGAGTGACAAGGACCTCTATATGGAGGGGTTGATTATGATTGGAATTGATGGAAGGCATGTCATTTTGGCTGAAACCTAGTTGGTAGGTTGATAAAAGGTGTCCCATGAGAGATTGGAACTGTGTAGGGTCGATGTAGTTGGGGACATGAGTATCCTGTAAAGCTTTCATCAAGATTTCTTGATATACAGGAGAGGACTTTAGCAAATCAAGGATAGATATTTGTGCTACGGTCTTTCCTAAATGGTCAAGGATGTTATACTAAGAGTTCACAGGAGATGATGGGGAGGCTCCAAGGATAGTAATGCGAGTGCGGCAAGTGGTAATGGCACATTGAGGCTCCTTTCCTTTGACATGTATCATAAACACAAGGGGTTCCACTTGCCCAATATGCGTGATGAGAGTCTCATAGTTAAATGAGACATTCTTGTAGGTGATATTATTAGTGTTGTTATCCTGGTTGTTATTGTTGCTAGGTCCAGGATTTGCGCTGGATGTGCTAGGACATTGGTTATGTTTGGGGAAAGTGTTTTGATATATTTGAAACTGAGCATTGGGAAATGAGGCTGGTTGGCATCCACATGGATATCTCCTCGATCTATGAGATCTTGGACATACATTTTCAGACCTTGACACTTGTTTTTCGAATGACCTTTGATCTTGTGAAAGTCACAATATTCATTCTTCTTGTACCATACGGGTTTAGGTTTAGACTCGTCAAAAGGCTTGGTTACTGGATATGTGATGGGGTATTTGACCTGCAACAACCTATTGAAGAATGTGCTCAAGGGTTCTCCTAATTAAGTGTATTGACATTTACCATTCCCTTGACTGTTTTGATTTGATTCTCGAGGGGGTTGAGGTGCCCCCTGTGGCACAGATATGGCGTTGGGCATGGATGGTTGTTGTCTTTGGGAGGAATTGGCCACGTGAACATGTTTAGTATTAGTGATGCCATCGTTGACTGCATTCTTGTTCTTATTCCAGTAATGAGATTTGTCACCGGATGACTTGTCCTTATCTAAGTTATACAGTTTAATTTTCCCTTTAGCAACAAGTGCTCTCTCAATGATGGGGCCCTTTTTGATAAATTCAAAAGGTAGTGGCACAATGAAGATTGAGAGAATGTGCCATTTTAGGATGATCATTAGCCACAAAGTGGGTGACCATTTCTTTCTCACTGGGAGGGGATTTCATACGGCTAGCTACAACTCGCCACCTTTGCAGGTATTTAGCGAATGTTTCTCCACCACATTGATTCTCCTTCAAGAGGTCTAGAGTGTCAATGTCTTTTTCCAAATTAAAGGAGAACTATTTGACAAACTGTTCAGAAAGATTAGCGAAGGAAGAAACTGTCCCCTTCTTGAGACCCATGAACCAATCTAAGGTCGTCCCTCCTAAGCTCCTAGGGAACATGTGCAGGAGTTAATTGTCATTATGTTGGACATCCTGACATTGTGCATAGAATTCTTGTAAATGGGCCTTTGGATCTTTAGTTCCTGTATAATTGTCAAACTTGGGTATCTCAAAATGCTTTGGAAAGGGGACAAGTGAAATCGAAGCATGAAACAGATATGGGAAAATCTCCTCAAACTTGAAAGATTTTTTGGATGTACCTACTTGTATATCTTTCAATGCAACTTTGAGCTCCTCCAACTCTTTATTAGCAGGTGGAGTTGGATTAGATGGGATAGAAGCATTGGGATTGTATGAGGGTGTAGGTTGATACTGATTAGCATAAGGCGAATATGATGACGAGTTTTAGTACTAAGAGGTGGAGGGCACCTATTGTTGAGATGGTTGTTGTTGATAAAATGAAGTGGATGGGGTATTGTGCAGAACTTGGTAATATGATGACGTGGGTGCCCCTTGTTGATAAGGCAGTTTTTGCTGATAATCAGAGGTAGATTGAGGACCCTATTGATGAGGTGGTTGTTGTTGCATGTAGGACGTGGATGAGGCACCTTGTTGGTGTGAGGTTTGTTGTTGAGCATAATAGGGATTGGATTGGTAGTTATAGGAAACATGTGGTTGTTGTGTAACATACAGTGGTAGTTGTGGATTGATAGTTTGATGGTAGGGATTAGTGTATGATTGTGTAGGATTGGTGTGAGGTGGAATTTGAGTCTATCATGGATTCTAAGAAGCCACGTGGATATTCAGATTAACACAAGCAATGTAGGTGTTGGACGAATGGTAGAGGTATTACGCGAGAGGATTATGATGTGCTTGTGTGGGAACATGCTTATGTGGTTGTTGATAAGGAGGATGAGATGGGATATGTTGTTGTTGTGGAACTGTTGTCACAGAACCATGGGGTGGTTGTTGAGGTTGTGATGCAGTTTGTGTTGCTTGGTGAGGAGGTTGTATATGAGCGACAGTATGTTGTTGTGGGTTCAGAACATTTTTTTGTGGTATACTATGTTGTGGAGTTGAAACATTTTGTTGCGGGGGTTGTTGATGATGTTGTTGTGTGGGGATGAAAATGACAACAGTATGTTGTGGTGGTGTTTGTGAGGGGATAGTTGTATGTTGTGGCGGTGCCTACGAAGTAATGGATTGATGAGGATTAATGGGAGGTTGTTGGAATGATAGAGTATTACCCTGAGGAGGTGGTAGGAGATTTCATGTGGGTACCGGTCCCTGAGGTGGCATTAATGTGAGGAAGGGGTTGGCCCCAGTGTTGATGGGTGGTTTATTAGGATACTGAGGTGGAAGCGGTGGAGCAGTCAGGATGTTTTGTGGCATACTATAGGCATAAGGATCATAAGGATCCAATGGTGCCATAGAGGTTGTAGATGAAAGGGGATGATAATTATCAACTTGATGTATCACAACATTTCCAAACTCAAGATGATGCCAGTTATCTATGGGTGCACCCTCAGGAACATAGGAATTTATGGGAACATTTTGTGGGTTTTGATGCATTGGGGGGTGTTGGTGTATTGTGACATGTAAAATCCAAATGGCAGTTTTACTCCCTTCATGAGTAGGGTAGCGAGGATCTTGTCTCCACGCTCATCGAGGAGACAATTTTCCATCTGAACATTGGTGGGATTGCTTAGGTACTCATCAACGGTGACTTCAAGTTGATTGATCATTTTTTCATCACCAGGTAGTGAAGTATTTTGACTGTCGGTGTTAGATTGTTATGAAGCACCATTATGGGGATCTTGAGGGATGTTCACAATGTTGTTAGGGTCTTGAGAGATGTTTTTCCCATTGTTAGGATCTTGAGAGATGTTTTCCCCGTTGTTAGGATCTTGAGGAATGTGTGGCTGGGAACCTTGACCTTGTTGTGCCATTTGCTTCTTGATTTGTGATCTAGTCTGGACAGGCATGCAAAACTACTGGATGGACTAAGATGATGGTTAGAAGATTGATTTGGATTGGATAAGAGATTGATTGATTGGATGATGAGATCGAATAATTGGATGAGGATTGATTGGATTGATTGGATGATTAGATTGATTAGATGAAAGGATTAATTGGATGATTGGATGATATTTTAAGGATTGATCGATAAATGATTGATAGGATTGATGATTGGATTATTGGATAGGATTGATGATTGGATGACTAGATTGGATTAATGATTGGATGATAGGATAAGATTGGTGATTGGATGATGTAAGGGATCCTAAACCCAATTTGGAAATCACCCTAGGTGACTTAAGGCATTGGTTGATCAAATTGAAGGACAGATTAAGACACCAAATCCACCTCAAGATGGAAATGGATTGATTGGGCCAAGGATGATGACTTACGGCACCGAATTCACCTCAAGATGGAAGTGAATTGATTGGGCCAAAGACAACGACTGATGTGTGGGATAACGATTAGATTCAGAAACCTAGGTCAATTTTGGATAATAACCTTTAAAACAAGGCTTAGGGGATTTGGATTGAAAGAATGATGGTGAATAATGCAACCATAGAGGTGCTCTAAAGGTGCCTATATGATGCGGGTGATGACTAAATGACCTTTGAAAAGTACAAATAGACTAAAGGATAAATTACGAGTGAATGAAAGATGATGAAGGTGCTTAGATCACAGCAAACGACAGGGTTTTAGGTCCCCAATTGGTTTTTGGATTTGTTTAAATCAAAGATGAGGTCAAACAAACTATTGAAATGGGAAAACAAACCTAACAAATGGTGAAACGAACTCACTAAAGGATGGAACAAATTCCCCGAATGGTGAAATGAGATCTCTAAACAATGAAATGGGATCCCCTAATGACAAAACGGGCACTCAGAATGGGAAATAGATGTTTGGAATGAGTGAACGAATGTTCAGAATGGGTGAATGGATGTTTGAAATGGGAAAAAAAGTGCTCAAAGTGACTGAATAAGAGGTGAAATTGACTGTTTGGAGGGAAGGTACGCCCCTCTAGACGGAAGGTACACCCCTCTAAATGGTAGGTACACCCCTTTAGAGGGAAGGTACGCCCCTTTGGAGGGTAGGTACGCCCCTTTAGAGGGCATGTACGCCCCTCTATAGGAAACTTGGACATGACTTAAGTGAAACTGGTTATGGCAAGGACCCAAAACATAACAAATAGTAAGTAATAAGGCTGACTTGACAAGAATTCATTGGTTTTACACAAGAAGACACTTCAGACAACACAATCCTATGATAATTGTTAAAGGTATGATCGACACAGTCCTTAATCTAGAATGCACAAGGCGTCGAGGGAGTCCTTGATATACTCTTGGTATGTGAGACACAATTGTGAACACTAGCCCATCACAAGCATGATTCAAGAACCCCAGTGAGATACTGAAAGGATCGGACCAACTCTTCACGTCTATCTAGGTATCACCCTAGCTTCGACGCTCTGCCAGACACGTGACTGGATTGGGGTACAACTTTGGCTGTCTCCCCTTTCTATACCCCACTGATACACATGGTTGGGATAATCCCTTGGGGTGATGAAATACCCAAGTAGTTCCCGCTAAGAAGAGAATGCTAACTATTTTCGGCTACTCCCCAAGCTCACATGAAGTGCAAGGAGAAATCTTGAACGGTATAACACCCCCTTGGGTAACACAAAGGACTTAGGTAAGCTACGATTTCTCTTCACTCGGGATTACCAAATGGAACAAGGGGATTGGATACATCAATAGCTTACCTATAAACACAACACACAATAAGTTGACTCCCTCTCTAATTCAACTATGTGCTTAAATATCAAAGAAAAAGACAACAGCTAATCAATAAAATGAAATCATCCGCCCTATAGGAAATGTGTTAGGAGTTTTATATTTTGATCTTCAACAAGCGTTAAGAGCTGTAAAAATGTTAGAAAAACTCACACAAATACCAGCAAGACAATTTTGTGTCAGTACCAATCGAAAGCAATCAAAAACAGAAACTGAAAATAAAGTTTTTATCCCCTATTTTTACCTTTAAATAGTCTCTGTCCAAGGGCAGGTATGCCCCTCTGTAGAAAATAGTGAGTGAAAACAACTAAAAATTGAAAACATAATGTTGTTCAAGGGTAGGTACACCCCTCTATAGAAAATAGTTAGTGAAAACAGTTAAAAAATAAAAATAGAATGTTGTTCAAGGGTAGGTACGTCCCTTTGGGAGGGTAGGTACGCCCCTGTGCAGAAAAGAATTAGTGAAAATAGTTAAAAACTAAAAACAGCGTTGTTCAAGGGAAGGTACGCCCCTCTGGGAGAGTAGGTACGCCCCTCTGCAGAAAACAATTAGTGAAAATAGTTAAAAACTGAAAATAGAATGTTGTTCAAGGGTAGGTACGCCCCTCTATGTCTATGAAGGGTAGGTATGCCCCTCTAGGAGGGTAGGTACTCCCCTCTACAAACTTCAACCTACAAAAATGAAACAACAATAAACATGAAAGGATAGGAACCCATTTGTGGGTCCCACCGAGAATTCCAGAAATGTGGAGCAAGTGTTTTTCTATCTAAATGTGCAAAACTAAACTAGAAATGCAAAATAAAAGAAACACAAGACCACCTCATGATTAGCCTACGTTAAGCACAAATAAAGGAAGGATAAAACAAAAATGATTATACCTTTGCTTGTGTTGGTTCCTTGGTTGGCCCTTAATGGATATTTGGTTGTGCGCTCCTTTGATGGAAATATGATGAAAGGTGAATGCAAGATGGGGTGGATACAATGAGTAATGCAATGAGTAAAAGTGGATGCAATGAAGATGAAAGCTAGTGAAAATTCAAAAGGATATGATGGCTTGAAAATTCGAGAGCATAAGGGTGCTAGAATGCTTAAGTTGTTAAAATGTATGAGGAGAGGGGGGTATTTATAGAAGAAATTGAATTCTCTAGAGAATTCAACGGTCTAGATTAAGCCACCATGGCTAAGATGAAGGGCTATGGTGAGTTGAGGACTCACAATCCCTCACATCTTGACATGTGGAGGGTGAGGTGTCCAAGGATATGATGAGATGGAAAAAGGTACAAGTGATGTGGAAGAAGGAAAAATAATGTGGAAGAAGGACAAGTACTTTGAAAGTACCTTGGGATATGAGAAGATTTCCTCAAAAAAGAACTTCTTGTCCCCAAGTGAGAATGAAAGTGACATTTGAGGAATTTTAGAATTTCTCAAAAATCTCCATGGGGTAGAGAGAAGTAGTTGGAGAAATAAATGTGAATTAAAAATTCACATAATTGGGAGAATCTAGTGGATAAGACAAAGTTCCCAAAAGGTAGGATTTTGACACATGTGAGTGATGTGACAAGTCAAAGGTTCTAGAACTTGCATGGGAATAAGGAGATTCTTGGAAGGATAAATGTGAATTAAAAATTCACATGGGGAAGAGAGGAGTCTTGGATGAATAAATGTGAATTAAAAATTCACATGGGGAAGAAGGGCAATGCTAAATTTGGAATATGTAAAAGTTGACAAAAAAGGTATGCTAAATGTGGCAAGGTGATTAGATTAAGGTTGTGCAAAACATGATTAAGGAAAATATAAGGGATTAGAAGCAAGTGGAAGATTATGGAGGATGTGACACTAATCTTGATTAAGTGGTGCACATCCTAATCATGGATTAATTAATTTAATCCAGATTAGAAGAGGATCATGGAGGATGTGACAAGGAGAGAGAAAAAAGAAGAATTAAATATTCAAAAAGGTCAAATGACTAAATTAAATAAATTGGTATGTTTATTTAATATAGAGAAGAAAAGGTGTAAGGTAAAGTATTTATTTGTTAAATTAAATACCTTAGGAACCTTAGCCAAAAGATGAAATATTAATTAAATAAATTATTTAATTAATATTGATGAAATAGACGAATAAAGTAGTCAAGTTTTACCATGTGGGAGTGGTCAAATTTGGATATCTACATGTTTATCTAAAACCTATTTGGAAACCTTAACATAAATACCATCACTATTGAACCTACATCTAAATATTACCACACTGAAACGGATTCCAATGAGTATGAATGGTATTCTTGTGCCTCTAGTGATTATAACCTAGATACCTTATGGAACCTTGGTAACAATGATACCTCTACCCTATCTACAACATCCATAAGCTTTGATGATACCAATGACAAAACACCGTTGCTTTACCAAGAGTTAGTAAATTGGGGTCAACATCATCACACACATGTTTTGGACTCATTCTAGAACGATGAAGCTATTGCAGATATCATGGGACTTTGAACTGATATACCACGAGGAGATCATAAGGTTGGTTTTGTAATGGAGATCAAATAAGGAGCATACTTTGGAGGGGAGATTGCATCCTCTAGACACAAAAATAAACTGAAAATTTTTAAAAATAAAAAAGAGATCCCCTAGGGAAAACCACAATGTGGCTCTATTGGATCAAGAAAAGAAAAAAAGAGGACATATCTAAGGGTGAAAACCTCTCTAAGGCACTTGAAGATGGAGGATTCAATCTCCCCATTACAAAAAATAAAGAAAAATCAGCACTCTTGGTTGAAGGTTCTGAGCCTATCAATGTGGGCACAACAAAGACACCAAAAATAACATATCACACAGCTTCCTTAGATCATGAGGAAAAGGTAAATTTCTTGACATTCATAAATGAACACAAAATAAAAATTTCCCAGACATATGCAAACATGTTGGGGTTGGATCTAGCTTTAGTAGTACACCACCTAGTAGTGTTCCCTAGAGTTAAACCCATCAAAAAAAAGCTACGCAAGATGCATCCACAAATAACACTCTTGGTCAAAGTAGAGCTTCAAAAACTACTAGACGTGGGCTTCATCAAACCCATCGACTATCCTGAGTGGGTAACTAACCTTGTAATAGTGTCAAAACCCACTGGGGGCAATATAGATTTGTACATACTTTAGGGATCTCAACAAGGCATTCCCAAAGGATGAATTTCCCTACCTAGCATCGACATGATTGTGGACCTAGGAAATGAAATTCTCTCACTGATGGATGATTTCTCTAGGTACAATAAAATAAAGATAGCCCCAAAAGATCAACATAAAACAACTTTCACCTATGCATGGGTAACTTTTTGCTAGATTATCATGCCATTTTGTTTGAAGAATGTAGGAGCAACATACCAAAGAGAAATGACCACTATATTCCATGATATGTTGTACATCACCATGGAGGACTATGTGGATGAAATATTAGCAAAATAAATCAATAGAAAAGATCATCTATCTAACCTACAAGGTATTAGATAGACTAGAGGAATACAACCTATGTCTCAATCCAAAGAAGTTTGTATTCGGCGTGACATCTAGGAAATTGTTGGGTTACATTGTATCAAGAAGAGGCATCAAGGTGGATCTCGCCAAAGTCAAGACTATATTAGAAATACCTTCTCCAAAAACATTTAAACAGCTGCAAAGTCTACAAGGTAAGCTTCAGTCCATTAGAAGGTTCATCACATAGTTAGCATACAAATTCCATCCATTCTCACACTTGCTACATAAGGACGTAACATTTAAATGGGATGAAAGGTGTGACCAGGATTTTCAATAGGTAAAGGATTATTTTCTCACTCCCCTAGTGTTTGTGCCTCCAATTTAGGATAAGGCAATGATCTTGTATGTATCTACAACAACGAAAACTTTAGGGGCTCTATTAGTGCAACTAGATGACCAAAACAAGGAAAGAGCAATATACTATATTAGCCAAGTCTTGGTGGGATATGAATTAAACTATACACCAATAGAAAGAGAATGTCTATTTATTTTCTTCATAGCACAAAAGATTAGACACTACATATTGAATAGACAAATCAAGTTGATATCAAAGGTAGATCCCTTAAAATATCTATTGGAAAAGGCATCTCTTACAGGAAGAATCGCTAAGTGGGTCATGATACCTAGTGAATTTGACATAGAATACATTGACAAAAAAGCCATAAAGGGACAAGTAATAGAAAATTAGTTAGTATATGCACCAATGGAAGATCATCAGCCTCTAATATAAGAATTTCTAGATGAGATCATACTCCTAACCGATCAATCAAGTCATTGGACTTGGTACTTCAACGAATCCCACAATCAACATGGATCAGGGGTTGGCATCTTATTTCTTACAACTTAGGGAGATAGTATACCCAAAGCTTACAAGAATTCCTTTCCATGTACTAACAACATATATGAGTATGAAGCACTCATCACTGGACTAAAAATGGCCATAGAATGGAAAATAAAGGAACTACAAGTCTATAGTGACTCCCATCTAGTCATAAGGCAGGTAAATGATGAATACCAAATGAAGGATGACAAGCTCATGCCATACAAAAGAATGGTAGACAACTTCAAGTAGTACTTTGTGGTCATCACCTTTGAACAAGTTCCCAAAATCAACAAAAAGGTAGCTGATGCTATGACAACAATAGGTTCACTCCTTGACATACACCAAAACATTCCCAAATATGAATTCTTCATGGAGAAACTACTTATATAGGCATTTGATATCTCAGAATTAGAACTTGCATGTGAATTTGTTGGTCCTAACTCACCTTGGTACCAAGAGATGTTTACTTATATCCAGAATGGGATCATACCCCTTGAATTAATGATAAATCAAAAGAAAATCTTTGTCCATAGAACTTCATGATTCACCATCCTCGGAGATACCCTATACTGTTGAAGTCTAGATGGTGCGTTACTCTAAAGTATCAACATAGATGAAGAACAAAATGCCTTACAAAAAGTGCACATAGGTGTTTGTGGGTCTCACTCTAGTGGACCTAATCTAGTAAAGAAGTTGCTAAGAATAGGGTATTATTGGCCCTCAATGGAGCAAGAATCCATTCATTACTCAAGGAAGTGTCGCCAATGTCAACAACACAGTGATCTTGTTCATGCACCAACAGAGGAGCTATGACCTATAACTTCACCATGGCCTTTCTCACAGTGGGGACTTTACTTGATAGGAAAGATATCTCCCACTTCATCCAATGGGCACAAATTCATTATAATGACAATATAATGCTTTATAAAGTGGATAAAGCTATTTTGTTAACTTACATAATAGGAAAACAAATATCCAAGTTTATCTTGAATTATTTGATCTATTGATATGGAATTCTGCAAACTATCATAACAGATAAAAAAAAGTCCATTTAAAAACCAATATTTTCATGAACTTTGTTCAAAGTTCTCTATCCAACATTGATTCTCAACCCCATACTATCCCCAAGGAAATAGATAGTCCAAAGCATCCAATAAGACCATCTTGAAAATATTAAAAAATATTGTTAATGATGTTAGTCATGACTGGAATCTATAACTAATCCTACCTTATGGGATTACCGAACCAACATTTGCACACCCACAAGTGCGACACCTTTTTCCTTGGTCTATGGATCTAAAGAAATCCTACCTATCGAATTTGAGATCCCATCACTATGGGTATCCTTGAAATACATGGTCAACAATGAGGAATATTGGATATCCAAACTTAATGAGCTAGAAATCCTAGATGAAATATGTTTGAGCGCATTAAACCATCTCCAGGTTTATCAGAATTGGCTCAAGTGAAGTTATAACAAAAAGATAAAGAACAAAATCTTTCAAGTTAGTGACTTGTTACTTAAGAAAATTAGAAGACCCGGTTAAATTAGGATGGGAAGGGTAAGTTTGAACCAAACTATCTAGGTCCTTTTATCATAACAACAAGCTATGGCTCTAGATCATATTAGTTGGCTACTCCTTAAGGAGTACCTTTAGTTGAACCTCTGAATAACAACCATTTTTAAAAAAAATTACACTTGAGAACATCATAATACCCCAAGCAAAAAATCTAAAAATAGAAAAAATATCAAAAATCAAGAAAAATAGTAAAGAGAAATAAATCATCCTTTAAGTGAAAACCACCTTGTGGCACTTCTAGGACTAGTACCGTAGTGAAAACCTTGTAAGCATGCGCTATGCTTGAATAATTTCTATATCTCTATCTATCAACACTGTTTTTCACATCCACCCCATCCATCCCATAATAAAATATGTATCCAACTATGGCTAGGTAACTAATCAAGTGTTGAACCTTGTTGCATCATCTTTATCCATTTTCCCTAATAAACATAATCTTGTTCTAAATTGGGGGTAACCTCCTGAAACTAGTAGCGGATTGGATCCTTTTTCATCCCATCATTGACGAAAACTATCAAAAATAAAAAAACATCTAGAAAACAAACAAAGTTCAAAACATTAAAATCCTAAAAACATTGTAGGTTGTCTTCGGATGAGCTGCATTGATTCAAAATAAGTGAATTATGAGCCTTTTCATGTATAATGTATGAAAGGCCATTATTGATGAGACCCTAAGTCCTTAGGTTAGTTCCCCAAAACAAAGACATTCAAATATCTTATCAAAATACAAAAAAGATAATAAAAATCCATAAAAACTCCAAAAATAGGGTCACTCAATATAGTCAAACTATGATGTCTCTTTGTTTTTCACGTAGGTAAGGCCATCATTGATGATCCCCCAAGGCACTAGGTCAGTCCCTTTAGGTCCCTTTAATTGTCTCTAAATCTTCCAAAAAGAAAAAAAAATATCAAATAATTTATAAAATATCAAAGGTCCTATCTCCATTGACACCTATCCACAATAAACTTTCCATTCATAATAAACAAACATCGCCATCAATCTTTGACAGAGAAATCAGCAAGAAAAGCAAACATAAAAATCAAAACTTCCAAAGTAAAGATTGAAATGACTGGATCATCATTATACTAAAACAATTCTTAAGTGTTAACTACCCTACCTTTTGAAAATCATTATCAATAATCTTAATTTGAGTCTTAACAGATAAAGCGTTCCTACAATAGGCATCATCAATGGGTTACATCATGAAACATCAAAACATCTATGGAAAGTGATGCAATAGAATTGTTTATCTTTTTTTATCTTATCATTTTGATTTCTCTTATTGTTGCATTCCCAGGATCTCTCAAAGATTTCCATAAGGATTTAGAGAAGAAGGAATGGGGCATTGATTTTTTATTTTTGCTTGTTCTGTTTATTAGATATTTTTGTGATATTACAATGGCGAGTACTTTCTTTATTATGTGTCTGGCAATTGTTTTAAGGAGATTTGTGTAGCAGTTGCATGTTAGGTACTCCACACCTTTTTGTGTAACTAGTCCAAAATGTTTTGAAACTTATCACCATACACTCTAACATGGTTTTTGTATGTCTGGTATAAGCAAAAAACTCTTTGTTTGTAGATTCAAAGTCAATGCAATGGATACAACACCACCTTGGTCATCAATACATTGGTGCATCGTGTTTGTTTGCTACATCATTAAGGATTGCTAAAACTATGAAGTCACTATGAAAGAAAAAGAAACTCATCAATGAACAACATCTTCTTCTAACTAACAATTCTTCTAACTAACAGCTCCATCTTGCATCACAATATCATTAGTACCACATGCATCTTGCATCCACAAACTTGTTAGTGCATATCATGACCATCATAAAATAAAAAACATAATGCATCATATATCATCATCCATTGCATATATGAATCATTTATCCATCCATATCATATCATTGGATAAAAAAGGTACAAAAATAGGAGCCTATAATCATAAATCATCTATCCTATATGTATAAACATCCATAAACATCTTATAACACATATATGATGCATCAAAACGGTATCTCATATATATCATAAAAAATGGGAATGTCATATATATCATCAAACATCACGTGTGATATCAAAATATAAAAAATATATAAATGAGGCCTCAAAGGGGCCAATCAATGTATATACCAAAAAACATGTCTACAAAGAGTCTCTGATACAATAAATAAGATCATGAAAATATTAACCCTACTGATCCTACCTCAAAGAGGGGTGCTCGACTCTTCGAAATGAGGGTGTCTCTGTGACCTTGGTACAAATGCTTCATGTAGAGTTTGATAGTCTGTGATCTCTCTCATGAGATGATCCCACTCTTGTCTCAATGTATCTCTCTCGGTCTTGAGTGCATCCCTCTCTACAGTCAAAATAACAACCTATGCCTTTGTAGCCTATCGCCAAACTATCTCAACATCTCTCTCTAGCCCTGGAATCCTTATCCACTATTAGCTATGCAATATACCCTACCATGTCCCCGCGTGGGGGAGGCCCTTGAGGTGCTTGCAGTGCCTGTTGATCTAGAGGTTACTGTTGATCTTGATGTTTCTTCCCATCCTACCCATTTTTTTGAAATTGGACTCCCTATAACTACTCTTGGGTAACATGCAACCTTTGTCTATCACCCCTCCTCCTAGTAACACCAACCACACTCTGAACCTGACCTATCATTGGACCAATGCTAGCAGGATGAGTAAACCATAATGGTTGTTTGTGGGACCACCACTAACCATAATCTCTAGTAGTACTTGGGTCTGGAGGACCAACTTCCCATCCCCAACGAAATGGGGAAAGTGCTCAAAACTCTACAACTAGTTCAATAGAGGATTTTGTTGGCCCCCCAACCCTGACCTCTTGAGCCATCTACCCAAAGCGTACATGGTAATTAGTAACACATCTAGTGTGTCTCTCTTTGAACTATCAAAGAACCCTATTAGGTAGGTACCTCTCAAGAATAGTATCAACATGGTCTATTAGCCAATATGTCTATGCACAATAAGGAAACTACTCCATATCATTTTTCCAAGCCTTACAGGCTAGCCATGGCCTCCAGATAAACTCATTCATGTCATCAAATATGCCTTTCTAATAATGTAACTTTCTTGTCTAGGTGTAATGAAAGAAATTAGAATATCTGTAAGAAAAAGGGATCATGGGCATCCTACTGAACTAGGCCATCAAAACATGTAATTGTGATCCTCTCCCAAGCCCACACATGCAGAAGAGTCATCCTAGCTGAAATAGAACCTCCACCATGATAGATGGTCTATGCATATCTTGGTATAAATACACCAAAACACATGGGCCCCAAGTGTATCTAGTCCCATGCTCCATCATCTACTCTATATAGATGTCCCAGCCAATAGGAAATCCCCTACCTCTGTGATCAAGCATAAGAGGCCCAATAATCAATCCAACTAGCACTATAGACATAGGATTCATGCCATCAACAAAGAGAGTTAGGTCAATCTTTGAATCCACTACTTATAGCCCTCACACACCAAGTAGTCACTGTATGAAAAGGGTACCTTTACTAACATCATATGTGACCTGCTTTAAAAATCAAGAAGTCCATCAAATTTGTGAGAAACTTCATATGCAACACCACTTTTCCACGCCCTATTACCCACAAGGTAATGACCAAGCTGAGTCATCTAACAAAAAAAATCTCAGAATCCTCAAAAAGACTATCAATGAAGTTAGTTGTGAGTGGCACATCCAACTTAATCCTACTTTATTGGCCTACCCCACAAGTATCTGTACTCCCACTAGTGCCACTCCATATTCCCTAGTCTTTGGTTCTGAAGCTATCTTACCTATTGAGGTCGAAATTCCTTCCCTATGGGTATCCTTGCAAGGGCATATTGATGACAAAGAGTATTGAGTATCTAGACTACATGAATTAGAAATTTTGGATGAACGGAGGAAAAAGGCATTAGATCATCTTCAAGCATATCAAAATCACCTCCAACATAGCTATAATAAGAAGATTTTAAATCAAAGTTTTGACATTGGTGACCTGGTCTTAATAGAGAATCCTAAGAATCAAGCAGAGCAAGAAAAGCTAGGAAAGTTTGAGCCAGATTGGTTGGGTCCTTACGTTGTGACAAGAGTCTTCAGAATGGGAGCCTACCAACTTTCCACTCCAAAAGGGGAACCTTTGACAGAACTGATCAACAGTCTGCATTTGTGCAAGTTCTACACATAGCCTTCCCGAGCCTTTGTCTTAATCATCAAAAATACAAAAAAAATCAAAAAAAAAATCATTACCTTGATGAAACCTAGAAAACAAGCGTCTCGATAACATAAAAAAAAGAGAAGAGAAATAATTCGAGTCTAATAGTGAAAACCACTTCGGTGGTGCTTTGGATAAGTACCATGGTGAAAACCTAGAAAACAAGCACCATGTATGGTTGAACTTGCTATGTCATCTACCATCATTCCAACCTGACTTTTCCATGTCATTTGCTTCACCCACATTTTCCATATCACCCATAATAATGATTGGTCATCCTCTCCATAATTTGGAATGATTGACATTAGACATCCCTTCACTCTCTTCAAAACATACCCCATTCCACTCCTAATAAATTGGTCTTATGCCTAACTGGGGGAAAATACTTGACCCACATCATTGGATTGTACATATGCTAGCAAAGGTCACTTTATCCCAAAAAGACAAAAAAATCATAAATCCTCAAAATCCAAAAAAAAAATCAAAACATGTAAAAAACATAAAAGACATCCAAATAGCCTTCAAAATCCCAAAAACAGAGTCAAATTCAGTCATGTCAATCAGTCCATGTCATTGTCAAACCATGTTGCCTCTGTGACTTAACGTAGGCAAGGCCATCTGTCGATGCACCCCTAAGGCATTAGGTCAGTACTTTTAGGTTTTTTGAATAAAATTATGACATAGTCATTGGTCAATAAAACAAAGTTATGTCCAGTCGAACTACGTTGCCTCTGTGACTTAACATAGGCAAGGCCATCTGTCGATGAGCCCCCAAGGCTACCTAATTCAGTCCTTTAGGGTTCGTCATGTTAGTCAAATAAGTCATTGTCAATATAGACACAAACAGTCATCAAAACATTTGACAAGTCACACATCAACAAGACAAACAAGTCAACAAAGTCACTCAGTCAAACCAAACAAATTGTCAAAATAGTCAAAACAATCAAACTATCAAACCAATCAAACTTATGTCTTATACATGATGTGTCCTTCCTGAAACCAGACATTATCATTTAGTCAAACATTGTCATTTTCCTTATACAGGTGGTCACATGATCAAAACTAGACTCGATGTCTTATACGACATGTGTCTTTCTTGAAACCAGGCTTGTCAAACAATCAACCCGTCAACCACTTAGTCAAATGACTATCAAACAAATCAAATTTTGCAAACACTCTAACTAGTTGTTGACATTGTGGCTTGTATTTTCTTATCTTTCTTTTGGCATTTTTCTATGAGTCAGGTTACTAGTTCCTCGAGGATGTCCCATGAAGGATTTAGAGGAGCAATGATGTTTCATGAATCTTTTTCTTTGATTTTTGTTTGTGTATTATCTTGGAAAAAAGACTGGGGCAACTTTTCCCTTAGTATGAGCTAGGGCATTCCTTGTCTATGACTATCTATTTTGCAAGTGGATGACCTTGCACACCTTGGTCTATCTTATATTAGGGCTTTTTTTCTCCATTTTTGTCATTTTTAATGCCCAATGATGATTCATGCAAGGCCTGTTATGTTTTGGAAAAATATTGAAGTCATTCTAATAATAACATCCATATCCTTCATGCTAACATTTCTTCTACCCTTCATCCTCTAGTCTTCTCATCCATTTCGAGAGCACACTCATGTTCTTTGAACCCACCTGTCCTCTCAAGGGGGAATACCACAACCCTCCTTGTCATCTTTCCTCACTCTGCTTTCACACTGGGGCATATTTTTTACTAAATTTCTTTGGCACAACACAATAAATTGCATTGTATCAAAGAGGGGCAAAATTTAAACACTAAAAATTGTCCTAGGCCTGCAAATCTTATTTTCTCCATCATTTCCCCTTTCATTCTTCATAATTAAATAATTTTAATTATTTAATTATTTCCTAAGGTCATATGTCTTCTATTAATTAAATATTTTTTAATTATTTAATTATTTATTAGGATTTTCTCTCCTAAATTAAATAAATTTTATTTATTTAATTTGGTCCACTCTCTTGAATTTTGAATTAAATCATTATTTAATTCAAAATATTCTCTTTCTCACATTCCTCTATAATTAAATAATCATTTTAATATTTAATTATTCATTGGCCACCTGAATTAAATAATTTTATTATTATTTAATTTCTCCTCTCACCTCTCTATCCATGCCAATCTTATCCTCCACATCAAGTCCTTATCTATCCATGTCTCAATTAACCTCCACCCTTGATTAAATTATTTATAATTTAATCTTAACCATCCATCCTTATAATTTTTCCCTAACCCTAGTCCATACTTCATCTTTTAATCTTGGCCATTGATTATTGTCCTTTCCATCCTATCCCTTCATTCAAAATTGTATTCCCTATAAAAGACCTTGTCATTATCATTTGTCACCTACCTTATGCTATCTACTCTATTGCATCCACAAGCTATCTATAGTTCTATTGCTATCTTGAGCTATCAAGTCATTTGATCATTTGCATCCATAGTTATATTGAGAATCTTCAATATTTTGCTTTGTCATTGTCATAGGCCATCTTGCATACTCAAAAAATTGAGGGAAATTATTATATTCAAGAAAAATGGAGAAGTGCAATGAAGGTGAATCAATGGTGGCATGAAGATTTGGTAATATTGTTTTATGTTTATGTCCTTATGCTTATTTGTGCTTCATTGTTGATTAGGGTCTTATTTGCATGATTATTTTCCTAACCTTAATATTTTAACCCTAATTACAGTATTATCACAGAAGATAGATATAGGTTTGCCATATACAACTCTGATATCCTTCAATGTTGTCTCATCCATAATACTTATGTACAACATGATGTTGCTGCAATAGACTCAGCCTTTGTAGTGGATAAAGAAACTAAATCATGTTTCTTACTTAGCCATGAAACCAATCTACATCCAAGAAAGAATGCACCACCACTTGTACTTTTCTTGTCATCAACACAACTAGCTCAATCTATATCTGTATAAGCATTTAATGTGAAATAAGTATCCTTAGGATACCATAAGCCATAATCCAGTGTGCCTCTTAAATATCTAAATATTCTCTTCACTATTGCAACATGTGTTTCTTTAGGATTTTCTTAAAATATAGCCATAAGACAAACCATGCATGATATCCAGTCTAGTAGCAATCAAATACAACAGTCCACCAATCATAGATCTATACTTTATCTAATCAGCCTTAGGTGAATCATCATCTTTTCTCAATTTACAGTCGGTCACCATAGGAGTACATATTAGTTTGGAACTTCATCCATTCCAAACTTCTTCAACATCTGTTTGACATACTTAGACTGTGAAATGAAAATCCCTTTATTTATTTGATTGATTTGTAGCCCAATAAATAAATTCATCTCCCCAAACATTAACATATCAAACTCTTTCTACATTTCTTCTGCAAACTTCTTACACATATCCTCATTTCCACCAAAGATAATACAATCCACATATACAACTACTATCAATATTTTTCCTTCCTTAATTTTAAAGTAAAGATTACTATCTATGGAGCCCTTACTAAATCCTTTTTGTATAAAGTACCTATCCAATCTCACATACCAAGCTCTAGGGGCTTGCTTTAAACCATATAGTGCCTTCTTCAACTTACAAACCATATTCGATTAATCTGACAATTGAAAGCCTTCTACTTGTTCCATTTAAACCTCTTCTTCCAATTCTCCACTCATAAAAGCAAACTTCACATCTATCTGATAGACCTTGAAATCTTTATGTGCTGCAAAAGTATCCTCAAAATCTATAACTTCTACTTGTGAGTAGCCCTTAGACACAAGTCTTTCCTTGTTCCTTACTACTCCATTCTCATTCAGCTTGTTCTTGAATGTACCCATTTAGTTCCAATTATGTTTTTGTTTTTTGATCTAGGGACCAATTCCCAAGTCTGATTTTTATCTATCTACATAAGTTCTTCTTCCATTCCCTTCATCCAATGTTCATCCTTACATGCTTCACTTACTAATTTAGGTTCAACTTTAGAAAGTAAACACAAATTTACCTCAACTTCAACAACTTTGCTTCTTGTCAATACACCTTTCCTCTTATCTCCAATGATCTGATCTTTGGAATGATTCCTTTGCACATACTTAGGGGTTTTAGGGGTCTTCTCCAGAGCTTCTTCCTCTTCATTTTGCACTTCTTTTTCATCAACTTTTTCTTCTACTTCTCTGCAATCAGGTTCATCTGACACATATCCATCTACTGCAATAAAATTCTCCAAGTTTTCATCAACTTTAACATTTGCACTTTCAACTATCTTTCTCAGCCTTTTGTTGTAACAGATGTAAGCTTTGCTTCTAATAGAATATCCAAGGAAGATACCTTCATCAAACCTTGCATCAAACTTTCCTAAGTTTTCTTCTTCTCTTTTGATATAACATTTACTTCCAAACACTTTAAAATACTTCACAGTGGGAATCCTTCCATACCATAACTCATAAAGAGTCTTTGTGCTATTAGTTATAGCTTGAAATATATTAAGTATGTAAACAATAGTATGAATATATTCTCTCCAATAGACTTCTGGTAGATTTGTGTATTTCATCATAGTCCTTGTAGCTTCTTGAATAGTTCTATTTTTCCTTTCAACAACTCCATTTTTTTTAGGAGTTCTAGGGGTAGATGAATGTCTCTTTATTCCATGAACTTCACAAAACATGTTAAACTCATTGGAGGTGAATTCACCCCCCTATCAAACCTCAAGAACTTTATTTTCAAATTTATTTCATTCTCAACCATATCTTTAAATACCTTGAATTTATCTAATGGGTGAGTGCAGGATTATGGGGGTCCAAAAAAGTGGGGAAATGACAAAAAAGTGGCTGATGAATTTTTTTATTTGAATTTGATGAAATAAAAGGGTTTATTGAGAAAATTTTCAACTTTCAAAAAATATATGATATTCCTTATTAATAATTAAATAGATAATTATTAATTGTCTACATACATTCTAACTAAAGTCTTGATTGATTGGTTGATTGAAAAACATCTATAATTCTTAAATGATTTCATATTTTTTGAATCCAAAAGATGTGTCACATTCTATGCTTCCCATACTATAGGATAAAAAAGAAATTTTGAATTTCATAAAATTTTGACAAAGTCATGGTGGTCAAACAAACACGTTTTAATATTTTAAAAAAATAATAATAATAAATTCACAACTAATTATTTACTTGCAAAAAAATTACAAAAAAAATGCAGCACATCCGGGCATGTCTCCTCTACTTTATTGAAATTTTCAAAAAAATATTTTATTTTTTGTTTGGACTTAGGTTGGTAGACATACACTTGCTTTTTATTTTTTCTTGAAAATTTAGTACTAGTGCATTGAAATTTCAAATTTTCACCAAATAGATTTACTTTTTTCCAAAAAAGGAATAGTATATTAGAAACTACATTCAATTTGATACAAATTTTGTTCTTACATATTGTTCAAATTGTGTTAATAACTTATTCAAATTTTTTTATGTGAAGTTTCCTAACTCTATTTTTTTGAATATTTATTGCCACTTAAGGGCCTAGTTTGGACCTCCATGATCCTACACTAACCCTAATGCATTAGATTTCTCTCTAAGAAAAGTAACCCATGCCATTATAGAATAATCATCAATCACAGGCATAACGTACGTGTCACCTTGTATACTTCTCACCCTTGAAGGACCAAAAAGATCTGTATGCACTAATTTCAGCAATCTGATAAAAAATTGTTCCTTTCCCTTAAAGCTACTCCTTGTTTGTTTTCAAAACTGACAACTCTCACAAACAACATTGATAGGTTTTGTGATTCTAAGTAAATCTCTCACTGCACATGAACTGAACTAATTCTTTCTAAATTATCAAAATTCATGTGACACATCATCTAGTGCCATTACCAACTATCATTAATCTAAGACATAAAGCAATGACCATCATCACCCTTAAGCTGATAGATGTTTCCATCTATCCTATTACCAGTAGAAATCATAGTTCTAGACCCTTTCTGGATCTCACATGATTCATCCTTAAACACAAGATTATATCCTTTGCTACACATTTTTCCAACACTCAAGAGATTTTCTTAAGCCCTTAACATAGTAAACATTGTTAGTATTATTCTTTCCATCAAAACTGATTGAACCTATTCCACAAATATTAGCTCTTGAATCATCTCCAAATTTAACCAATCCTCCATTATGCTTTTCAAGTTTAACAAACTTACTTTTGTCTCTAGTCATATGATTAGAGCAGCCACTATCAACAACCCAATAATTCTTATCTTCTTTGACATGAAAAGTAGATACCAAAGTACCTTCAACCTTATCCTTCATCTTTGGAATACTTTCCTTCACATAAATTTTAGGGTTAGCAAAACTAGATTCTTCTTTTATCGCCAAAAACATACATTCATTATCATCAAAATCTCCATAATCAGATTCATCATCAGAAATACTAACATCTTATTTCACATAGTAATCTTTCTTAATCATCTTTCCTTTGTTTTCCTTGTTCTTATTGTTTAGAGCTCATTTTGGACATCTAGAAGAATAATGACCTATCTCACCATAGCTAAAACATTTGAAAGGTAATTTACCTTTGTACTTACCAGTGCCCTTTTTCATCTTCCTCATGAAGCTAGCTTCCAAATCATCAAGATCTTCATCACCTAAATCTTCAACCTTCTCTGATTTACCAGCCTTGAAAGTGGTCTCTACTTTTGTACTTTTTTTCAATTTTCTCATGTTTCAAATGTAGTTAGAGTACCAATCAACCATACTCTAGAATAATTATCATAATCAATAGTTTCCTCAATAGCAGATACCTTTTCATTGTAACAATCTAAAAGAGATCTGATAACTTTCTTCACCACTTTAGATTCTTTAACTGTTGCACCAAGGTCACTCACATTACTTACCAATTCATCAACTCTCTATATGTAGCCTTTAATTGTTTCATCTTCATACATATGCATCATTAATTTCAAACTATGCATTTAAGTTATGCAAATTTGCTTGTTTGACATTTGTATCTCCTTCATAAATGCTTTGTAACTTATCCCAAACTTCTTTAGCAGTTTTCAAACTCATAACTTTAACTAATTCAATATTTGAAAGACTATTCACAATAATAAATCTTTCCTTAGCATTGACCTCATGTGCCTTGATTTCTGCACTTGTACTTGGACCATTCAGAGGTGGAGTATATGTATTTTGATAAGCCTTCTCAATTTCATATCCTTGAGCAGACAAATATCCTTCCATCTTTGTCTTCCAAAAACATAATATGAGCCATCAAATCTAAGATATTCCAAAGGAATCTTGTTCGCCATTCCAAATCTACCTCAAGAGGTTAAGCTCTTCTTCAAGGAACCTTTCTCTGATACCAATTGTTGAAATGAACAAGAAAACTGAGAGGGGAGAGGTGAATCAATTGTAGCAAATTAAACCTTCAAAACCCTCAATGGTAATCAAATCCACACACATTCATTAAACCCTTATTCTATTAGTTTGATTAATCATGAAATGCATATAACAGAAACTAAAATCACAACACCATAAACAAGAGAAAATGAGATTTAAGTGGAAAACCCAATGAAGGAAAACCATGGTGACGATCAGCTCACAATATAAGTAATAGAAAAACTAGTACAAAAGGGGCTCATTGCCAGAATAAGACACATTGTCCAAAAGGCTCATAGTTAGGGCTCACTACCACAAAAAGAATACAAGAAGATAGAAGAAGAATGTTACATAGAGAAAACACTTCTCAATGTAATAATAAGTCCACCATAGTTTCTCTCACACTTTCACAGTCTCACATGAAAGATTTTGGATGCCTTCAGCTCACTACCTTCAGGAACCCTAACATGAAGTTTGCACTGCTTTGCTTAATTTTGTATTGCACACATCACTTGCATCAATATAATATCTATCTTGCTTCTTACTCTTTCATTCACCAACTCACATCAACACCATACATATTTATATCAAGCTCTACCTCAAAAAATTTATCCAATGTTGGCTACTAGTCGTTATACATACAAATTCAAAATAGGTCAGCACCTGAACATTCTCACGATAGAAGGTAACGAAATGAAACCTTCATAAATCCTTAGTTAGGACCCTAAATAGATCCCAACACACTTCAACACTCTTCCACAAGCCTCACATGTAGTGTTAAACACAAGGTCGACCAACACCCGTGTAAAACACCATAATCATTAAGTACACACTTCCTTAAACCAAGCAAAAAGTTTCAGAAAACATAATTCACTTGAACTCAATCTAGAATGATCCATGAACTACTTAAGATTCATCAAACACTTCATCCAATCTTGCATCAACAAATATTTCAATTCAGAACAACTGGTAACCCTTATTTGCATATTGATAGATGAAACTCACACTGTACTACACCATATCAAGTAAAAGCTTGAATATAGAAAGATAAAATCATTATAATCATTTTCCCAAATCTACACAACCTGAAGCCAAATAGCGAAGAAACATAGAGAAAATACATTTCTCCCATGCCACAAAAAAAATATTGAACTGGTTCACACACTGGTGAAAATATCTCACATTGTACAATGATCCAGAAACCCAAATTATCAATATAGAAACCTTTGAAAACCTTGAATAAATTGTAAGATCCACATAGGCACAAAATCAACATAGTAAGAACGCGAAGCATAATACTGAAGCACACTATGAACATTTGCACAACACAGTTTACTCTATTTATTAAATTTTCTCAAAAGCACCTGGAAACCAAGTACCAAAGACATTGTCTCAATAGATTACTTCATTCCAACTCACCCTTAGAATATGCAACAAAAAAAATAGCTCCATGTAATCAAAACACTTCCTCAAGGCCTCAACTACACATGCACAACCTGTTTTTCTCTTTTTCACAATTTTCTCAATATCCTCAACATCTTCATCCCATAGTTGACATCAATGACAAAACCAGTCAGTAGACTTCTTGTTGATATTAATAACACCATCATTCTTACAACAATAAAATTCCATAGGGAGGCCATCATCCACATGTGATTTACCTTTTTGGAATGATAAAATGGTGTTATGCACCTCTTCCTTTGTTATGTCCTTATCTAGCTTAGAGGCCATTTCCCCTGTTACCTTCTTTGGCACAATTCTTCTACACAAATTTTGGGCTTGGTTGTAGGCATTTGAGAAGTCCTCTATTTTGAATAGCTTCATGTAAAATCCTTGGAATATATTGAAAATATTAGTTTTTTCATGGATCCAATTACAATTATCTTCTATAGGTCTAATATTTTCAAGGGTCATCTTCTTCCTTATCAGGTTCAAGGAAATATTTGGAGCCTTTATCTCCATCTTTCACCCAAATTTATTTAGCCCTATTTTTTCCCCTTGGGCCCTTTTTAACATGAAAACACATTAACTTATGTTTTATCCTGTTGAGTTGGATAATATTTTCATCATTGTGACCCCCATTTGAATCACCTCTTATAGGTCCAACAATTCATCTTGTAGCTCACTTTCCCACCTTCTATTGTCAATTTCCTTTTTCATCCCTATTGTCTACACTAGGGTTTGGATGCCATTCACCAATCTATTCCAATACTCTCTTGCAGATGTTGATGGTATAATTTTCTTGTTTATGAATCTGAGAATGATAATACCAGAAAGATAGTCCTCATCATTGAGAAGTTCAATGTTCAACTTAAACATTCCAAATTTCCTTATCTTGTTAGCTTCAATATTATTTTTTATCATGATTTTAACCTCAATTAGATAATGATCTGACATGGTTTTTGGTTCAACCCTTATGCAATTAGAATTATCATTTTTCTCAAAATAAAAAACTTCATCATTAGCATAAAACATATCAAACCTACAATAATTTTTGTTGCTTCCCATCTAATTGTTGCACCAGGTGAACCATATGCATTTACTCTCCTTTTTCCATCCAAGGGATTGAACAACTTGAGAGTTTTTTTTTTCATTTTAGACTAGTAAACGTGCTCATTACCTTTCTAGGACCAGATTGACCCCCCCCTTCTTGTCTTCCTTGTTCTCAACCATGTTGAAGTCACCACAAATTATCCATGGTACCTTAGGTAGGTTGGAGGATAGCCATTTACAAACCTCAATGGACTCTCCCTATAATCATTGGGAGCATAGATGGAACAAAGGCCAAATTTACAATTCTTGTTGTCAACTACCACCCAAAGACATCTATTACAAGGAGAGTGTCCAATCTCAAAAATATGATTGCTCCATTTCCTATTAAGGAGAATTGAATTCCCCCCTTTTACTCTAACATGATTAGTGTGGAAGGTGCAAGCACCATTCCAAATCAACTTTAGGTTGCATTTTAACTGAAACCCTACTACTTTGACTTCTTGAAGAATTAGACAACCCAAGTCTTTCTTTTCATTACAAAAATCTCTTAAGACATATTTTCTATTTGAGGATTCCAATCCTCTTACATTCCAACTTAAGCAATTTAAGGCCATCTATTTTGGGGGATTTGGTTTTTTTTCCCATTGTATAATTATCAAAACATGTGGGGATATTTTCACCTTTTTCTTTCTTTATGGGGTTTTTTCCACTATCACTCATGCTCACATTTTTCCTTTTTCTGTCATAAATTTCTATTTTCTTTAAAATGAAACTCTTCTAGGGCCAAACCTTTTGGGTCAAAATCTTCCTTAGCCTCGAGAAATTTTGTGGCTATGCTAGTTTTATCTTTCTTTCTTTTCCTTATTTGTTCCTTTAGCCTACCAAGTACAAGCTCTTGAGCATTCTTTTTCCTATTTTTTGCTATTGGTTCACTCGAATAGATACCATTATTGACTACCATCTCACTCTTTTCAAAGCTTAGATTAGGGTTTGACTCAAGAGGTGGGTCATTATTTCCCACATCCCTATCCTTGTCCTTTGTTTCAACTAAGTTTTCCATCATAGGAATACCTTCAGATGGTTCTACAATACCACCTCCTAGGTTAGGATATTCATCCACCTGAGGGTTTTCAACATTTTTACACCCAAAATCAGTAGAACTTTTTTTCCTTCCAATAGAGTCTAAGGGTGCTTCTTTAGGGTTTATGGTATCTTTCTCACCCTCGAATGCAGCCTTTAAATTAGGATATGTTTTAACAATTTTAGGGAAATTCTTCTTTTGGTGACCATCAGACTTGCATAGAAAGCAAGAGTTTAATCCTCTGAGAGAAACAAGCTCACATCGAAAGATTTTATTTTCAAGGGAAAATTTAAGAGCATCTAGAATTTGAATCCAGTGTTGAAATTTATTAACACTCGTGCATCTAAATGGGGTAGAGAGGAGTGGGTTTCTTTGTAACGCCCCGCCACACAACCATAGAGGAAGTTGCAATTAACTACTCACATACTAAAAAAAATTTAAAGGACAAATAACATGCAAGTTCACTACCCATTGCCAACAACCTCTAAGGTTAAGAGACTGAGATTACTTTAAAACCCAAACAAGAAACATGAATTGAAACCATAGAATTTAATTACTTAAAGAATTAAGAACTCATAGATTCTATACATGATAAATTACATCAAAGAATAAGAGATACCACATGTTTCCAAATAACGATAATTTAACAATAAGATTACAACTCTCATTCCCTGAATGAGGTAACTCCAAGAAGCATAGTTACATAATACATCTTCCACCTCAATAACAATGAGGGGTAATAAATTACAAGATCAACTGAAATGAATAAAGCATGAAATGAAAATGGATCCCACAAGCTCTCCAACTAGAAGTCTCCTCCACACAAACAACAAGACAACCCAATGGATGAAGGTGCACGTTCCACCCAACCATGTGATACTCGAAGGCTCACCCCCCATGCTAGGAGATAGTAACAAGGAATCCTATACAAGACCATCAACCTCTAGACACAGGCTAACTCACACTGACACAACCAATCACATGAACCATACAACCATAAGAATAACACAAGTACAACTCCAACATCACTGAGATAAGTCACATTACTTCTAGAAATAAAATAGATCAGGTATGATAAGAAGGCCATACACATAAAACCTAATACCAACTATTGTCATAGAAAGAGTGTCATCACACAGCTCGACATGGGATATCCTCTGGGAATCTTCATAGGCTCCGGCCCCCACTATGAGTTGTCCTGGTGGCCTCTACCGAATCTCAGCCCCCATACTCACTCATGCAGAATCAAATACCTCTCGTAAAGACAAGATAGATGACCTTGCCATTCCAGACCTTCCCACTCATCCCAAGCCTATACGAGCACTTGCATCTATGAGTGAGGCTAAATTATCTTGATTAATGTGAAAAAGTACCTAAACTTCTAAGTATATTGTTTTAGTTATCACTTGATTAAACCACCTCTGAAGGTTACCCAGTTTACCTCTTTGGGCTCAGGCGCCTAACAAAAGTCACTCTTCTACTTGACAACACATACAAACCAATCACCAAGGGAATCCCAAGTGCATACTAACAAGACAAAACCACTCCAACTCTAGGAGGAACACAAAATGAAAACTCACTCCAAACACTAGAGGCAACAAAACATATAATCCACTCCTTCCAAAGGAGGCACAAACCACATAAACCACTCATAATCCAAGGAGACACAAACCACATAACCCACTCCTAATCCAAAGGAGGCACAAACCATCCCCATTCATGAAAACCAGGTAAAACAATAGGATATAACTATACGCCCTACCTAAGGCAATACAAAAGTTGACTCACACGTTACAACAACCCACACAATTAAGTGAAAACCCCATCTGAAAGACTTATATAAACAAATCACTCTATTTTCCCAACAACGACAATAAGAAAAAACACATAACGAAAAGACACTTTTGGCAATTAAATAACCTACTTTAGGATTTCCTAAATCCAAACAATGCAATGACATATTGCATGTAATCAATTAAAATAGGATTTACTAAATCCAAGCAAAGCAATAATACATCGTTTGCAAACATCCAAAGTAAGTAAAATTACATTTGCAACATTAAATATTTCATAAACCCTAATTGTTTAATTCCATTCACAATTTAAATCAGGGACTAAACCAATTACTTTACTTCAAATTTTCTCAATTACAATTAATAATAAGAATCAATTTTTTTAAAATAAAAATCATTTTCTTATAGAATCAACCTTTGCATCTTTTCTAAGAAAAATACTCTAAAAATAATTATATTTAATTAACTCAATTAACACAACTTGTGAATACTCAAAAGTAAATACAATTACATTCGCAACCTTGAGGAATTTAAAACTAATAATTTAATTATGTTTTCTCCAATTACACATAATAATAAAAATCAAATTTTAAATAAAATCATTTTATTATAAAGTCAATTTTTTTCTTTTTGTATATGGTAATAAAATAATCATCTTAAAAATCCATATATTTAAATATACAAACATTATTTAAATATATATTTAAAAAATATTTTTATATTCCAACTAATTAAAATAAATTCCAATATTTTAAAATATATAATAATAAAAAATTTATTTAAATAATTATATAATATATATAATATATAATTATTATATATAATATATATATAATATATAATATAATATTAAAATAAAAAAACAAATAAAAAAATAAAAAGCGATATAAATTAAGCCCCACAGGCCCCCCCAAAGGAGGAAGACGCAGCCATAGGTTGCGCCCCGCCTCCCCTAGTGGAGGCGGTGTTGCCACAATAGCGCCCTCCACTAGGGCGTGGTTGTGGCAACCATAGCTACCACCCACCCTCATATAAAAAAAAATTATATTATTTTCTTTTTTTTCCAAAACACATTTTTTTAAATAAAACAGAGCACAAAAATCCTCTATTTTGGTAATTTCCAAAACATGATTTTTGTGCCAAAAATCTTAACAGTAAAAATTCTTTCCAAAATAAAATAGACCCAAAATGCAAAATATAGGTATAAAGAATATATATACATAAAATCTCCATTTTACAGCTAAATTGAACCAATTTTCTACATAAAATTTACAATAAAATTAATTTTCAAACATAGTTTCCTAATTTCAATTTCTAATTTGATATGAAACATTTCAACTCTCAAATAGAGGTTTTCTAATTTCATTTTATTCCTTTTCAAATTTTCTATTGTTAAACTTGAAAGTTTTTGTTGAAAGTTTTTCGTTTTTCTACAAACATCTAAATTTCTTCCATGATTCAACAGGGTTTTTCAAAACTTGTTTCCAAACAAGTTTTCAATTTGAAAAGAACCAGATTTTCAAAACAATAAACAAAAACAAGAAAGAACCTGTTTGAAGCTTGAAGAATAAGACTGGAGTTGAGCTGCAATTTCCACTTTGCCAAAATCTTTCCAAATCTTCACTCCAAATTCCCAAATGCATTCCCAAAACAAGAAAACCCTCTTTCCTCCTCACAGCAAATTTTTTTCTCCAAGCATGAATAATCCAAAATCCTTTCATTCCTCCCCAAATTTAGTCAACTTTCCCCAAAATAATATCCAAGATCTTTTCTTTTTTTTTCAAAATAAAATAAATATCTTTCAACCCTATAGATATTTTCATGCATTTACAAAATATCTTACTTTTAATAATTTAAAACAAAATTCCTTTTCAAATAAATCTAATTCTTTTAATTCATGCATTTACAAGATATTTGCATTTTAATACTTTAAAACACAATTTAAATTTCAAATAGATTTACATCATTTACTTTATGCATTTTCAAAACAACTTTAATTTTTTAATTTATTTAAGCAATAACTATAATTTAAAACACCATTTAATTTCTAAAATAGATTTAAATCTTTTACTTTATGCACTTTATTTCTTTTCTTTTTTAAATTTCTATTTCAATTGAATTTAAATGCTTTTAAACATTTTCATTTCCAAAAAGAATTTAACTTTAAAAAAATTCTTTTCAAAAAACTTTAACACTTTTACAATCTTCATTTTAAAAAGAATTTAACCATTATAATTTCCAAAATGAATAACTTGATTTAATTCCACACAATTAATTTAAATAATCCATAAAATAATTATAATCCAAGATTAGATTATTTTATTAATTAAATTAAATTAATTAATAAATTAACATTTCTAACACTACAATTAGATTTATTTAATAAACCTAAATACAAAAAGTCATTTATTTCCCTTTTTCAACTTGAAATTAAATAAATCAAAGAGAGATGAACAACAAGAAGCAACTTAACCCGACTAAAACCCGATGACACACTATGACTAGGGTGATGACTTGGCACAGAAAACCCAGCTACTATCTCCCAATCAAATACCGTTGGCCAATGGACACACTCAAACCTGTGAAATCAGGTGGAGTCGATGTCTTGTACTTGTCAACCTATAAACAAAGAGTATATTGAACATGCATATACATATATATCATTATAAAACACACCGTGAAGAGGAAATATCATAATCGTAGGGCGCTCACAAGCGAGTGGTACAATCCCATCCCCTTCACCAATACAGACTTACTAACTGACGAGTCTAACATCAATAATATAATCAAAAGCATAAAGCATCATTAATTAAATATCTGCTAAGCACATTCCAAGCATGCCATAATGATAACATTAGAGTAAAATACCATCACATCAAAATACAACATTCACATTGTTTTACAGTTAGTGATCAAATAGTAACCAAGTACCATAGTCAAAGTATAACAGAAACAAACATAACAAAGAAGAACACTGTCTGATCAAAAGAGCCAAAATGGAGGGGAAATACATCCTCCCCCCTAGGGTCAGGCTTACTCCTGGAAGCCTGCAAACAAATAGGGATAGAGCTACCTCAGAACCAACTAAACCCTAACCTACTCAGTATCTCGATCCCTGAGGATCAACTCCTAATGCCGAAGGATGAACTGCACCCAGATGCTCGGCCTAACGGCTATCCACCGTAGTAAATGCCCTATGTGATCTACCTGCATCTCCTACTATCAACTTCAACGTCACTGGCCTTTGAGAATACCCAGATGTGCTCCTGTTGGGACACATTCTAGCAATATGACCCTGCTAGCCACATGTGAAACACCTAGTACCTCTACTAAATCCCTGAACACTTGGAGATACACTAGGTTGTGGAAACCCACCTCCACTAAATGTTGACTGAGAACTTTGTGATGGCTGATCAAAGCTGAAGTGTTTAATACGCCTCCAGTTCCTGTCCCCCTGCCTCTGCTGGAAACATTTACGTTTCCCCTAAGATACCTGTTGTTGCTGCTGACCACTCTGCGATGGTCCCTGCTGAGCTCTGGAAGGTGCACCTCCCTGAGGTTGACCTCCTCTAGCACTAGACCCCGCTGCTGAGCTATTGCCTATCTGTACACCCATGTGGCCTCACAGTGCCATGGCCAGATTCTCCTCCACTAAACATGCCTTCTCCACCGCTACCTCCATGGTCTTGGGTTTGAAAACCCTCACACCTCCGCTAAGACAACCGTTTAATCCCCTGAAAAAATGGTGGACCAACATCCCCTCATCATCTCTTATCCATGCATAATGTTTGAGCTTGTAGAAGCATCGCTCATACTGCTCAACTGATAAGACCAATTGATGCAAGGCATGAAACTCATCGCCATGATGCTGACGCTAGTACTCAGATAGGAAACGAGCTCTGAACCGCTCTAGGAAAATCTCCCAAGATACAAAGTTGATGTCAATGTGGAGCTTATGCTCCTCCAACCTCCACCATGTGGATGTGAATCCCCGCAGATGCATGATAGTGCACTGTGCTTTGGTATTGCTACTGTAAGGATGCATCGCAAAACACCTATCTAGGTATATGAGCCATGTCTCAGCCTCTAACCCAGTGCCTGCTCCATCATACAATGGTGGATGTTCCCTAAGTAAATCCCTCATATACATCTCTAGCTAAGGTGGAACTTCCCTCTCAGTAAGGTTACCTGAACCATGGCCTGCCTCTGACCAAGGAGCGCTAATGCCTCCTCAAGAGCTCTACGTGCAGCCTCAATCCCTGGAGGATTCTGTTGCTGATCTATACCCCCTGAAACATTCTGAGATGCATGGGTTCTTCTTGATCTGGTACAAGAGGAACAAGAGGAGGAGAGTCATGTTGACTCTCATCGCGACCGCCTACATGGCCACGTCCACGCCCTCTACCTCTTTCGCATCTAGGAGGCATAATCCTGCACAGACACATCAAGGTATTAGGAAAGGTACACAACTAAAATCTTAATGGGTTCATCATAATCCCAAAGTACCCAGTGTTTAAACCCAGGCTCTAATACCATGTGTAACGCCCCGCCACGCAACCCTAGAGGAAGTTGCAATTAACTACTCAAACATACAATTTTTTTTTTGTTTAAGAATAATTAACATGCAAGTTCACTGCCCATTGCCAACAACCTCTAAGGTTACAAGACTGAGTTAACTTAAAACCCAAACAAGAAACATGAATAGGAACCGTAACATTTAATTATTTAATTAATTAAATACACATACATTTCATACATGATAAATTACATCAAAGCATAAGAGATACTACTTGATTTCAGATAACAATAAATTTATAATAAGATTACAACTCTGATTCCCTGAATGAGGTAAATCCAATAAGCATGATTACATACTACATCTTCCACCTCGATAACAAATGAGGGGTAATAAATTACAATATCATCTAAAAAGAATAAAGCATGAAATGAAACTGGATCCCACGAGCTCTCCAACTGGAAATCTCGTCCACAAGAACAAGAAAATGACCCAACAGATTAAGGTCACATTCCACCAAACCATGTGATACCCGAAGGCTCACCCCCCGTGCTAGGAGATAGTAACAAGGATTCCTAGGCAAGACCATCTACCTCTAGACACTGACTGACACAAACTGACTCAACCAATCACATGAACCATACAACCATAAGAATAACACAAGTACAACTCTAACATCACTGACATAAGTCACATTGCTTCCATAAATAAAATAGATCAGGTATGATAAGAAGACCATACACATAAAACCTAATACCAACTATTGTCATAGAAAGAGTGTCATCACACAGCTCGACATGGGATGTCCTTTGGGAATCTTCATAGGCTCCAACCCCCACTATGAGTTGTCCTAGTGACCTCTACTGAATCTCGGCCCCCATACTCACTCATGCAGAATCAAATACTTCTCATAAAGACAAGATAGATGACCTTGCCATTCTAGGCCTTCCCACTCATCCCAAGCCTATACAAGCACTTGTGTCTATCAGTGAGGCTAAATTATCTTGATTAATGTGAAAAACTACCTAAACTTCTAAGTATATTGTTTTAGTTATCACTTGATTAAACCACCTCCGAAGATTACCCAGTTTACCTCTTTGGGCTCTGGCACCTAACAGAAGCCACTCTTCTACTTGACAACACATACAAACCAATCACCAAGGGAATATCAAGTGCATACTAACAAGACAAAACCACTCCAACTCTAGGAGGAACACAAAATGAAAACTTATTCCAAACACTAGAGGCAACAAAACATATAATCCACTCCTTCCAAAGGAGGCACAAACCACATAAACCACTCATAATCCAAGGATACAAACCACATAACCCACTCATAATCCAAAGGAGGCACAAACCATCCCCGTTCGTGAAAATCGGGTAAAACAACAAGATATAACTATACGCCCTACCCAAGGCTATACAAAGGTTGACTCACACGTTACGACAACCCACACAATTAAGTGAAAACCCCATCTGAAATACTTATATAAACAAATCACTCTATTTTCCCAACAACGACAATGAGAGAAAACACATAACAAAAAGACACTTTTGGCAATTAAATAACCTACTTTAGGATTTCCTAAATCCAAACAACACAATGACATATTGCATGTAGTCAATTAAAATAGGATTTACTAAATCCAAGCAAAGCAATAATACATCGTTTGCAAACATCCAAAGTAAGTAAAATTACATTTGCAACATTAAATATTTCATAAACCCTAATTGTTTAATTCCATTCACAATTTAAATCAGGGACTAAACCAATTACTTTACTTCAAATTTTCTCAATTACAATTAATAATAAGAATCAATTTTAAAAAAAATAAAAATCAGTTTCTTATAGAATCAACCTTTACATCTTTTTTAAGAAAAATACTCTAAAAATAATTATATTTAATTAACTCAAATAACATAACTTGCGAATACTCAAAAGTAAATACAATTACATTTGCAACCTTGAGGAATTTAAAACTAATAATTTAATTATGTTTTCTCCAATTACACATAATAATAAAAATCAAACTTTAAAAAAAATCATTTTATTATAAAGTCAATTTTTTTCTTTTTGCATATGGTAATAAAATAATCATCTTAAAAATCCATATATTTAAATATACAAACATTATTTAAATATATATTTTTAAAATATTTTTATATTCCAACTAATTAAAATAAATTCCAATAATTTAAAATATATAATAATAAAAAAATTATTTAAATAATTATATAATATATAATTATTATATATATAATATATATATGTATATATTATATATATAATATAATATAATATTAAAATAAATAAATAAATAAATAAATATAAATAAATAAAAAGCGATATAAATTAAGCCCCACGGGCCCCCCCAAAGGAGGAGGACGCAGCCATAGGCTGCACACAGCCTCCCTTAGTGGAGGTGGCGCTGCCTGTGGCAGCGCTTCCCCCACACATAGTGTGGGGAGCGCTGCCATAGCAGCACCCTACACTAGGGCATGGCTGTGGCAGCCATAGCTGCCGCCCACCCTCATATAAAAAATATATATATATTATTTTCTTTTTTTTTCCAAAACACATTTTTTTAAATAAAACAGAGCACAAAAATCCTTTGTTCTTGTAATTTCCAGAACATGATTTTTGTGCCAAAAATCTTAACAATAAAAATTCTTTCCAAAATAAAATAGACCCAAAACGCAAAATATAGGTATAAAGAATATATATACATAAAATCTCCATTTTACAGCTAAATTGAACCAATTTTCTACAGAAAATTTACAATAAAATTAATTTTCAAACATAGTTTCCTAATTTCAATTTCTAATTTGATATGAAACATTTCAACTCCCAAACAAAGGTTTTCTAATTTCATTTTGTTCCTTTTCAAATTTTCTATTGTTAAACTTGAAAGTTTCTGATGAAAGTTTTTTGTTTTTCTACAAACATCTAAATTTATTCCATGATTCAATAGGGTTTTTCAAAATTTGTTTCCAAACAAGTTTGCAATTTGAAAAGAACCAAATTTTCAAAACAATAAACAAAAACAAGAAAGAACCTATTTGAAACTTGAAGAATAAGACTAGAGTTGAGTTGCAATTTCCACTTTGCCAAAATCTTTCCAAATCTTCACTCCAAATTCCCAAATGCATTTCCAAAACAAGAAAACCCTCTTTCCTCCTCACAGCAAATTTTTTTCTCCAAGTATGAATAATCCAAAATCCTTTCATTCTTCCCCAAATTTAGTCAACTTTCCCCAAAATAATATTCCAAATCTTTTCTTTTTTTTACCAAAATAAAATAAATATCATTCAACCCTATAGATATTTTCATGCATTTACAAAATATTTTACTTTTAATAATTTAAAACAAAATTCCTTTTTCAAATAAATTTAATTCTTTTAATTTATGCATTTACAAGATATTTGCATTTTAATTTAAAACACAATTTAAATTTCAAATAGATTTACATCATTTATTTTATGCATTTTCAAGACAACTTTAACTTTTTAATTTATTTAAACAATAACTATAATTTAAAACACCATTTAATTTCCAAAATAGATTTAAATCTTTTACTTTATGCACTTTATTTCTTTCTTTCTTTTAATTTATATTTCCAATGAATTTAAATGCTTTTAAACATTTTCATTTCCAAAAATAATTTAACTTAAAAAAAATTATTTTCAAAATACTTTAACACTTTTACAATTTTCATTTTAAAAAGAATTTAACCATTATAATTTCCAAAATGAATAACTTGATTTAATTCCACACAATTAATTTAAATAATCCATAAAATAATTCTAATCTAAGATTAGATTATTTTATTAATTAAATTAAATTAATTAATAAATTAAGTAACATTTCTAACACTACAACTAGATTTATTTAATAAACAACCTAAATACAAAAAGTCATTTATTTACCCTTTTTCAACTTGAAATTAAATAAATCAAAGAGAGATGAACACAGGAAGCAACTTAACCCGACTAAAACCCGACGACACACTATGACTAGGGTGATGACTTGGCACGGAAAACCTAGCTACTATCTCCCAATCGAATACCATTGGCCAATGGACATGTTCAAACCTGTGAAATCAGGTGAAGTCGATGTCCTGTACCTGTCAACCTGCGAACAAAGAGTATATCGAACATGCATATACATATATATCATTATAAAACACACCATGAAGAGGAAATATCATAATCGTAGGGCGCTCGCAAGCGAGTGGTACAATCTCGTCCCCTTCACCAATACAGACTTACTAACTAACGAGTCTAACATCAATAATATAATCAAAAGCATAAAGCATCATTAATTAAATATCTGCTAAGCAAATTCCAAGCATGCCATAATGGTAACATCAAAGTAAAATACCATCACATCAAAATACAACATTCGCATTGCTTTACAGTTAACGATCAAATAGTAACCAAGTACCATAGTCAAAGTATAACAGAAACAAACATAACAAAGAAGAACATTGTCCGATCAAAAGAGTCAAAATGGAGGGGTGCTACATTCTTCGACCTGCAAGAATTTTCCAACCAATTTTAAAAGTCGAGGAAGGAAAGTCCAAACCTGGGGGGGGGCTTTAATGCTTAACCATCTAGGAATGGAACAAAACATAATGATTAATTGACTTATTACTAAACTGAAAGATTATTATTTTATAATTTTACAGCCCCAAAAATGTGCATATTAGGCACTAAAAATAGCTGATCACACCCTCTAAAAATATCAGATAAAACTCTGGAAGGGACTATCAAAATCTGACCCAAAGACTCAAATATTTGCTAAAATCCGAATTAACAAAAATTTAAAAAATATCCTAAAGTCAAACCCACGAAACTCATTCTACCATTACTTGTTGTGGAGATACACAAAAATTATGTGTGAAAATATCATCTATTAAAGTATCCTCCTCAACAAATACTTATTTTTATATTGCACACTCACTCACCCTACTTATTTATCACAATTAATAAGACTGTCAGATGAAATCTTACTTTTTATGTGCACATTCATTCAAGAATTTTTTGAGAGCATTTTTGAATGCATGTACAAGAAAATTTGAGCTAGTTTAGGCAATTGGATTCATGCATTTTACATGGAGCGAGTCAGTCTGCAATGGAATAACATGTGATCACTATCTATTATATGAGGTAGATTGGAAGTAATTTCACTACTCTGTCACATTATTTTTTCTGTAAAGAATTTATGGGGATTTTATGAATGACCATTGATTATGCACGAATAGCAGTTATAAGTACTTTTGGTTGTGTTTCTGATGGCCTATGTGCATTCACTTCAGTCTATTACTCTAATTATTACTCCTCGTCAGATAGTTTCCATGGTTTAGAAATTTGTTTTTTTTGTTTTAAACAAGAAGATTGGAATAATTCAGCTGAATCTAGCTGACCTAATTATGTGAGGCATTATGTTTATATGATATGACATGAATAGTAATTTATGATGGAAAAAATATATGGAAAATGATGATTTGTGGTCAATGTAGTCTAGAGTGCTATATCATTAGAAAAAATATTTATTTTTAATATTCTCATAAATTTGTTTTCCATGACTTAAGAATTTAAATAGTCATTCATAACTTTATAAAATATGGATCTTCTTGGCCACTCTATATGTTATGGTTTACTAGGTAGTTTCATAGGTAGTTTCCTATATAATTTATTTTTAGGTTTAAAACTATATATTTAATATTTTTGACAAAAAATTAATATTTTGATATGAATGTTATAATAAACAAGTGTATCATTGTATCAATTTTTTGATATAATGTTCATGAATCTTTGCATATGTTTATTTGGATCACATTAATTTATAAAATTTTATAAAATATGTTTCTTTCTTGCTACTTTATGTCTTACAATTTATTATGAAGTTTCATTGACAATTTATTTCAAGGTTTTAAAAAAATATTTTATTTAATGCTTTGACAAAAAAATGTCAAACATAGTAGGTATTAGTTATTGTGTGGTTTCACAACACACCCCAAGACTGTAAGACTTGGGAACCCTAAGTGAAAACTAATTCTATGGTAGGTACTAGCTAGTTGGAAAGATCATTGAAAGTGAAAAGGAAAAGAGAAATCTTTTGGAAAAGAGTACTTTGTAATTCAAGTGTTACGAGTACCAGGTACCAGGAACTAGGAAGTCTATAAATGTAAAAGGTAAAGTAAAGTGTTGAGAAAAGTGTTCCGGACTAGGAAGTTAAGGTCCAGTAAATGTGGAAGTTTTAGTAAAATCTAAAGTCTGAGAAAATTTCAGGTAAAAGCTGAACACTGGGCACCAGGTATTGGGTAACAGTGCAAAGCAAAGTGTTAACTTTTTAAGGTTATCCAAAGTTTGATGTTCCAGTAATCCGATATAAAAAGATAATAACGCGAGAACAGATGATTTTCTTGAAAGCATGTTATTTATTATGGATTTATAATGATAACAAATTAATGATGGTTTTATTTACATGAGATTCTATATAAACATTCTTTTAAAAGGGATTTAATAGGTGGAATTTGTGATTGCAGGAGAAGTAGATTGTGATGCAAAGTTCGAGTATGGACGGTCAAGCAAACTAAAGTTGCAGGTAGGTCTGATGGTGTTACAAGGTTCAACAGTACACTTTGGAAGATCATGTAGGAATAAATCTCGTTGTCAAGGGATACTGGGTAATGGGAAACTGAGACTCTAGAGTTTAACATGCAACGAAGAACTGTACTCATTCCTAGGAATGTTCAAATTGAGTGTGAGCCTGAATGTAGGAACAAAAATTCCACATGATCATTCTAAATGTATGGGAATTTCCTACATTCCATGTGGTAGATTCGTTTGTTTCCAAAAAGAAACCCTAATAATAAGAAGATAAAAAACCTGAAGAACATTAACATGTAGATGAAGGTTGACCTTCATTAACTTTGTTTGCAATTCTCTTACCAGTCACCACATTCCACATGCCTTGATGTGATTCATCCCTTGGATTTCCTCTCATGTATATGTCTTATCCTACCTGTGTCTTGTTTCTATGAAAGACCAAGGACACTTCTTTTTAAGTTAAGTTCAGAATTTGTGGATGTTGGAAGAGCCAAAACTTCTTTAAGTTTTGTTCTTTTTTCTTGTTTTCTGAATAATTTTGGATTCAAAAATTGTATGCACATAGATCTTAATCAATATCAAAGCCAATTTGATAGCTATGTATCTCATGTATCTTTTGTAGTTGATTTTGTTAGTTCAAATGGACAAGACTATATGTTGCATCATTTAAGGAAGCATACAAAACCTACTTGGTGTCCAAACTAAAACCCCCTTCTTTAAAAGCTCACAGTTTTATGCCTAGCTGTGAAGAAATTTGGTGAAGTATAAAGCAGTTTGCTCTGATTTAATTAAATCTTGGGGCATGCATGGAGAATACTCAGGAGCAATTTAATTTTCAATATTTTGATGCTTTATTTTAGATTAGATGTTTAAATTTCAGAAAATGTTTCAAAAAAGAGATGAATGAAAAGGAAATTTATTGCAAATCTTTCATTTTATGAAATTGTTGAATGTTTAAAGCTAAATCTACTTAAGTGATAGCAAAATTGTTTGATGTTCATGAAATATTATTGCAAATCTTTTGATTACATGAGATTATTTTATGATCAGATTGAAAATCTTGTATTTGATACTTATGATTCTAAAAGAAACCAGAAATAATCATAGACCCCTTGAGATTGACAATAATATCACATTATACCCTGTAGCGAACCTAGTATGGTCAAGATTTGACTACCAGAGCCTTGGGATTAAGCTAATTCAAGCTCTTCCCATTACATGAATACCTTAGGTTGCCCTGGTTTAGTCTTTCAAGTAAAGATAGGTTCTTCGTGGTTTACCTGTGAGGATTTTATCTGCACTGTTGGTGTGAGTAATATCATCGTCAACATTAGTTTTCCATAGTCCATCAATAGAATAATTTAAGCGAGCTTCTAGATTCACTTATTATTCAAATTTCAAACAATTTATTTCTAGGTTTTAAGAAATATACATAGTTGAATCCAAAAGCTCACTTATTATTCAAATGAACATTTTGATCTCTAGTGAATAAGTTGAATTACATCATTTTGAATCAATATTTGATATAATGTTGATAAATTATTGCATATGTTTAGTTGCACTTAATTGATAAGATTCTTCGTTAGTTCGATTTTATTTTTATTATCTTAATATAATAGGGAAGGTTCATTTTGTATAAAAATACAAATCACCTAGTATTGTTTTCAACCATACTACATGTGTTGCTAGATATTAAATATTTGAAAGAATAGAAACTAAGACCACTTTCTATGTTTTATTATGTTTTAACATAGGAGTAAGATTATTTCTTTGTTTCTACTAACTATAATCAAGATTAAAATGGAAATAAAGAACTAGTATTACTATAGACACCAAAATTGATCATTCACATTTGATCAATTTATTGGATTCTCCTCATTTCTAACTTACATATTAATTAAATGGTGTCTTAATTATTTAATTAATATTTCCTTGATGATCACACTATCCCAATCTTCATCTAAAAATTATTTTCCCATTTCCCCTAAAGTTTAACCCTTGGTAAATAGATAGTTCATAATTATTTACCTAGCCGAATGTCCCTACTTCCAATAAATGAATAAATATTTTTATTTATTTTTCCTTCTTAGGCATTTTCTATAACCTACTCCTAATCTCTCATTATCATCTAATCATATTCTAATCACTTGTACATAGGATAATCAATCATTGATGGTGGATCTGACCATCCCAAACTCCCATAAAATCCACTTGTCATGTCAAGTACCCACAAATAGTACTCCAAAGAAAGGGTTATACTTACACTCCTTAATTTTTAATTCACCCATGGTACTAAGGGGAATGGGACAATCCACCTCTTTTTCACAAAAATAAATTTAAAACTCTCCATGTTCCTCCAATATATGGCTTGTGAAAAAGACCACCTTTTTGGAGATATTCCTAAGGCACTTGGTAGTACCCATAAAATCCTACCCCTCCACTAATTCCCATGCCAAATCCTACCCCTTTATTTTCCTCTAATCTTGCAACCACCATATTTATTCAATATCCTTTTGACACTTGGAAACCCCTCCATACTTGAGAGATCTTAAGTATTATAAGCCCTTGATCTTCCAAATTGATCTCCATCCTCGATTTAATCTTTTCAATTTTCATAAACTGGAGCTTAGCCCAAGTCATTGAACAAAACACTTTTGTGCAATAATATGTTGTTGAATTGTGAGCACATATCATCAATAAATTAGGCAAAACTAGTTTGAGTGCAACTAGGAGATTGGGGATAGTTTATTATATGGGACCTTATATTTATTTTATCTTCTAATTTATCTAATCTTGAGTGTGGTTTTTTTTGGGTAGAATAGATTAATATTATTTTTATTTTCTCTTGTAGGCTCAAAATTGTAGGTACACATATCTAGTACACTCAATGGGGTACATGTCCTTTTTATAAGTAATCAAATTGGATTTTATTTTATTTGTGTGTAGGTCACAATTAGATGGCCTTGTTCCAGTTGGGAAATTATGTACTATATATGGATGACCCTATCATTAGGGTGTTAGGCGTTCAATCTCACTTGTCTAACTTGTTTTTCTTGCACTTTTGTTAATAAGTGTTCTACGTTTTCTAATAAAACTTGATTTTGTAGGACTCCATGCTATCCCAATTGCATCTTAACACTAAAAAATTAACCTATAACTAATCAAAGATTCTTTTTATATGAAATATTTCATGTTTGGGTGACCCTGTACCTATTTGGGTAGCCCTATGACATAAAGTGGTGGATATGTTTGAAATTCACTAATATGTTTTTTGGATCATTTTGATTGGGTCTTACGTTCTATTTGTTTTTTTTTTTTGGTTTTCTAGGGCCAGATGTTTCCCAAATAAACTCCTAGCACTAGAAAGTTGATATAAGATAACTTTCAACTAACCAAACTTCATTTTTGTGCAAGGAACCATAGTTGAACAACTTTGTTCATGTTTGGGTGGTTTTAACATATACTTGGATAGACTTACAAACAAAGGTAGTTTTTGTCTATTTGAATGGTTCCACTCTATGTTTAGGTGGTTATATTCTAAGAATATTTTTTTCTAGATATTATTTATTTTGAGGGACTAACCTACTAACATTTGACTTGACTATGGTTTTATACTAATGTTTTATGTTACAAATTTCACACTAGTTAGAAAACAAAGTGAGAAACTACTAACAATTTTCTTACAACCTCATTAGTAAAAGTTGTCCTTTCTCACTAATATTAGGAATGTTAAGAAATTGTGTGCTTTATTTTGAGAGTCTTTAGAACGTATTCTCTCACCTTGTACCTTTGAGTTATATTGGGGATGAAAAGACCTATTCCTTCTTCTTTGTTTAGATACAACCCTAGAGAACTATTACCATGTATGCTCTCTCCTCGCACTTTGAGTGATCTTGGAGATCAAGAGTTCCTAATGACTCTTTCCCTTAGGAGGTTTTCTTGGGGATTTCATAACTCTAAGGGATCACCTCAACCATGTATTATGGTGGGGTATAAAAAGGGGGAGACTAAAAATTATATGTCAAAAAGGAGTCATTGTTGTGTCTAGCTAAGCCCAAAGACCCTCAATCTACTGAGACTTGGACGTGAAGGAAATAGAAGAGGCCCTCCTATTTCATTGCATTGATCTGATATAAATCATCTTTGTTTGGGTGGCCTTTTCATATATTTAGGTGGTTATGTATTAAACTCTAGTAAAGATCATCTTTTTTTGTGTGGCCCTAATCCTATTTGGTCAGTGTTTTCCAATATTTTGGTAGCTCTATATTTCTCTAATATATTCCATATTTATTTGGTTGGCCCTGATCTTATTTAGGTAGTCTTGTTTATGTTTGGTTGGCTCTATTCTACTTAGCTTTTAGTTCCAAAATATTCTTTTGATTAGTGCTTCCATTCCTTCTAGTAGTATTTTCTATGCTATCTATTGGTGGTTTTTAATTCCCAAGCTACACTCAAATATATACTCTATAGGATAGCCATTTCTAATGATCAAAAATCTTGAGTTGGCCAATGGCTAGGAAAAAATTGGATAAAACTTCCCCTCTACACTTTGGGCTCTACAAGACCCAGGAGGGTGAACCCTGATAGTATTTCAAAGATTTCCTTTGCCAATTATCTAGGATATTGTAAATAGCAGATGTGTTCTCAACAAATTTCCTTGAGGATTATCAAAAACTCGAACTAAGAAAAATACCTTAAGATTTCAAACATTCAATGTAGGAGAACATAGAAATAACACTAAGTTATCAAATAATTCAAACTGAAAGTAAGATTTGGGTGCTGGCAAGAAGTTGAGTCCACTTTTTGGCCATTTAGTGGAAGTGTTTTCCCTGATTTTCAGAATATGACACATTTGACCTTAAAATTTGAAGCACCTAGAGATGGAATCTTGGAAAAAGTCATTGATCATAAAATGTAGTACTTGGAGTCTAGTTTCCAAATATGTAATTTATTTCAATACCCAAATGATACAAATTTATTTTCAATAGGAATTTCTAAAAAAATCTATTTAAAAGTCATCTTTTTTTACCATACCATGCACATTTACATCATCCATATTTTGACCTAAATAATCATATTTTTCTAAATCCTTTTGGGAAAATATTTGTAACTCACTAAAGCATGCTTTCCATTTTTTTTTGTAATTTCCACGCATAAGATGACCTAAACTTATATTTTTTGAATTTATTTTTTTAAATTGAAAAGAATTGTCTAAAGTACATTTTTTGTGCAATCCGTTCGTGAAAACATTGTGTTGATAAAAAATTAAATACTAAAAAACCCTAACAATTCAAATTTGTGGACCTGTTTAATCATAAATTAAATGAAAAATAAAAAAATTAATCCAATTGTAAAAAAAAATTACATATTTGGAATTTGCACTATCTAATCTATAATGGGTTTTAATTTTGTTGAAAAATTCTACAAAATAAGTCTTCAAACATATGCCTGAAGTCACTTTTTTTGGTGACATTGCTAGGACCTTCAACTTGCAGGTCAAACCAGGTCCAGGGCTTAGGTTCAGATCCCCAAACCTTTTCTCGAACCTATCAACAAATTAAAAACCTAGCCTACATTTCAAATTTGAAAAAACAAGATCATGTTTACTAAATGGGATCTCGTTTACTAAACGGGATTTCATTTTCTTTATAAACAAGATCTTGTTTCGCATTCACCCATTGAAATGGAACGAGATCCCGCTTAATAAATGAGATCTTGTTTAATAGTGGACCCCATTTAAAAAATGAGATCCTAATTTATATTACTTGGGATCTCGTTTAGTAAACGTGATCCTGATTTATATAAATCGGGATCACGTTTCTTAAATGAGATCCTGAGTTATTTTTTACCATTATTTTTAATTTTACTATCAAAAAGGGGCATCTCGGGTCTAAGAATTTTTATGTACGGCCGACTGCAACATATTCTCTATTTTCTATCACCTTTTGTCTTGTTGAAGCTCTTCAAATTGGGATTTTTTTCAATTTTGAAAGGTGGCATCATTGGGACGTTGTTACAAAGGAATATTGTTGAATTGCTACTTGTTTTCAATGGAGGAAGAAGAATTTTATTTAATTGAGCTACTTGTTTGAAGGAGTAAGATAAATTTTGTTGAATTGCTATTTTTTTTAAAGGAGGAAGATGAATCTTATTTATTTGATATTTCTTTGAAGGAGGAAGAGAAATTTTATTGAATTCATATTTGTTTTCAAAGGATGATGAGAAATTTTGTTTAATTGAGCTAATTGTTTGAAGAAGGAAGATAAATTTTGTGCAATTGCTACTTTTTTGAAGGAGGGAGGGGAATTTTTTTTAATTGATACTTGTTTGAAGGAGGAAGAGGATTTTTGTTCAATTGCTATTTGTTTGAAGGAGGAAGAGGAAATTTGTTCAATTGCTACTTGTTTGAAAGAGGAAGAGGAATTTTTTGAACAATTGCTACTTGTTTGAAGGAGGAAAAAACAAGGAAGACTCTCAAGTTTTTGAAATTCATTTGTGTATACTTCAAAAAAATTCGATCATGGGATCACAATGTCAAAATAAGAGGAAAGATAGGAAGGTATTAACCCCTAAAGAAATTCAAGCAAAGAGAGAGAAGGAGAAACAAAGAGAAAGAGAAAGAAGAATGAGAATTAGATCAATGAATGATGGTGAAGCATCCAATTCCATAACTATTGAAGATAAAAACATTAAGGATACCATGGATGTAGATGATGCAAACTCGCAAGAGGTGAATGTGGAAACTAATATGAATATACAAACTACTCCTGGTATGTCTTCAAATATCCCTTCCAATGCTATGGAGAATGTTTTAATAGGAACAAGCCTAGGTATGTCTTCAAATATGATGTAGAGAAGGGGGTCTCACAATAAAAAAAAAATCAATCAATCCTCTATCCAAACCTTAACACCTCAAACACAATGATTTTCTTCACAAATTTGTTATTTCTCTAGTAGGGCAGCAAACACCTTTTTTTGGCATAATTTGCTAACCAGGCCTCAAATACACATTCTAAATCCTATTTAGGATACCCTTTTTGGCATTCAATAACATACCAAATTTTTAGATATGACTCCTTTGGAGCAACACCCTCAAAAACCTATTGCTATGCTTGTCAATATGCCTAAACAAGCCTATTTGAAAGGGTGGCAACAAGCATTTCAAAACCCAGGTCTCCAATATTCATACCAAGATTTCCAACATGTCAAATTAGGTCTACCCAATCAATTCCAACCCCTACTAACCTATTCCCAAGAGATTTTATTGAAACCCTAACATCTAAGCATCATTTTTGCCTAAAAACATGAGTTTAAGCAACTAGGGCATCAACCAAAAGCCCTCAATCTTCAACTCCTACTCCTGCAAACCCAAAGACAAAATAAAACCTAAAAAAAACTATTCCACTTATTCTCATGCCATTTCACCAGTGGAATGGCTGAAAATCCCATTTTCTTCACTCAAAACCCCAAAACCTAGGTTTTTAGAACGGTATGGAGTAATTTATCTCTAAAATACTCAAAACTGAATGAAATTCAATGAAACCAAGTTTTTCAAAAACTATAATTAATTCCACATCAACTCCAATGAAAATTAGATCACTTACAGGTTGTACAAGGTCGTACAACCTCCTATAGTAGCAAATTACAATAAGAAAATGTAGAAAACAAGCTTTATTGATGTTCAAATTTCCAAAAATCACCACCAGAACCTTGGTTCAATCATTAAATGATGTATTTAAGCTTTTCCAAGGAAAACCAACTGACTAAAACCACCTTTTTAACTCCTAACTATTCAACTTCCTCCAAATGCAAAAAAAATGCAAAGTTGCATAGCAACTTATCACAACTTTTAGCCAAAATGACTCAAAAACATGAAAAATACATTAAACATGGTCTAAATAGACCTTATTCAATCGAAAACATGACTCAAACACCAAAATCATAATATTAGACACTTTATGTATCAAGGAGGCCTATGGTGCCCTGCACTATACTCCCCGGGCAAAAGGAACTCAATTCCCCTTGAGGATAATGTTGCCACACTATATCCAGGCTTGATTCCATCATTATCTAATCTCCAAGTGATATTTCCATCTGGTAATCCCTTCCATTGAATCAAATATTGAAAAAAAGCATTGTTTCTAGGCTTCTTGAACTCTTTGCCACCTAAGTCATGCTTCAACAATAGAATCCTGATGGATAGATGATCCATGATCTGTCCTTCACCTAAGTATCTTGTTGAATCTACCCCTTTACCTACTACCATGTCTCTCCCTCCCTTGCAATTATCTACCTTCTTCACTCCCATTGTGTGCTTGAACTTTCTTTTTTTCCCTTGCAACTTATCTTTGATCTCTTCACTCTTCCTTTCCATCTCTTCCATCTAATATTTTGTCCCTATGACTATTGCTTTATCAGGTTCACTAACCTCTTCTTTGATAGAAAATGAATGATCACTATCCCCTCTTGAAATCAATGAAGAAAACACTCCTTCCATCATCATATCAACATATCCCTTCAGATAATCTTGAATCCCAAGAATCAATTCATCCTTGTCCTTCAACAAATCATATTTTGACACCAACTCAATATCATTTCCCTCCAAAATCAAATTCTTCATGTTTGTTGTCTTCACATCTCCAAGTCTAGGAGTGGTTGCAAATTCTCTATCCTCTTCTCCTTCTACTTTTATAAAATATTTCCTACCAACCATCATCACATTAGCTTCCTTATTTTGTCCCTTACCTTATTCTTTCAAGGGTGTCAATGTATAAGAGATTACATCCTTTTGTATCTCATAGGTATTTCTTCTACCATCATACATAGCATGTCTATCAAATTTCCAAGGCCTCCCTAGTAGCAAGTGGCACACATCCATAGGTGACACATCACATAGAATCTTATCTTTGTACCCTCCTATATTGAACTCAACCCAAGTTTTCTCATTTACCAAAACATACTGACCCTCATTCAACCAAGAAACTTTATAAGGAGTATCATGTGGTATTCTAGGAAAATGAAGTTTCTCAACCATCTCATTAGAAACCATGTTATCTGTGCTTCTTGAATCAATTACAACCTTACATACCTTACTAATGCACTTACAAGTGGTTTTGAAGAGAGTTCTCCTTTGTGATGGCTCCTTTTCCTTTGATGTCTTGATAAGAGTTCTTACCATGAGTGATTCTCCAACTTCTAGAGCAACATGTTGTGATGGAGAGTCCATGCTTTCACAATCCTCTCCTTGAGAAATCTGATTTCTCCTTTCTCCACCGGTTGAAGTATAGGTTTGACCTTCATTGCACTACCATGCTTAATGCCCAAACTTGTTGCATTGATAGCACCTTCCTGTGAAGCCTTGTGAACCTCTGCCTTGACCTCCAAATCTACCTCTAAAGCCTAACCTACCACCTCTAAATCCACTTCTTTGATCAACAAATTTCTCTTTGTCTTTGCTTGTATCTTCTTGACTTTCATAGGATTGCTTTGTGTTAGAAAATGTACCCCTTCCTCTAGTATTGTTGCCTCTGCCCCTATTTGATTTATCTTTCCTTCTCTTTATCTTTTCTTCAGCCCTTATTGTCATTTGATAGCACTCCTAAACCATTCTTAGGTTATGCAAACTCAACTCATCCTGAATGTTGAATCTCAACCCACTAAGGTATTTAACAACCTTCTTTGCATCGTCATCCATATGGCCTACCCTTATACTCAACTTGTAAAACTCATTAGTATAGGTTTTAATATCTATTTCTCTCTTTTTCAAATCTTGAAGTTTCTTATACATTTGAATTGCATAATCATTTGGTAGAAAATTACCCTTAAGCTTTGCCACCATTCTTTCCCAAGAGACAATTTTTGTCTTACCTTTCTTTCTCCTTTCATTTTACTCATAATCCCACCATAATAGAGGATGCCCCTTCAACTTTGTTTTTGCAATTTTCACCTTTTTTTCATCAAGTACATCTCCACACTCAAAGTAGTTATCCAGTGCTACAATCCAACCCAAAATTTCTTCATCATTTTGATTACCTCCATACATAGGAAAATCAATCTTTACCTTGTGTTTATATCCTTTGACTGCTCTCAGTAGCTTGGTTATCCTCTACTCATCAGGATCCAATTCCTCCTCATCTTGAGTCTCTTCTGGGGGATTCTCCTTTTCCCCTTCCTCTTCACTGTCACTCTCATCACTGGTGACTTTACCTCTCCTCCGACTAGTTTCCATAGCCTCTAGCATTTCTACCAACCTATCTTTCCTTTCCTTCAACCTTCTAGTCTCTCTCTCAGTCTTTTCTTTCATCTCTTTCATTTCTCTAGCCACATAGTTACTTTTTGGAGGCATCTTGATCACTTTTTGCTTCACACCTTCTCTCCCTTACAGACCTACCTATGCTCTGATACCAATTTGATGTAGAGCAGAGGGTCTCACAATCAAAACCAACTCAATCAATTCTTTATCCAAACCTGAACACCTCAAACACAATGATTTCCTTCACAAATTTTCTATTTCTCTAGTAGGGTAGCAAACACCTCTTTTCTGGAATAATTTTCTAGCTAGGCCTCATACCCACATTCTAAAGCCTATTCAGGATACAATTTTGGCATTTAGTAACATACCAAATTTGAAAATATGACTCCTTTGGAGAAAAACCCTAAGAAACTTGCTACTACGCTTGTCAATATGCCTAAATAAGCCTGTTTGAAAGGGTGGCAACAAGGATTTCAAAACCCAAGTCTCAAATCTTCATAACAAGACTTAAAACATGTCAAATTAGGTCTTCCCAATCAATTCCAACCCTTTCCAACCTATTCCCAATATATTTTATTCAAACCCTAACATCTAAGCATCATTTTTGCCTAAAAACATGAGTTTAAGCAACTAGGGCATCAACCAAAAGACCTTAATCTTCAACCCCTATGCTTTCAAGCACCAAAGACACAAAATAAAACCCAAAAAAATCCATTCCACTAGTTCTTAAGCCATTTCATTGGTGGAATGGCTCAAAATCCCATTTTCTTCACTCAAAACCCCAAAACCTAGGTTTTCATAACGGTATGGAGTAATTTGTCTCTAAAATGCTCAAAACTAGATGAAATTCAATGAAACCAAGTTTTTCAGAAACTAGACTCAATTCCACATCCACTCCAATGAAAATTAGATCATGTGCAGGTCGTACAAGGCTGTACAACTTCCTGTAGCATAAAATTACAATAAGAAAATGCAAAAAACAAGCTTTATTAATGTTCAAATTTCTAAAAATCACCACTAGAACCTTGGTTTAATCATTACATGATGTATTTAAGATTTTCCAAGGAAAATAAACTGACTACAACCACCTTTTTAACTCCTAATTGTTCAAATTCCTCCAAATGCAAAAAAAATGCAAAGTTGCATAGCAACTTTTTACAACTTTTAGCCAAAATGACAACTTTGCACAACCTATTACCAAATGACTCAAAAAAATGACAAGTACATTAAACATTGTCTAAATAGACTTTATTCAATTAGAAACATGACTCAAACACCAAAAAAATAACATTAGAATATTTATGTATCAAGAAGGCCTATGGTGCCCTACACCAAAATCCACCTTTGAGCCTCATGGAAATGGTGTTTATTAGAGATTTTAAAAATATTGGATAGCACAATTTTGACATTGATAATATTCATAGAGTTCAAGATTTGAGTCAAATTGTTGTTGAAAATGAAAATTAAAACCATTTTGTTGTTGAAAATGAAAATGAAAATGAAAACAGTTTTGTTATTGAAAATAAAAAATGGAAATCCTTTAATTGAAATTGAAAATGAAAATGAAGATGAAAATGAAGATGAAAATGAAGATGAAGATGAAAATGAAGATGAAAATGGAAATGGAAATGGAAATGGAAATGGAAATGGAAATGGAAATGGAAATGGAAATGGAAATGGAAATGGAAATGGAAATGGAAATGGAAATGGAAATGGAAATGAAGATGAGAATGAGAATGAGAATGAAAATGAGAATGAAAATGAAAATGAAAATGAAAATGAAAAATGAAAATGAAAATAAAAATGAAAATGAAAATGAAAATGAAAATGAAGATGAAAATGAAAATAGTTTTGAAGTTGAAAATGAAAATGAATTTGGTGGAAGTGATGTTGAAAATGATACTTTTTTAAAAAAAATTGAAAGTGATGTTTTGGATAATCTTCCTGGTAAGATTTCTTGGAGAAAAATAAGAACACATGCTAATAGATTATACAATCAATTTTTTTATCATAAAAAACTTTTAGTTCAATGTCAACTAATGATGCAATTAATGAGAATGTGAAAAATGAGAAAAGTAATGAAAAGTTAGGCATTTATGTTAAACAAAGAATAAAAGATCAATTAGTAAAACATGCCATGTCTACTATTACTAGTTTCATTCATTCTATTGGAAAAAATAGTAGATCTAAATATAAGAATGCAACAAGAAGAGCTATAACAACTACTATAGTTAATAAAGAAACTTTGAATAAAAGAATGGTAAGAAATATTAGTGAAGTTTTAAAAATACATCCTAAAACATTGCTAAGAGCGGAAAAAAAAAGAGAAAGTATAGAAAAAAATCCTATCAACCAATGTTGGAGTTTCAGTGGTCGACTCCCGAGGTCTGATATGAAATTCAATGTTGAATTTAAATCTTTCATTGAAAAATATTGGCATGATAATACTAGGGTATCATCTAATGCTAGAGATGTTTTAAAATTAATGGTGGGGTCCAAAGTTCACGATCCTCATCCAAAACACCTATTAGATACAACACAAACTAAATTTTATAGAAAATTATGTGGTGATTTAGTGTTACTTGGTAATATTAAAATAAGTCAAAGGTATTTTGAAAAATGTAAACCATGGTACATGTAAAAATTAACAAGCAACGAATATCTTGTTGTTGTAAAACACATGTTAAATTTTGTTATTTTTATGATGTTTTTTGATATATACATTGTACTTTACATGCTAACATGATTATGTAGGAATGTGGTAAATTAATATGCCACCTAAAACAATAAGGGAGTTTATATCAAGTTTTTTTTGTAAAAGATCTAATGGAAAAATATTTTATTTAAGTTCTTGTATTTCTAGACAATGCACTAGTTGTGTAAATCTTTCATTCTTAAGAGTTTGCATGCATGAAAGTGTTGATAATGATTTTGGAAAAAAATTAGTTGTTAAAAGATTTAAGAATGTTAACTATTCTCTAAAAGATGGAAAAATTGGAAAGCGTTATGATTTAGTTACAAAAATAGTTAGTGTACATGCATTCATATTAGAATTTAAGAATAAGATTGTACCAAAATATGTTATGCACTCTCAACATGCTCGATGGCTTTATGGCCAATTTCGTGCATGTAGAAACACATTCAAGTTAGTAGTATACTATCAGTGGTTGATTTTGCAAAAAACTATACTCTAACTCTGACAGAGGAAATTCAATCACAGTATTATAATTTTGTGCAAGTAGCTATGTTTGTTCATTTTTTTTATAGACATGTAGATGATAGCATAGAGGATTATAGAAAAATTTTGAGGGAGTATCATTTCAATTTGAGTGACAACCGGTTACACTTTTCAGAATTTGTTCAATATTGTTTCAATATATTTTATAGAAATTTAAGAGAAAGGGGAATCCAGATGATAGAACACCTCATATGGTTAGATAATTGTACGTGACAGTTCAAGAATGCTCAAATGTTATATTGGTTAAGTAGGGTTCACAAGGAAATTAATGTCCAACATATGTGGATTTTTTTTGAAGCTGGGCATGGTAAAGGAGAACATGATGGAGCTAGTGCGTGTGTCAAAAGAATTCTTACTAGAGAACAACTGAAATTTGAGGATGCAGTAAAGTTTAAAGATGCACATGGGATTGTGGATTGGTGCAATACAAGATTATCTACACCTGGTTCAAGCGACTATTCTATAGTTCGCCGATTCTTTTGGTTGGTTGAAGAAGAGAACATTCCACCTAGACTTGATTGTGAGACAATCAGTGGATCTACTAAATGGCATTCATTTAAGAGTTTGAATGCAAACACATGGACTATCTAAATAAGGGAGCTTGCATGTTTTTGTCAGTTTTGTATCTCAAGAGATTGGGAAGCCTATGAAAATATGGAAAGGGTTGAAGATTGGAAGCAAATATCGTTGACACCTGCATAAGCACATGATGAATATGAAACAATTGAAGACAATGATCAAGTGTTTGCATCAGAATACTATGACCGTGTTTCAAACCTTGTACAAGAAGGTAATTTAATTCAATTTATTTCATTTTATTTCACTTTATTACTATTTTGTAATACTAAATTATTTATTTATATGCATATGAATGGATGTATGTAGATTGGTCAAATTATAGCATATTGAGGCCTTTGGATGTATAGTATACTATTAGTGATTGTTAAATTTAGTTGCCTTGGGAAACTTCACCAAATTTTGACAACTTATTTGATCCCCTTAAGAAATGTCATATAAGGACCCCTTAAGACATTGGTTTATGGTTTAGGGTGATAGGATGGCTTAAGGGGATCTATGTAGTAAGGTCCTAGGACAAAAGGACATGGCTTAAGTGAATAAAATCTAGTGAAGTTTCCCAAGGAAACCAAATTTCATTAAGGGTTTATGGTTTAGGGAACTTAGGGTGAAGTTTGGGTGGCCCTTGGAATAATGGACTTGCAAGTTAGTGAACAACATTTTCTTGTGGAATAGTTGATTGAGATGGCTCTTGTTTCGACTGACCAACCTCTCATGAAATCTCATTCATATTATAATCTTGCACGATCTTATTATATTGTTAAATTTGGTTTCCTTGGGAAAATTAACCAAAATTTGAGAATTTATTTGATCCCCTTAAGAAATGTCATATTAGGATCCCTTAAGACATCAGTTTATGGTATAGGGTAATAGACTGACTAGTTTATGGATATTTTTGATTTTACGAATAGACTGACTATTTCCATAATAGAAACGCATAATTATGTATTATTAAGATTGAGTTTGATGTATACTTTAACTTGATATTTTTTTAATTGAATATAAGATTATTTTATTTAATGCATGTTTTTCATTAATATTGATTATAAATATATATATACTATGATAAAGTTGAATATTTCCCACTTAAATGAATTTTATGATATAAAATGTATAATAAAATTAGTTAATGTTGAATCTTATTTTATTTTGGAATGTTTGGAATTGAAATAACCTAAAATGTAGATTATTTTAGTGTCTAGGTAACTAGTGCAAATTGAGATTTTAGACTAAACTAGAAGCCTAATTAACAACTAATTGACTAGAATGAGAGTTAAGATTGTTGAAAGATAAGAGACAACACCTGCAAACAAGAAATGGAAACAAGGCATGACTAAGAGAGATAAAAACATAAAATAGAAATGAATGCACATATTATCTAATTAAATGACAATTGGAAATGGATTGTACAAGGATATAGGAATTTTCTAACTAAATTTGCAAACAAACATTGAAAATTTATCAATTGTAACGATCCACTAGTCCCACGAGTAAAGTTTAACATATTGTTTTATATTCTAATTATATCTATGTTCATAACATTTAATTGATTGTGTCTCTTGATGAATACACATTTAAAGGTATAATATTTATCAAATCCTATTTCATTGTCAATAACAAGGACCCTAATTTACAATGCAAATGTTCAATTTAAAACATTTAAGCAATGCAAATCAATTTTTTCCATTATTAGATATTATTGAGCTTGAAATCAATGTTTTCATTTGAATGCAAAAAAAATTGTTTGATTTCAATTTAGGGTTTTAGCAAAAAAAATTGTTTGAATTGAATTTAGGGTTTTCAATGCAATTTTTTTTGTTTGATTGAAAAATTTAGGTTTCAAAAGCTAAATTGTGTTCTTAAGATACAATTCAAGGATGATTTTTTCACTTCTACAGGGTTTCATTTCATTTTTCTTCTACCTCTACAAATTGTCAATTCTCCTATTACACCTAAATAAAATACATAAAATGCTAAATAAACTGAAAAAAATCATGCTAAAACCTACTTTTTGTCTTATAAATTTCAAAGAAACATAGATAAATGTAGATTGAGGCATACCTGGAGGTCAAAGGTCGATGGCATCCTCATCGTTGTCTCTTTTAAATTGAGATCCCAAACTAATGACTAAGTTCCACTTTTTTTAAAATAAATACAACTTAAAAATGGGATCTTGTTTCGTAAAGATCGGGATCCTATTTCCCGTCTGTTGGTTCGGGATCCTTTAATAAACAGGATCCCATTTTTTTTAAAATGGGATCCCATTTAGAATTTAGGCTAAGGATCTGAAGCTAAACGAGATCACATTTTTTAAAAGCGAGATCCCGTTTATTGAAAAGCGGGATCTTTTTTTGCAATGCCAATTTCATTTTTTTGGCTAAGGAAAAAACTTCCATGTTTCGTGGACTCAACTTCTTCCACTTACCCATTTGTGGTTGTTCTTTAAGTGTGAGACCATGGAGACTGTAACAAATGTAAATGCAAGAGACTACTTCCTTAACCTAGGGCACAAAGTTAAAATGAATGCAATTGATATTTGTATACCAATAATTTTCCCTAGACAGTAATGCCTTACTCTACTGCACTTTAAGACTTCTATGCAACTCTACTTACAAACTATTGCATACATTCATACAATTCAATATTCCCATTAAAGAATTTTAATCTACTCTTTGAGTAAAAGCCATAACAGAGGCATTCATTCATAGAAAAGACTATAAAGACAAACAAAGGGATCCTTAATCAAATTTCATTCAAAAATTGTATAAAGTGTACATGAGGAGACAATTGGTTTGAAATCATACCATTTCATATTAAAATTAATGCTAGTACTATCATACATAAACTTACAAATTACAAAAAATTATAGACTCGGACCATTTCCTAGACTAAAAGTATATACTCTATTCAATATGCTTTGTAGTACAAAATTTTCTCCAAAATATCATGCAAATGGACTTGGGTTCCCTTTTTTAGAAACAAGGGAGGAAAAAAAACCTCAAGCCAAGTTACACATGTCACATTTTCATTTGACATACATTTATATTTCAAAATATGAGCACAACTCCTCATGGAGAGAATATTCTAAAAGGAAAAATATATTTTCTTGTTGTATCTTTGTCCCTCCAAAACATGCTTGATGTATATAGTTGTACTTACTTTGTCGGTCCTTCATTTTTTATCTAGTTTCAAAATCCTAGGAAAGATGACTAAGAAAAAAGGACAAAAATTAGGCTCACCAGAAAATAAAACTCTTGTTGGCATTGATTGTACACAAAAGATAAGAATATTGCTCCATGCACTTGAGACTTTATAACTTTAGCAATTCATTGTACCTACTATCCCATGCTACATACTGCTCCTCTCTTGGCCAACTGAATGCTAAAATCTCATCCAATTTTGTCTTGTAGGTTCCATATTTCACCATTACATGGCCAACCTCCTTATGAAACTCTTCCAAGAATCTTTTAGTATCCCAAAGTTTGCCCAAGAAATTTTTCATGGGATCAATGTCTATTAGATCTTTCTCATATATAAGGTAAGCCAAGGTTGTAGTTACACCTTTCCAATTGCTCCTTCCAATCTTCACATGGAATTACATTACCTTAAGATTTCAATATGTCTATCAATATTCCAAGATCACAATCATCAAATCCTTTAATCAATTCTTTTATTTTATCATCCATGGGACTTACCATTCCCTAATATTGTTTAGTAGTCTTCACAATTTGATATGTTGAAACAATTTTCTCTATTTTATTTGGACCATAAGTTGATCATGTTGTATCAATAGCACACATGCCCCATTCAAAATGGGGACCCCCTCTTTTCTCTTTTTTGGGCCGCTTTCACCGTCACCTCATTTTTTGTGCCCCCTATTTTTGAGCCCTAAATGGTCAAGGAGTCCTAGAGTTATCATTTAAAGTTGACCAAGTTTCACCACCTTCAAAATTTCCAAGTCTCTAGCCTTGGCAGGGTTCCATTGGTAGTTTTCCTTCAAACTTTGAAACTATCGTCCTCCAAGCTATGTGGGTTTTCCCGTGCGTGCCGCCCTATGCGAAACTCTATTGGCTCTTCATCGTTCCAAATGGTCGACTTGAGACATCTTCCTACCTCATGGGAACCACAACTTCCTTCACTGATTCTGTGGATGAATCGTCCAACGGCTAACTCCTAGGTGTCATCCGCTTTGCAAACCTCGTCGTTCCCATCGTTGTCTTTTCAAAATTTGCGTTCACCAACCTCAGCTGCCTCCGTACCCACATTAATGGTGGGCATTAAATGCTGAAAATTTCTATAAATAGCCTCTCTCTGACATGTCATTTTCATCGCCAGCACTTTAGGAGACTTGTAAGAGCCCCAACAATCGCCGCCTTCGCATCCGCAAGATTTCTTCACCGTTTGAGCACCATCATTCGTCGTATCTTCACATACTTCATTAGATTTTTCAAGTTGGTCCTCTACTGCTAGTTGTGAAATAGGTTTTCCTTGATTTTCACAAGTTATTAAATTTTGAAGAGGGAAAACTTAAAAACTAGCTAGATGACACCATGACGAGCAAAACCCATGTTTTGAAACTTAGAAAATCTATTGAAAATGGTTTATTAGACATATGTGGAACCTTCACCTCCTGCGACCGTTCTTGAACCATGGAAACCATGCCCTGCTGGTCTGCATTGTTCCCAACACCATTTCCTTGTTCCTCAAAAATCCAAACATCAAAACTGGTTGTCATCTTCCATGGGCCCGCCCATGCAGGTGGTGACCCACACCTTTCCATCACTATTCAGAGTTAAGAAAAATCATAAGTTGAAACAAAGGATTTTCACTCCTGTGGGCCCATAGGTGCAGAATTTTGCACCTGGACTGACCTTCATGATGCGTTGTTCATAAAAAGACAGACCTGCCTTGGCCTTCCGCCCCACGGATCCCGCTATCACCATGTCCATCGATTTAACTTAAGTGCAAAAGGCTCCTAGAAGACCATCCAATGCAGACTCCCTTCATCCTTTCACCGCTACCCACATGACTATTCCCAAATGGAGAAACCTTCAGATCCTTCCATCAGTCGAACCTCACCTTGGCCATTTCCACCTGACCCTCTACAATTAAATAACTAAGTATTGGTCTCTTTTTGTGGAGTGCCTGTTGTGGACTTCCATCTGTGAGCCTCTGTCATTGATCGCCATTTCACTTGACCAGTGATCTCCATCTATCTGTCTCACGGACCCCGTGCTCTTCACCTTCGCTGAGCCCAAAGAGAAATGATTAAGTGAGAAACACCAAGCTGGCCAATCCATGTGGGTGTTTGTTTATGGACAGTCGTCCCACTCCTGGCATTTCAAAAAAATCCAGTGACCTTCAACCTTCTATCTCACAGTCCCTGATATTTACTTTGCTTCCTAGAAAGAATTGAAAGTTGCTAAGTAAAAATAATTTGAGGACATGACTCCTTGTGGGTCTGGTGATGTGGGTCACCCTTAGCGTGACTCTGCCTCGCTTTCGCTATTCTAAATGGCCAATGCCTAATGTCCTCTCGCAACTCCTCACCCATGCTCAGTTAAGAGAAATGAACTTTAGAGAACAAACGTTGCCATCCTCTGAGGCTGTGGATCCCGCATTGTGGGACTCCACCTTATCGATGCCATTCTCAATGATAGAGCTTGAAATAGCCACAGAGCTCCCTACATCTGTATGCCTAAATGATGGACTTAACATTTTCAAAACCTCAAAATTGACTTGAGCCATGTGCTAAAATGGCTTGACCTACTGATGGGCCCCACCTCGTGACCAAAATCCCAATGAGGGAAGAACCATGCGGGTCATTGTGCCTTGATAGTTGTCCATTTGTAGCTACCTTCAAAATGGCTGCTAGCCCAGGGAAGTTCGCACCCTTGGGCCTACCTTGAAATAGCTCCCTCAAACAAAAGGCTAGAGATGGTCTGAAAGAAATGTTAGGATCCTTGAATGATGAATTTCTCGATCTAACGTTGTTTTTGTAGGGTTTTGCTAACATTTCTCATGTTTTACACTTGAATGTGCTTACTACTCCCTTGCTTGCAAGATATATGGAATTAGCTATAGGACCTTTAGAGGCACCCATAGAAAAGGAAAATGACAAGAAGGCAACCAAGGCACCAAGAGGGAAGGAGGATAAAGATCAAATGAAGTACAAGTTTCAGGGAGAAGAACTCAAGTCAAAGGTCACTACAGACTGGGACAGGGTCTTAGACACTAACTTAAGACACATAGACCTTGATGAATTGAAGCAAAGGATCATTGTCAACCCTACCATAGAGAATGCCAAAAGGATCAGAAGAAGTGGATTGGCTAAGGCAGCTATTTTCCCGCCTGTCCTTGTAGCTCCTGAATTAGTAATGGCCTACAAAGAGGCATACCAAGAAGACACCAAGAAGACTATGGATAGGGATGGCAACATACCGGCTGATTTATCCGCCAAATCAATTGGGAAAACTTTCCATATACCCACCTTTGATGAAATGGAAGAAACAACCAAGGAGTACTCTAAAAGCACATGGAAGGCCAACCCCCTCAAGTGCAAGAAACTAATCAATCAATACTAGCTAAAGGAAAAGAGGGGTAGTGCAAACAAGGTACCCCAGGAGCTCTTTAAGAGTGATTTATGCGAAGATTACTATGATCTGGTGACCTTATTAAGCAAAGTTATGGGTCTCCCAACCGTAGCATTCTTCCAAGAGTGGATGCTCTATTTTATAGAGGAAATCATTAGGGGAAAGACCAAATTCTATTGGGAAGGAATGATTAGCCACTGCCTACATGAGCAGTTTGTAGCCGTAAATAAAACCTCACAGTTCTACATGACCTTATACCTAGGCTTCCTACTAGCTAATCATGCTCAATATAGAGGTTTGTTTGTGGTACCAAGCCAAACTCCGGGGAGAGAGTTTAAGGTATATGACAGATACCCCAGCTTCAATTTAAAAACTTCAAAAGGGACTACTACAGAGTCAATGATGCCTTCATCAAGAATATCATTAAATTACTTGGAGGTGAGTTTTAAAAGAGAGTCACACATAGTGCTAACGCCATCATCTGTCGGTTCAGCTTTCTATTTATCCAGCTTCCCAAATTTACACACATTCGAGCTAAGGGTTTCTTAGAGAGACCGTATAAACTATCTTGGTACCCAAGTGACCAGTTGATATTGTTTGAATTCTCCAAATAGCTCCAACATGCACATACCCTCCTGAGTAACATGCATAGGTCAAGAATTCCTTATCCACTTACATTTGGCCAGGGTATGTACGCGATCCCCACATCCCATTATGCAAAGTATTCTAAGGATTTAAATGAATACAACTTGGAACTCCACACTACTAGGCCCCAAATGGAGCCATATGGCAACCTAAAGAAGATGGTTGGAAAAGAATAATCACACCTCCACAATGTCGAATACTTTTGGAAAAACTGCATAGATGATAAAGAAGTGCGTATGAGATGCTACATTCACATGACGACATACTTCATCAAGATAGTAAACTTGTTTCCCATACTGGATCAAGTTGTGGAGGATGAAAATACTGTGCTGGATCCCATATTTGATGTTGTCGCCAACCTACCACTGCCTCTGATTGATTGGAATGAGGAAGAGGTCAATGACCTTGATATCTTGATGAATCCAATAGAGGCGAGAACAAAACAATGGATTGATGGGAAGATCACTCAATTGAAATTGCAAGGGGCTACTCTAACGTATGGTATGCTAGAGGATGAGCCCGAGAGCGATACGAACAACAGAATAGTTGATGTCCCATATGGGGAAATCTCAAAGTCTCCTCCAGCTACTAGGTCAAGAAAAATAAAAGAGGTGGCCAAATGCCAGCCCAAGCACAAAGTGTACTCAAGGAAAGCATCAGAAGGTGAGCCTTCCAAGAAATCCAAAAAATCAGGTGGATTCACAGAGATTCCCAACATACAAGAGGACCCACTCTGAGAGGGAGAGGAAGAAGAGGCCAAGCAACCAAAGTCCCCACTTGTTTCCTCTACTCTCGCTACCACAATTGTTACTGCTACCATTACTCCTACTCCTTTGTTTGCCTCTCAAACAATACTTGCTTCTTCTCTACTCGCGGTGGAAATTTCAGTCCACCTTGCTTCCACCTTGCCTACTACACCAATCTTGGTGGTAGATTCTTCCTCCACCACCACTTCTCCACTTTTTTCTTCCTCTATGTCTCCATTAATGACCCTTCCATTAGCCACTACAACAATGACAATGCCTACCATTTCACTCCTAGAAGCCTTTGCTCGACATATTCAAAACATACCAGTGGAGCTATCAGGAGTGTTGATGAATCCAACAGTGTAGGAAACCTTAGCTCAGGTAGGGACTTTTTAAGAAGCTCCCCTTAGGATTTCGCAACATACCAGTGGAGCTATCAGGAGTGTTGATGAATCCAACAGTGTAGGAAACCTTAGCTCAGGTTGTTGTTGACCTTCTTGTTCCTACTCCTCCAATCGAGCCACCAAAAATGGAAGCAATAATCTAGATCTCTTAGGAGTTGGAAAGACAAGAACAAGATACTACTAAAGAAATGGAGGAAACTAATGATTATCATGAGCATCCTGAGCATCAACACCCGGTTATCGATGAAGTGGTACATGAGGAAGAAGAAACACAATCATCTGAGGAGGACATTGAAGACCCCAATGCGAAGTACATCATGGAAACCTCTGATCAAGAGCTCAAGGAGGAACTTTCCAAACAACTGAGGGATGTTGGTAAGGAGGTTAAAAAATAGCCCTCTGAGGAGAAGAAAGAAACAGACGAAGAAATGGAGGTAACCACAAAACCTCCAACCGGGGAGCAAGATAAGAGCCTTGAACATGATGAAGAAATGCCTTCCACAAAGAAAGAAGAGGATAAGCCTGAAGAAGAGGTTGAAATTAGAAAGAGCCCAGAAGCCAAGAATCACAAAGAACATGAACAAGAAGAAGAGGGAGAAAAGAGATCTGAAGGGGAAGATAGCCCCAAAGAACGCATAGCCACTACTGAATCTCTGGAGAAAGAATCCATATTTATTCGACATTCAGATGGAGAAGAGGAAGAAAAGACAGAACAAGAGGCCCCAAACAACAATGAAATGGAAATTCATCATGCTCAAGAAGAGGAGGGTGATTGTGAATCACCAAAGGAGGGGTCCCAGATTCCCAAGTGGCTGGAAAAACAATTGGAAAAGAAGAAGGCCCCTACCCTTATGGATCCAAAAGCAAGGCTGGAAGCAATTTTGGCTCGAGCGCAGATAAGCACAAAAATGGAAAAGAAACCAAGGGTAAGATCCCACATAATAATGGATGTCTCGAGATCAAGGATTGTGTAGATACCTACTTCGGTGGAGGAAGGAGAAGGATTCAGGTATAATGTCTCAAACTTTGACTTGGGAATGGCCATGAGGGAGCAAAAAATTGATCTCCAAGGATTCGTTGCTATAATTGTGCACCAGATTAATAAGGATAAATCCTCTGAGGAATTAAAAGGACAAGTGGCAGATTTAATGGCTTACATACAACAATGGTCCTTTAATGAAGAACTGCCAACCACCTCATCGACTCCGACATAGCTGTTGTTGAAGGACCATATGAACAAGCTAGAAAGAAGAAAGAATTGGAGAAAGGCCATCGAAGATTGGTTTGGACAGGTGGTTTACAATGGAAACATAGGCATCGGTCGTGCTGCTAGAACAACCAACAAAATTTTGGGAAGTGCTAAAGAAACTTGAAGGCATAAGAAAATTCTGAACTAACTTTCTAGAATTATATAGAATCACGTACCTTAAGCTCGAGGCTATCCTCAAGATTCCCAAGAGAATGTGGGAGAAGGAACTCGCACTAGAAAAATATTATCATTAGTTAGTTGAAACTTGGAAATGGGGCCTCGATCATAGAAGAGAAATATTGGAACAGGTGCTCCGTGAAGTTGACCTTGATATTGACTAGGCCAAGGAGACCAAGGTGGCATGCGAGGATTTTCTGAAGTTAATGATAGATTATGATATGTTGACCACCGAGTTAGATCCGTAAAAGATAAAGCCTTACTTCCATAAGAAGATGGAGGATGGAGCTACCGATGTCCTTACACCAAACTTTATGGATTTTGTTGTGTGCGCCTTTGCTCAATCTGAGCAAGCGATAAAAATACTCCCAAATGTGACAAGGACTAGGATGTAATTACCAGCTGATCTAGAAAATTGAACTTTCACATGCTCCAATCTTATATTATGGAATGGAACAAGCTCTAGACATTGATTGGGAAGTTCATAGAATATGCTACTATGAAGAAGCATGAAGGGAATCTGGTGATTAACAATGAATTCCTCACAATATGACTATAGCAAAGAGAAGTCAGCTAGAAGACAAAGTGCTACAGTACTAGCCACTAGAAGACAAAATAGGCTAGAGGACAAAATGTAATTTTATATTGTAAAATATTTGGTGGTAGGTGAAACCCTAATTTGTAGTGAATGTTGGCCACACAATGAGATTAAATCTTGGCCATTCATTGTTCTTTTTGGACACTATAAATAGAGGGTCTCCTCTCATTTTCAAAAGAGAGTTGACTTGTTGTAAAGACATGTTGCTAGAATTTTAATAGAAATTCATTGATTTTGGTGGATTCTTGAGTTCCATTTCATGTTGCATGGTTCTTCTCCTCATAATTTGTGAATTTGAATAGATTAACTTCAGTGTTTCATGTGTTTAGCTTGCTTTAGTAGATTAGTTAGTGCTATTCATTGATGGTGAAGAATTTTGTTGTGTTGATGCCCTTCCTTGTTCATTCTTTTTTTGTTTATTGATGATTAACTATAGTGTAAAGCTTTTATTCATGCTTTATGGTGAATGAATGGTTGAAATTTGTAGTCCTTAGAAGATTGCACTAGTTTCATGAGACTATGAGCTAATCTAGTTCAGTGGGACTTAGTTTTAGGAAGGTTTTCCATTGTAGCATCCTCCATTATCACTGTTCATTGGTAGTTTTAGGTCTAGGAACTTACTCTCTTCCCCGCCCTTTTGAATTTTCTTTTAATAGGTACTTTAGATAAGGTTCATTGCACATTGTAAAGCCAAATCTGATGATGAAAATAGAGTTCTAGATTGTTGTTTTGAACCTACAACAATTGCATATCAATTAACACACCATAAGGACTCCATTTGAAGAATTGATTCCCCTCTAACTTAACATATGTAAGACTACCCTGTGATTACTAACAAAACACATCAACCAACTGAGAGATTCTAAGCTTATCAAGACTTGACATTCAAAACCTAGGGATAGTTTTCTGCAATTTACTTGTAGGAGATTGTCTTTCAAGAGAGGTGATGCATCTATGCATTACCTGTGTTGAGAAGTGCTAAAACGCCCATCAATAGAACTGGTGCTAGAAGGAGAGCCTAATTTTTGTTAAGTTGGATTGAATCGGTTCATTCTCCCCTAAAATATTTCAAAGAGTTTTAAGATCCACACCAAACAAAGGGGAATTTCAAGAACTATAGGCCCCTACAAGGGCTAGGAAGACTCGATAAGAAGATGCAACCTCATCCTCTTCATCCACTCCATCCACTTCACCTCCCTCCTCCTTCCATCCTCCCCACACTCATCCTTCCTCATCCACATCTACCTCCTCCATTCAGCCATCCCAAGCTGCCTTTAAGTAGCTCACTTCCCAAGGCTAGGGCGTTGCCCCTGCCCCTACCTTCCAAATCTAAGGTGCAATCCTAGCTAATATTGCCCCTGTGCAGCCCCAAGTTCATGTTCAACAACAGAGACCACCCCCACCTCCCCTAATGGCTTGGTTGGGAAACAATCCTTCTCCACTATTGTTCAATGCTTACCATGACATGCCCAAGAACCCAGAGAGCTTTTGCACAAAGTTCAATCCTTAGGATCCACAAAGGACAGCAAAACAACACACTAAGAAATTCCAAACAACATTGAAGGATATACAAATTGATCATGAAGATGAGGCTTGTCGACTTTTCCCTTATTCTTTGGGAGAAGAGGATTTTTATTGGTACATCAAATTACTAACAAGATCAATTACCACTTGAGACCTTTTGAAGAATGCTTTCTTGAGGAAATACAAGATTCCAATCAATCCCTTAGAGCTATATCAGCAATTCATGTATGTTCGTAGGGAGGTCAATGAACCAATTAGCTCCTTCAACGATCGATTTCATGAGGAATACATGAGATTACAAAATTTTATGTGCTTAATGATGTTGTTGTCCTGCATGTCTACTATGCCACTTTGGACAACCTCATTGTAGCAATGGTGAAGAGAATGAACCCACCACCCGCTCAATTGGTGGATGCTTATGTTGAGGCAGTTATAGCCAGCACTAACTTGGGACAAAACATCTCTGGTCTGCTATCTTCCTTGTGGCAGGTTGCTCATCCTATGTAGATTCAAGGACTCACTCAAGATCTACAACATTAAATGCCTCTCATGAACCAAGTTCCACATTTTCCTATAGTTCCTCACCTTGGATATCCCTTGAACTATGCATCTTTCGTGCCTCATTATCTGCAGCCCCAACAACAATAGGTTTATTCGTAGTATCCCCAGGTGTCATTATATCTACAAGGGCCTAAATTCCCACTTGCTCAGCATAGTCAACCAGCAACACAACCTATCTTTCTCCAAAACTAAACACCACAACCAAGCAATGCAGAGAAGTAACAGTTGGATGAACTAATTGAGATGATCATAAAGATGTCCACATAGATGACTCACCTCAAGAATCAAAATAATCAGCTACACGCTTCTCAATGCAACATTCAGGCCAATCTCAACCAAGAGAATAGGGATAACCATGATGCAGGTACCTCATATGGGCATAATTATGAAAGAGGGAAAAATTCCAACCAAAACTTTGAAAGGAGGCCTTCAAAAAGGTAGAATCAAACATGGAATATGATGCCAAACAATGGAGGTTTCCCCACTCCTCTTGATCAACCCACAAATGCAGAGAAAACAACTAGTGGAGTGTACCTTGTCGAGGCTTCTTTTTTTGGATGGTGTCGGATCCACAAAACAAATAGGCACTCTGAATTGGACTGCCCAAAGTTCCTCACAGCCGCAGAGATCTTCTAGGTGGAGGTTCAAAATGTCATTGATGGTGCTAGCTTCCAGGATCTAGTTCCCTCTAAGCTTTATGAATCTTTCATGCTCGTATTCAATCAAGCTTTGTTCCCACAAAGTGAGAGAAACACACTCAAAGATGAGGTTGCTTCCCTAAAAAATGCAGAAGTGAAAGAGGTAAGTAACAAAGAAACTTTATCTCAACTCTTTGCTTCGGTAGATAATGGTCCAGTAGATGAAGAAGTGTGTCAAGAGGATGAGGTCCAAATGTTCAATCATAGAGCATCCCCATATAATTTAAGGAATAAACAAGCGGGAGGACCTTTTACAACCTCCACTCCGCCCAATCACTTTAGCACCCCGCCTTATCCAAATGCTAGTAATAACCCAGGATACCCTTATGTTCCCACTCAATACTTCAACAAGAACAAACAACCAAATCAAACACAACACAAGTTAGCTATCTCTTCCCTAGGTAGGGCCTTTGAGGCTGAAATTGAGCAAATGGGTGAGTATGTGGCTAAGGAGTTCAAGAAAGTTAAGATAAGCTTGTCTGCCTTCAAATTGCTCAAAGTCCCTGTAGTTAGGCATGCCTTCTTTTAGGTAATTAATGAGACTCCTTCCTCCAAGGAAACACTAGAGATACCAACCAAGAGAGTCTCTTTTGAAGAGCCACAACATGAACCTATAATTCAGGAGATTATAGGCAAGAAGAAAGATGCCCCCTCAAATCAACAAACAGGGAAACAACCCACTAAAGAGAAAATTCAAGGGAAATCTAAGGAAAAGACCAACGAAAAGTACAAAGTTCAAGTGGCCTAGGTGGATATGCCAGTGGGGTTATTTCAAGGAAAAATAGAAATGCTACCTTTTCTTACTATAATTAGAATATTTTGGAAAAACCTACACAATTGCTTGCTTGATTCAGGAGCCTTGGCCAATGTTATGTGTCTTGCCATATGCAAAACATTGGGAATAGTCCCCACACCTTCTAGAAGAAAAGTGACCCAATTGGATAAAAACAAGGTGAATATAGTCTGAGAAATCAATTGAATTCCTATGCAGATTGTTGTTGACCTGAGGGTGCAACAAGTTATTGATATTCAGGTTACGCACATCCTAGACACGTATGGAATAATCCTGGGGGAAAACTTCACTCGAGCATTGAACAAATATGCTACCACTAATTTTTCTCATGTGTGGTTGCCATGGAAGGGACTTCCAAATCAAATATGCATTGATCGGGAGCCATGAATGAAATTCATGATCACATTGTACAACAACACTAATGAAGTACTATTTGTTGAAACTGAACTAGGAAATTATTCTCCCATGGCTTACTAGGAGGAATCAAAGCTTCAAGAAGAAGAGGTGACTAAAGAAATCTTCTTGGTATTATGCAGTTCTCCTTCCCATTTAGCCTATGCACCTTAGAGTACAGAAATGCTGGTAGAATTAGATGACAATGAATCCTATGATGATGAAAACTTTGGATTGTTAGATGGATTCCAGGATTTCATGGAAAAATGTGTGCAAGATCAACATAGCCTAGGGGTGAGGATGGACTTTCAGGAACTCTTGTTTCCTAGTTGGTGAAGATTGCATAATGCTACTCACTTAGAATTAGAGTATTTCTTGTGTCAAACAATAGTAGAGAATGTCAAAGGACAAGACATACCTCAAAAGGAGCTTCTGACAGGACAACTTGCCACCAACAATGTCTAGCTAGAGTCCATTCCAGAAATTGCAGATGTAAGCATGCAACTAGGGAGGAATGAATGTATGATTGGCCCTGAAGTTAAGGAACCCTCCAAGCTCTGGACACTGCACTTCGATGGATCCAAGTCCAAGCAAGAAGTGGGAGCTAGATTTGAGCTCATCAGTCCTATGGGTAAGACCTACTTCGCTGCTCATAAGCTTCAATTTTATTGCACAAATAATGTAGCAGAGTACAAGGCATTAGTTCATGGTCTCCTAATGGCCTTAAGAAAGAAAGTTAAGATGTTGCAAGTCTTTTGTGACTCAGAACTAGTAGTGAAACAAGTCAAGAAATTGTATTCCTACCATGATAGGAGACTAGAAAACTATAGGCATAGGGTTTGGGACCTATTAGAAAGATTAGATGCCTTCAATATCTAGTTGATCCCTCGATCCCAAAATTGAACTATTGATGCTTTGGCTCAAGCAGCCAGTACTCTTCAACCATTGGCATTGTCTGGCCTTAAAAGGTTCACCGTTGAACTTACCTCCATCTCGTCCATGCTAGACAACATCACCAATTTTTAGGTGTTCAATGATGACAAATACATATTGGATTTCATCATGAGTTCTGACGTGTTTTCCACCCAGATAATTGATGAGGCTAAGCCTAAAGAAGCTAAGTTAGTTATAGAAGGTGTCATCAATCTCAAGATGAACACTATTCCTAGGGGTATGGTCCAACTCGAGCAGATATTTGACCTAGATCATATCAAAGACCAGGATCAACAAGTAAAGAAGGATTCCATAAACAATCAAAGTGATACTCAACATCGAAATAGCCAAGGAGGTTAAAAATGTATTCATTGGAAAAGTGTGCACACAAGAAGAGAAGAAAGGAATCATTGATGCTTTGAGAAAGTATCATGATGTACTTGCTTGGAGATATGAAGATCTGAAGACATATGACACCTCAATTATTACACACATTATTCCTCTCAAAGTGGATGTAAGACCATCCTGACAACACTAGTGTTCGATCAATGCACTACTAGAGCCAATCATTTTTAAAGAAGTTTAGAAATTGCTGACAGCTAGGATTATATTTCCTATCAGGCACTCCACGTGGGTGGCTAATTTGGTCCCAATTAGGAAGAAGAATAGAGAAACCAAATTGTGTGTGGATTTTTGCAATTTGAATAGAGCTTCAGAGAAATACAACTATCTAGTGCCTTTGTTGGATGAATTACTACAGATCATCAATGGTTCACAGATGATGTCTTTCTTGGACAAATACTCTAGGTATAATCAGGTAATGGTGCAATATGAGGATAGGCTAAAGAAAACATTCACCACTAAGTGGGAAACCTTTGCATACAGAAGAATGTCATTTGGACTCATCAACGCTGACTCCACTTTCCAATGTGCGATGGACATAGCCTTTAAGGATTTCATTGGGAAATGAGTTATTATCTACATGGATGATCTTACAATGTTTTCCAAGAAATGAAAAGATCATGTTGCTGACCTATGCCAAGTTTTTTAGAATTGCAGGGAATTCGAGATTTCCCTCAATCTGAAGAAGTTCATCTTCGGAGTTACAGAAGGTGTGAACCTTAAATCTTCCTTACTTCAAACAATGACCATAGTTAGTTGTTAGTCCATTCAAAATAAACAAATATAAGGTTCCTATGAAATACTTGACTGTGCTAAATATGCAAACTAAGTAGAACAAAGACAACTAAATTGCAAGCATATAAAAACATGATCAAAACTTAATCTCATAGTGGATTGGTGCTTCTATGGAAAGAAGCCCTTTCCCAATCCTTGCTAAGCTCCTAGATGATAAAAAGATGCAAGATGATGATCAAGATGAAATGCTAACTTGGATGAGTTGTGGAGAAAGATACAAAGATTATGGAGGAGTGATACAATAGAGAAGCTCTCTATTTATAGCCAAGAAGGATAAAATAATGTCAAACATGGAGAATGTGGGACAAAAAACCAACCAATAGGAAGGAGCCACTTGTCAACATGTGAGAGGTTGAGGAATGAGCACATTTTGGTCAATGTGCCAAAGAGGGGGAGATTTCAAATTTGAATTTGAGAGCTAAATGTTGAGTTTGACCTTTGCAAGAGACATGTAAGAGCTCATAAATGCCTTGTTGGATGTACATGTCAACTTGGGGGGAGATTCAAATTTGGAAGAATATTCTCCTTTTATGCCAAGTTGAAAGAAAATGATGAATTAATAAATCAATAAATTGATTTATTTGTGCAAGTGGGAAAAGCTAGAGGATGTGATGGTGATTAGATTAGATTAATCAAGATTAGATTAATTTAGTGGGGGATTAGGTGATTTGACCCATTTGACTTAGATTTAGGGATTTAACTAAATCAAAGGGGGGTGAAAGGTGATTTCAAACTTGATTAAATAAATATTTGACTTATTTAATCAAAGAGGATGTTGTTAGGCTTAAATTAAATAAAGTTAATTTATTCAATTTAAATGGATGACCTTAGGAGATTAATCAATTAAACTTGATTTATTTAATTGATCAGGCGAATATGATTTAATTAAACATGAGGAATGCATGATGTCAATTTTGCATGTCTACAGAAGGTAAACTACTCAGGCACGTTATTTCAGAGAAAGGAATCTCCATAGATCCCGAGCATATTCAATCCCTCCTTAAGATTCTAATTCCAGGCAACAAGAAAAAACTAAAATCTTTCTTCAAAAAGATAAATTTCGTCAAAAAATTCATTACAGGCTTTGTTGAAATAGTCAAGCCACTCAATTTTATGTTGAAACAAGATGCCAAAGTTGAGTGGACTCAAGAGGCAAAGCAGGCCTTTGAGGAAATTAAGAAAGCAATTATTGACGCACCTGTACTCATTAATCCAAATTACCTGAATCCCTTCTACATCTACTTATTTGCTTCAAATCATTCATGTGCCAGCATTTTGACCCAAAAGGACGATGAAGGAAATGAGCACCCAATTGCCTTTATGAGTGCTTCGTTAAAGGATGTTGAATTGAGATATCACAATTTAAAAAAGTAGGTGTATGCCTTGGTCAGAGGAGTCAAAAATTTTAGACATTACATCCTACAAAATAAGGTGTTTTCCATTGTACCTCATCCAACGGTAAAGACACTGTTAATGTAGAATGAGTTGGGAGAAAGAAGAGAAAAGTGGGTTACCCTACTACAGGAATATGACATGGAAATTCAACCAATGAAATTAGTAAGAGGGCAAGCCCTCACCTGAACGATAGTTGAAACAGTTGCTAAGGCTAGACTCGAACTCACAGTTCAACAATATCAACTTGAAGACGTCTCTCCTGGAGAGTAGTATGATGACATTGTCTACTACTTGTTGAATAACAAGTTCCCATCTCATCTACAAGGAGTTCAGAAACATGCTCTCTGATTGAAGAGCAGCAGCTACATGATATGAGGGTCTATACTATATAAGAAAAATCATGAAGGGATCTACCTCAAATGCCTCAGTATGGAAGAAACAGTGCATGTGTTAAAGGAATTTCATGATAAGCTTGACACTGGTCATGGGTTTGGTCCTTCAACCGCTCATCAGATCCTACGAGCTGGATATTACTAGCCAACAGTCTTCAAGGATGTGCATAGCCATGTTCTCATGTGCCACATTTTCCAGACCGCTACAACTAGAGAAAGAAATGTTGTTGTCCCGCTGCAACTAGTCCTAGAGGTAAGATCGTTCGCGCAATGGGGTTTTGACTTCATCGGTCTAGTAATCCCACCATCCTCTATGGGTCATAGGTACATTCTAACCACCTCTGATTATTGTAGTAGATGGATAGAAGCAATTGCATGTAGGCAATGTACTACATAGGTAGTTACCAATTTTCTTGAAAGTTGCATTTTAAATCATTTCAATTGTCTGTACGCTCTAGTTTGTGATAATGGCCCTGCTTTTGCTTCACTCAAATTTTCTAGTTGGGCCTTCAATTACGACATTGCCCTCAAATTCTCATCTAATTACTACCCTTAGGGCAATGACCTAGCTAAATCCACAAACAAGAATTTAATCACTGTGATAAAAAAATTGCTTTATAGGAACCCCAAGGACTAGCACACCCAGCTTCGCTTTGCCCTTTGGGAAGATCGCACATGCCATAAGGCTTCCCTAGGTAATTCCCCATTCCACCTCATTTATGGCTTGGAGCCTATGTTCCCTATACACCTCAAAATCCCCACCCTCCAATTCATCAACATTTTCTATGAAGAAGGGGATCGAAGAGAAAACTGGTTAGCTGAATTGCTTCATCTTGAAGAAGTGCGTGACCGAGCCATTGAAAAATTTTCCAAACACTAGGGTGTGGTCAAGATATTTTTTGATAGATGAGCCAAAGCAAATTCCTTTAGAATTGTTGATTTGGTCCTATGTTGGGACAAATCCCATGAAAAGAAAGGGGGACATGACATATTCGACAAGCTTTGGCTTGGCCCCTTTCAAATCTCTGAAATCTTAGGAGATGATGCATTTTGCCTCAAGACCTTAACTGGTGAAGATATCCCACTACCTATCAATGGGAAGCACCTTAAGAATTATTTCCTTACTTGAGCTCTTTCGAGCTGGCTCATTGTAAATACCTGTACATAGGCTATTTTAGGTTTTCTTGAATTGTTGTTTTGCTATCTTCCCTTGCTTTTGTTTTGTTCATTTTTTGGCCACTTTGTTTTGATGAGGGTTTTCTTTGTCTCTAACGTGGTGGTTGTGCTTGGTTTGATGAATGGTTCACATTACTACTTGCTTTTAGTGTTCTTTGGATAAGTATTCACTCTCACTATTAGTCTTTGATTGCTACTATGGAATGGTCTCCTTATCTGAACTTTGACTTGACCTAGAACCTAACCTTTAGTTGAATCCTTTCACACTTGTCTCAGGACCTACACAAAACAAACAATAATTATTTTTGAAGAGTTGTGCAGCAGTTGTTGTGATGGTCTAGCAAGTGAAAATCCTAAGTCTGCTTTAGTGACCACTGTGACTCCAAACCCTCAGTAAGCTTTGATGCTTACATGGTTGAGCAAAAGAGAGAATAAAAAGTAAATATCAAGAAAGAAAGAAAAGGAAAGGAAAATGATAAAATCAAGCAACCATCTGGGTGTGCATACAACACTACCAAGTCTATGGATATATGGTTGGCAATAGAGCAATGTTCATGGGGTCACAATGATAACTTTGTTGGGGCTATGGATTCCTAACTAACAGCGGGGCAATGTCTAGGTTACTTTTGAAGTTAGATGATTCATAGCTTTCTTGGTCGGATTAATGGTTATTTTCTCTAGTCTCTAAAGAAATGGAATGAATTCACTCCCTACACACACTTTTGAGACACTTTCGTGATTTGATTTAGTTAAGGATCGTGTTCTCCTTTGTGTCCCATGGTTCACTTTTAGGAACTGGCCTCTAGTCTGCGAAACCAGAGATTTTGGGTTCTAAATGAGCATTTATCCTCAAAACACTTAGGAGTGTTCCCCAATAGAGTTTCCATTTGTTGTGCCTATAGCACAAATGCCCCATTCAAAACGGGGACCCCCTCTTTTCGCTTTGTCTGGTTACTTTTTTCGTTGCCTCCTTTTGCATGCCCCCTATTTTTGAGCCCTAAATGGTCAAGGAGTCCTAGAGTTATCATTTAAAGCTAACCAGGTTTCACCACCTTCAAAATTTCCAAGTCTCAAGCCCTGGCGGGGTTCCATTGGCAGTTTTCCTTCAAACTTTGAAACTATCGTACTCCAAGCTATGCGGGTTCACCCATGCAGGCCGCCCTATGCGAAACTCCATTGGCTCTTCGCCATTCCAAATGGACGACTCGAGACATCTTCCCGCCTTGCGGGAGCCACAGATTCCTTCACCATTTCCATGGATGAATCATCCAATGACTAACTTTTGGGTGTTGTCCACTTTGCAAACCCACCGTTCTCATTGTTGTCTTTTCAAAATGTGCATTCACCAACCCTAGCCTCCTTCATACCTACATTAATGGTTGGCATTAAATGCTGAAAATTTATATAAATAGCCTCTCCCAACATGTCATTTTCATCACCAGCTTTTTAAGAGACTTGTCAAAGCCCCAGCGATCGCCACCTTCACATCAGCAAGATTTATTTTTCGTCTGAGCACCGTCATTTGTAGTCTCTTCGCATACTTCATTAGATTTTTCAGGTTGGTCCTCCACCGCTAGTTGTGAAATAGGTTTTCTTTTATTTTCACAAAATTTATTAAATTCTAAAGAGGAACAACTTAAAAACTAGCTAGATGACACCATGACAAGCAAAACCCATGTTTTGAAACTTAGAAAATCTGTTGAACATGCTTTATTAGATGTATGCGGAACCTTCACCTCCTGTAACCAATCTTGAACCAGGGAAACCATGCCTTGCGTGTCTACATTGCACCTAGCACCATTTCCTTGTTCCTTAAAATGCCAAACTTCAAAACTAGTTGTCATCTTCCTCGGGCCCGCCCATGCGAGTGGGCGCCCACACCTTGCTGCCACTATTTAGAGTTAAGAAAAATAATAAGTTGAAACAAATGTTTTTCACTCCTGTGGGCTTGAAGGTGCAGACTTCCACACCTGGACTAACCTTCATGATGTGTCATTCGCAAAATGGAAAACCTGTCTCAATCTTCTATCCTAAGGATCCGGCTATCACCACGTTCGTCGATTTAACTTAAGTGCAAAAGGCTCCCAACAAACCATCCAATGTATACTCTCGTCATCCTTTTTCCGCCACCCACACAACCGTTCCCTAACAGAGAAAACTTGAGATCCTTTCGGCAATCGGGCCCTGCCTTGGCCATTTATGTCTGACCCTCTGCATTAAAATAACTAAGTATTGGCACTTTTTGGAAACTACCCGTTACAAAGTTTCGTCTGTGGGCCTCCACCGTTGATCGTCGTTTGACACAGCTAGTGATCTTTGTGTGTTCATCTTGTGGACCCCACGCTCTTCACTTCCATTGAGCGCAAAGAGAAATGATTAAGTGAGAAGTGACAAGTGGGTTGATCCATGTGAGTGGTCGTTTGCGGATGGTCATCCCACTCCCGTCATTTCAAAAATATCCAGTGACCTTCGGCTTTCCACCCCGCAATCCCCGATATTTACTTTGTTTCCTAGAAAGAATTGAAGGCCGCTAAATATAAATAATTTGATGGCATGACTCCCTACGGTTCTAGTGATGTGAGTTTCCCTTAGCAGGACTCCACCCTACTTCCACTATTCTAAATGGTCAATGCCTAATGTCCTCCCACAACTCCTCACCCACGCTCAGTTAAGAGAAATGAACTTCAAAGAACAAATGTTGCCATCCTCTGAGGCCGCAGGTCCCACATTGTGAGACACCACCTTACCGATGTCATTTCCAACGATAGAGATTGAAACAACCACAGGGCTCCATGCATCTACATGCCTGAATGATGGACTTAACGTTTTCAAAACCTCAAAATTCACTTGACCCACGTGCTAAAATGGCTTGACCTACTGATGGGCCCCACCTCATGACCAAAATCCCAATGCAAGAAGAACCATGTGGGCCACTCGTGCCTTGATTGTCATCTGCTTGCAGCTACCTCCAAAATGACTACCAGCCTAGGGAAGTCTGCATGCCTGGGCCCTCCTTGCCATAACTCCCTCAAATGGAAAGCTAGTGATGGTTTGAAAGAAATGTTAGGATCCTTGAATGATGAATTTCTTGATCTAACGTTGTTTTTGCAGGGTTTAGCTAATATTTCTCATGTTTTACACTTGAATGCGCTTATTGCTCCCTTGCTTGCAGGATATATGGAATCAGCTACAAGACCTTCAGAGGCACCCGCACAAAAGGAAAAGGGAAAGAAGGAAACCAAGGCACCAAGAGGGAAGGAGGATAAAGATCAAATGAAGTACAAGTTTTACGGAGAAGAACTCAAGTTAAAGGTCACTACAGACTAGGACAAGGTCTTAGACACTAACTTGGGACACATAGACCTTGATGAATTCAAGCAGAGGGTCATTGTCAACCCTACCACAGAGAATGCCAAAAGGATTAGAAGAAGTGGGTTGGCCAAGGTAGTTGGTTTCTCGCCTGCCCTCATAGCTCCTGAATTAGTAATGGCTTGCAGAGAGGCATACCAAGAAGACACCAAGAAGATTGTGGATAGGGATGGAAACATACTGGCTAATTTGTTCGCCAAATCAATGAGTCAGAATTTCCATATACCCGCCTTTGATGAAATGGAAGAAATGACCAAGGAGTATGCTAAAAGCACATGGAAGACCAACCCCCTCAAGTGCAAGAAACTAATCAATCAATACTGGCTAAAGGAGAAGAGGGGCAGTGCAAACAAGGTACCCCAGGAGCTCTTTAGGAGAAATTTCTATGAAGATTACCATGATCTAGTGACCTTATTCGTCAAAGTTATGGGTCTCCTAACTGCAACATTCTTCCAAGAGTGGATGCTCTATTTTATAGAGGAAATCATTAGGGGAAATACCAAATTCTACTAGGCAGGAATGATTAGCCACTACCTACATGAGTAGTTTATAGCCATAAAGAAAACCTCACAGTTCTACATGACCTCACACCTGGTATACCTACTAGCTAATTGTGCTCAATACAAAGGTTTGTTTGTGGCACCAAGCCAAACTCCGCGGAGAGAGTTGAAGTTATATGATAGATACCCCCAGCTTCAATTCAGAAACTTCAAAAGGGACTATAGTAAAGTCAATGATGCCTTCATTGGGCATAACATTAGATTACTTGGAGGTGAATTTTAAAGGAGAGTCACAAATAGTGCTAACACCTTCATCCACTGTTTTGTCTTTCTATTTATCCAGTTTCCCAAATTTACATACATCCAAGCCGAGGATTTCTCAAAGAGACCATATAAACTACCCCAATACCCAAGTGACTGATTGATACTGCTTGAACTCTCTAGATAGCTCTAGCATACACATACCCTCCTGAGTAACATGCATAGGCCAGGAATTCCTTATCCCCTTACATTTGGCTAGGGTATGTACGCGATACCTGCATCCCAGTGTGTAGAATATTCTAAGGAGTTAAATGAATACAACTTGGAACTCCACATTGCCAATCCCCGGATGGAGCCATATGGCAAGCTAAAGAAGATGGTTGGAAAATAATATTCCCACCTCCACAATGTCGAAGACTTTTGGGAAAATTTCAAAAATGATAAAGAAGTGCATATGAGGCCCTACATGCACATGATGACATACTTCGTCAAGATAGTCAACTTGTTTCTCATATTAGGTCAATTTGTGGAGGATGAAAATATTGTGCTAGATCCCAACTTTGAAGTTGTCACCAACCTACCACTACCCCTGATTGATTGGAATGAAGAAGTGGTCAATGACCTTGATATCTTGATGAAGCCCATAGACGTGAGCACAAAACAATGGATTGATGGGGAAATCGCTCAATTGAAACTGTAAGGGGATACCCTAATGTACAGTGAGCTAGAGGATGAGCTCCAGAGCGAGACTGACAGTGGAAAAATTGTTGTCCCATCTAGGGAAACCTCAAAGTCTCCTCTAGCTACCAGGTCAAGAAAAAGAAAAGAGGTGGTTGAATGCCATCCCAAGAAATCCAAAAAATCAAGCAGATTCATAGAGATGCCCACCATATAAGAGGACCCACTCCGTGAGTGAGAGGAAAAAGAGGCTGAGCAACCAAAAGTTCCCACCTGTTGCCTCTGCTCTCATTGCCACAAATATTGATGTTGCCATTACTCCTAATCCTTCACCTACCTCTCAAGCAATTCTTGCTTCTTTTCCACCTGCGGTGGACATTTCAGTCCACCTTGCTTCGACCCTACCTACTACACCAATCTTGGTGGTAAATTCTTCCTCCAACACCACTTCTCTACTCTCTTCCACCTCTATGTCTCCATCAATGACCCTTCCATTAGCCACTGCAACAATGACAATTCCTACCCTTTCACTCCCAGAAACCTTTACTCAACATATGCAAAACATACCAACGGAGCTATCAAGAGTGTTGATGAATCCAGTAGTGCAAGCTGCCTTAGCTTAGGTTGTTGGCAACCTTCTTTTTCCTACTCCTCCAACCGAGCCACTAAAAATGGAAGCAACAATGCAGATCTTTGAGGAGTTGGAAAGACGAGAATGAGAGACTGCTAAAGAAATGGAGGAGGAAGCTGATGATTATCATGAGCATCCTGAGCATCAACACTTGGTTATTGATGAAGTGGTGCATGAGGAGGAAGAAACAAAGTCATTTGAGGATGACATTGAAGACCCCAATGCAAATTACATCATGCAAACCTCCAATCAAGAGCTTGAGAAGGAACTTGCTAAACAACTGAGGGATGTTGGTGAGGAGGTTGAAAAACATCCCTCTGAGGAAAAGAATGAAACAAATGAAGAAATGGAGGTAACCTCAAAACCTCCAACTAGGGAGCAAGATAAGAGCCCTAAACATGATGAAGAAATGCCTTCCCTAGAGAAAGAAGAGGATAAGCCTGAAGAAGAGGTTGAAATCAGAAAGAGCCTAGAGTCGAGTGTCACAAAGAACATGAACAATAAGAAGAGGAAGAAAAGAGATCTGAAGGGGAAGATAGCCCCAAAGAAAGCATAGCCACTACTGAATCTTCAGAGAAAGAATCCATATTTATTCAACATTCAGATGAAGAAGAGGAAGAAAATACAAAACAAGATACCCCGAGCAGCAAAGAAATGGAAATTCATCATGCTCAAGAAGAGGAGGGTGATCATGAATCAATAAAGGAGGGATTCCAAATGCCCAAATGGCTTGAAAAAAAATTGGAAAAGAAGAAGGCCCCTGCCCTTATGGATCCAAAAGCAAGGATGGAAGCCATTTTGGCTTGAGCATAAATAAGCACAAAAAAGGAAATGAAACCAAGGGTAAGATCCCACATAACAATGGATGTCTCAGGATCAAAGACCGTGCAGATAACTACTCTGGTAGTGGAAGGAGAAGGATTCAGCTATAATGTCTCCACCTTTGACTTGGGAATAGCCACGAGGGAATAGAAAATTGATCATCTCCAAGGATCTGTTGCTACAATTATGAACCAAATGAATAAGGATAAATCCTCTAAGGAGGAATTAAAAGCACAAGTGGCAGATTTAATGGCTTACATACAACAATGGTCCTCTGTTGAAGAACTGCCAACCACCTCGTCAACTTTATCACAACTATTGTCCAAGGACCATACCAACAAGCTAGAAAGAAGAAAAAACTGGACAAAGGCCACTGAAGATTGGTTTGGATGGGTGGTTTATAATGGAAACATGGGAATCGGCCATATTGCTAGAACAACCAACAAATTTTAGGAAGTGCAAAAGCAACTTGAAGGCATAAGAAAATTTTGCACTAACTTCCTAGAATTATATAGAATCACGTACCCTAAGCTCAAGGCTATCCTCAAGATGCCCAAGAGAACGTGGGAGAAGGAACTCGCACTGGAAAAAGATGATCATTGGTTAGTTGAAACCTAGAAATGGGGCCTCGATCACAAAAGATAAATATTGGAACGGGTGCTTCATGAAGTTGAGCTTGATATTGACTAGGCCAAGGAGACCAAGGTGGCTTGTGAGGAGTTTCTGAAGTTAATGACAGATTATGATATGTTGGCCACTGAGTTAGATCTACAAAAGATAAAGCCTTACTTCCATAAGAAGATGGAGGATGGAGCTGCCAATATCCTTACACCAAAATTTATGGATTTTTTTGCACGGGCCTTTGCTCAATATGAGCAAGCGATAAAAAATACTCCCAATTATGACAAGGACTGGGATGTAATTACCAGTCGATCCAGAAAATTAAACTTTCAGGTGCTCCAATTTGACATTATGGAATGGAACAAGCTCCAGACATTGATTGGGAAGTTCATAGAATATGCTACTATGAAGAAGCATGAAGGGAATCTAGTGATTAACGATGAATTCCTCACAGTATGACCTATAGCAAAGAGAAGTCAGCTAGAAGACAAAGTGCTACAGTACTAGCCACTAGAAGACAAAATAGGCTAGAGCACAAAATGTAATTTTATATTGTAAAATATTTGGGGGTAGGTGAAACCCTAATTTGTAGTGAATCTTGGCCACACAACGAGATTAAATCTTGGCCATTCATTTTTCTTTTTGGACTCTATAAATAGGGGGTCTCCTCTCATTTTCAAAAGAGAGTTGAGTTGAAAAGACATGATGCTGGAATTTTAATAGAAATTCATTGATTTTGGTGGATTCTTGAGTTCCATTTCATGTTGCATGATTCTTCTCCTCATAATTAGTGAATTTGAATAGATTAACTTCATTGTTTCATGTGTTTAGCTTGCTTTAGTAGATTAGTTAGTGTTGTCCATTGATGGTGAAGAATTCTATTATGTTGATGCCCTTCCTTGTTCATGTTTTTTGTTGTTTATTGATGATAAACTGCAATGTAAAGCTAGTCTGAACATTATTTGAATGTTGCACTTAAATTCTATCTTCTATTCATGCTTTATGGTGAATAAATGGTTGAAATCTGAAAACCTTAGAAGATTGCATTAGTTTCATGAGACTGTGAGCTAATCTAGTTAAGTGGGACTTACTTTTATGAAGGTTGTCCATTGTAGCATCCTCCATTATCACTGTTCATTAGTAGTTTTAGGTCTAGGAACTTACTCTCTTCCCTGCCCTTTTGAATTTTCTTTTAATAGGTACTATAGATAAGGTTCATTTCACATTGTAAAGCCAAATCTGATGATGAAAATAGAGTCCTAGACTGTTGTTTTGAACCTGCAGCAACTGCATATCAATTAACACACCATAAGGACTCCATTTGAAGAACTGATTCCCCTCCAATTTAACATACGTAAGATTTCCATGTGATTTCTAGAAAAACACATCAGCCAACTGAGAGATTCTAAGCTCTTCATGACTTGACATTCAAAACCTTGGGATAGTTTTCTGCAATTTACTTGTTGGAGATTGTCTTTTAAGAGAGGTGATGCATCTATGAATTACCTGTGTTGAGAAATGCTAAAACACCCATCAACAGATCCCTTAATCATACCAATTAAAGAATTAAGCCTTAAAATCCATTGTCTCATCAAAGGGACAACCTCTATTTTATCTTCAACAAAAAAAATTAATTGTAGTCATCATTAAAAAATAATTCTTGTGCACATTGTTCAATTTCCTCAATATCTTTGTCATCAAATGTCTAGGCAACATGTTAGTAATTACAAGCATATTATCATCATGCTTGTCCTCCCTATAATACAAAACCATTTTTTCATATGTTCTCATCTACTCAAGCAATGCTTTTCTATTATTTCTAACTCTTTGTTGTGGTGTTGTAGAAGTACCAGCAACATTAGAGTTGTCCCCTCTTACTACTAGTATCATAAATTTTAGTAGAGGTGGTGGTGCCACTTGTTGCTCCAATTTTTGTTACAACTTGGCTATTTATTCCTTAGCCTTTTTTTACTTATTTAGCAACACTTAATAATCCATCAAGTATTTATTATACTTTTCCTATAGAGAATCAGTTGTTGTTCTACTAAAATGTGCAACATTGACTACTAGGGTGGCTGCCTCCACTACAAAGGTGTCTGCAACTATTTTAACATGCCCTCCTCTCAAATCCCTTGTTTTCTCTACCACTTTAGATTTATTAGTGTTTGGGGCTATAGATCATATAGAAAGGGTTTTCCATCTTGGGTTGAACCTTGATCCTGATAGTGTGACTGCAGCCCCATCCTTAGTAGAAAGGATTTCAACATCATTTTTTTATTATGTCTATAGAAATGGTAGAATCTATGTCCCACTCTGATAGTAGGAGTATTCCACTCTCTCTCACCATTCATCTACCCCCTTCAAGAATTACTTCTTTTTTTTCAACCCTCATTTGTGCCATTAATCTATCAAAAACCTATTTCCTATCTCACCTGAAGACTTAGCCACCTCTTCATCCAATCTCTTAGAATATTCTTATCTCTTGCACCTCCAAATAAAATCCTTAAATTCTTTGGATGTCACAAATTCATCATCATTCAAACATTTATCATAGGCCATCCCCCTGATATCTTTTGTATTGTCCCTATTTCTAAGAATTTATTTAGTTATCTTGTTCAAAGGAGGTGGTACATTCTCATCTCTTTGAGGAGATAGCATAGTTTGCAACACATCATCTCCTATAACTTCAATTTCATCATCATCATCTGGATAATTTTTATAATCCACTAGAGGAGTCACTTCAACTTTGCTCTTTTTGGGAGATGGATCTCTTGGTGGAGAGTCAATATCAATTACATTTTATGTTGAAGAAGGGGGAGCTTGTTGTGGAGGTGGAGAAGGTGGGGGCATCCATGTTTGTGAAGGGGATTGTGGTGCTTGTTCTTTGGTTACCAACCCTTAAGGATTTCTCCTAAAGACATATGCATGCAGGTCTCTTCTCCTAGGAGGTTACTAATTCAGCCTCTCTTCCCTTTCTTCAACCAGAGGAGCCTCACCAATGATATTGTCCATGTTTTTCCAAATAACTTGGATTCTCGGGATTGGATCATCTACATCCATATAGAACCCTTTAAAGGAAGGATCTGTATTCCTCCTTGCTTCCTCAACCCTATGGAATATATTCCATTTAAGCTTTCTCTCATTTACCTCTAGAGGGTTTTACAACACTGTGTGGGAACTACAAGTTTCTTAATAGCTAGTGTTTTCCGATTCCATTACATTCTTACTATCTAATTCACAAAAGGTTCTCAAGATAATCTCAAAACATACCAAACTAAGGTGAGGGGTGAGTTGCAAATTTTGGTAAAAAATAGTGCTTTGCAACTTGGAATTTTATAAAATAATATGAATGTCTTGAAAAAATTTTGTTATTTAGATAGTAGGAATGTAATGAAAGACATTGTTTTATAAACACCCAGTATTTTCCAACAACCATTTAGACTTTGTATGATTGCAAGTTGGAAAACATAGTGGGAGGTGAATACATGATTTATGAAACCTCCAACCCACTTAATGTTGTAAAACCCTCTATGGACGCAACCAATCTCCCGACAAAACACACCTATGTACATACAAAAACACATAAAGAATATACATAGAAACATACATAACATGATGGGATGACATAGTGTGGGGCTTGCAAGACGGATGATAAAAGTGACGAAACCAATAGATGGAAGGAAATGTCATGGTGAGGGAAGCAAGGAGATAATAGTGGTTTCAGCTCATTTTTCCTGACCAATTGGGTTGTTACGTCTAGATGATTTTACAACATTGTGTGGGTTGCATGTTTCTTAACACCTAGTGTTTTCTAATTTCATTACATTCTTACTATCTAATTCACAAAAGGTTCTCAAGACATTCACAAAATATACCAAATTGAGGTGAGAGGTGAGTAACCAATTGGGATGTTACTTGTAAAGGGTTTTAAAACATTATGTGGGTTGCAGATTTCGTAAAACCAGTGGTTTAAAATTTTTAATTTTACAAAATAGTATGAATGTCTTGAAAAAATTTTGTTAAATTTAGACAGTAAGAATGTAATGAAAGACACTATTTTATAAAAACCTAGTGTTTTCTAACAACCATTAACACTCTATATGATTATGTTGATGGTGTTTTCTGCACAGCAACAACTCAGACAGAATGTGATATTCTATCTCTCTTGAAAGGTAAATCTCTATCAACAAGCCTCAAGAGATAACCCCAAGGTCTCTAATGTTAGGTTTTGACAATGCATAAACAACTCAGTGATAAATGTGAAAATGCTAGTAATCACAAGGGGCCTTACAAATGAATAATGTTGGAAGTGTACTTTCATCATATGCAACAATATGGTGATGCTTTCAGTCCTAAAACTAACCCAGATTCAAAATAAATAGCAAAAGAGATAAGGGTTTAGAGAAATTTCTAAGACTAAAACCTAAGATCAATCACAACAATGATGAATGTTGCAGATGGACAGATCCCCAATGAAACCAATCTCTATTTGATCAAGGGCAAGCCTACAACTCCATAGAAATGGTGCAATCTTCTAACGAAACTAAATATTTTCAGACTTTGAACATTCATCCACATACCCAATAATTAGCGCAATGTAAACAAGCATCCACAGTTGAACTTAGCACAAAATAAGGCCCAGACTAACTTTACACAGCAAATTACAATTAGCAAATTGCTAAAAGTATGGACTAGAGATCGATCAACATCATTAACATTTTACCATTATTGCAAAAGAACTAAAATCTAACATCTAACATTGAGAATTGAGAATAAGAAACCATAAACTGTCAAAGTGTAACACAAAGCTTGTCAAATCAACAATCCAATTGCATTAACTTCTCCAGCATTACATAACAATTTTTAGTCCCTCCTCTCTCCTACAACTACTGACTTCTCTAACTTAGCCAATTCTAACTTTTACAGCCTCTAATCAACTATTTTAACCCCTAAATCTAACCCCCCTTACAAATGAGAAGGCACTGGCCTTTTATAGAAAATTACATTTTGAATCAAAGGCTAGGATTAAATCAATCCAATGGCACAAATTACACCTCTAGAAGCATCCAACAGTTACATTTAATTTGGGAGCTCATGGTACATCATCATCCAATTGCATAAAAGTAGTTACATCATGGAACAATGAGAAAACAATATTATGCCAGCCTATCATTAATGAAAATTCTGATTGGATTATGAAATTAGCTTCACATGTCTTCCAGAAACCCCTTCCAACTATAGATAGTTTGGGCATGGATTCTTATACAAGTTCCACTTTTAAAATTTGAATTGAACTCTTCCATATTTCCCTTTGGCACGAATTCATATGCAAGTTCCCCTTTAATATTTATTTAATCCTAAAAAACGTATATCATCATTAGTAGCTCACATGTTAAAAATCCAATCCAAATTAAACTTGAATGTACCTCATTCCTTAAAACTTCAATTTTTGTGGAAACTTTCCATTTTTGAAATTTTTATTTCAAAAATTTTTCTCCATCTCAAGAATTTCACTTCTCAGTGAACATTTTTAAAATTTCAAGAAAAAAAAAAATTCCATTTTGAAAAAAAAAAATTGTGCATTTGGGGAAAAATCGCTTTAGAAAAATCATTTTGAAAAAATTCCATTTTGGAAAAAATAAAATAAAAATCCATTTTGAAAATTTCTGGTTTTTGAGGGTCTTGAATTTTCTCCTTAAAATTGAAATTTCAGGATTTTGAAGGGTCATGGAAATTTCAGGATTTTCCATCAGGGGCGGAAACTCCTGAATTCCCTGCAGGGTCAAAATCCCCTAAACTCCATAACTTTTTTTCTAGAAGGAATTTTCAAAAAGTTCAAAAAGCAACCCAGCCTAATTTTTCGTCCTCTATCCATGGGTACAAAATAATTTATATATAACATTGAAAATTCCCTTCAAAATCCTCATTTTCAAATTCCAACACTTGTGAATTTCCCCTAGAGCCTCAAAATATTGCCTCCATCGAACCCAGTCTAGACTTAGTCCCAAAATAACCTCCCAAGAAGAGAAAAACCAAAATTTGACCAAGCCAAGAGGCAGAGATGCAAAAGAAAAAAGAGAGTCCTCGCCTCCGGTGGGGCATGTGTGCAAAAATTGCACAACAAATTATAGGTTGGAAAACATAGTGGGAGGTGAGTACATGATTTATGAAACCTCTAACCCACACAATTTTTTAAAACCCTCTACACATTGAAGCCAAATGAAAACCCTCATTTTTCCCACCGCTTTGAATTCTTCGATGTGGTGGCTTGTGTGAGAAACTATTCATGCACTATAGGCAAGAAGGCTCATGTGACTAAGAAATGCATTTTAAATTGTAACAAGTACTGCTATTGGAAAACACTCTATGTTGTGGGTTTTTTCATTTTGGAGGTTGAAAGTGAAAGGTTGGAGAGCAAGGGGCGAAATTGCAGGTGGGGGAGATGAAAAACCAACCAAATTGAGGTGAGGGGTTTCTAAGTGATTGGGTTGTTACTTCTAAAGGATTTTAAAACATTATATGGGTTGCAAATTTCAAAACACTAGTGTTTTCCAACTTAGAATTTTATAAAATAGTATGAATGTCTTGAAAAGCTTTTGTTATTTAGATAGTATGAATATAATGAAACGCACCTTCAAAATTTATAACAAGTCTTATGCAGAGTAACAATTGTGTTTCAATTTCTTAATACAATCCAAATATACATGCACAATATGATTGTAGGTTGGAAAACATAGTGGAAGGTGAGTACATGATTTATGAAACCTCCAACCCACAAAATGTTGTAAAACCCTCTACACACTAAAGCCAAATGAAACCATTGGAAACTCATTAATAAAAACCCCTCTTCGCAATGAATAGTCATTCAATTTTTCATAGTCCCTAGGCAAAATGACAAAATGGCATATATTTTTGGCAGATATACATACCTACTAGCTAGCTTCCCACACCTGTCACATGCATTTTGGTAGGGAGAATCATCACTCTACTTTGGCCTCTTAACCCCTGCAACTCCCTTCCGAGCTCAACAACAACCTTCAAAATGAGAATGTCGAAAATGGCAACGCTTTGGGCTTTTTGTCCATTCCAAATTATGATTTTGAAAACCCGCCAACGCAAAAACCACATTGCATTTTCCAACCTAGTTATATAATCTACATGGTTTCTAGTTTCTCTAAACGCTATTCATTTATTCAATGAGAACATTAAAATGGAAAAATTAAAAAACCCTCAACACAAAAGCACGTGAATAGCTTTGCATTTCAAATGAAAACCCCTTTTTACAAGGAAAACCCTTGGAAACCTGTCAATCAAAACCTATCATTGCAACAAATAGTCATTCAATTCTTCACAGTTCTTAGGTAGGATGGAAAAATGGCATATATTTCTGGAAAATATGCATACCTGCTAGCTAGTTGCCCACATTTATCAAATGTGTTTTAGTAGGGAGAGTGGCCACTTTGCTTTGGCCTCTGAATGCCTACAACTCCTTTTTATGCTCCCCAACAACCTCTAAAATGTGAATGTTGAAAATGGCAACGTTTTGGACTTTTCGTCAATTCCAAATTTTGATTTTGAAAACCCATTGACACTGCCACATTTTTCTGATGATGGGACAAGTGATGAAACTCCAAATGACACATGCCAAAACATCCATCAGCTCAGTCCATCAAGCCTTTTCGTCAGTGTGTTTTGTCGGGAGAGTGGCATGGGGGATGGGGTGTTATATTATAATGTCTATACATAGGTGCATTGTGTCGAGAGATTAGCTTCTCCCCCACAAAGAAGACCACTTACAACACATATTATTTAATATATATTAAACTTATAACCAAACAAGAATTTCAAACAAACAAGTCACAAAGTTATGCAATCAGCACAATTAAAAATAATAATAATTAATTTTGAATTTGATTAATAGCAAACATTTTTCAATGATTACTTGATCAAATTTGAGTTATTACTAAATAGAAAAAGAATATTATTTTATGAATTTACAACCCCAAAAATGTGCATATTAGGCACTAAAAATAGCTAATCATGCCCTCTAAAAAAATCAAATAAAACTCTAGAAAGGACTATCAAAATCTGACACAAAGACTCAAATATCTGCTAAAATCTGACTTAACAAAAATTTAAAAAATCTCCTAAAGTCAAACACACGAAACTCATTCTACCATTACATGTTGTGGAGATACATGAGAATTCTGTGTGAAAATGTTATCTATTAAAGTCTCCTCAACAGATACTTATTTTTATATTGCGCACTCTACTAACCCTACTTATTTATCACAACTTATAAGACTACCAGATGAAATATTACTTTTTCTTTGCACATTCATTCAAGAATATTTTGAGAGCATTTTGGAATGCATGTACATGAAAATTTGAGCTAGTTTAGGTAATTGGGTTGATGCATTTTGAATGGAGTGAGTCATTCTACAATGGAATAACATGCAATCACTATGACATAGACTGGAACTTATTTCACTACTCTGTCACATTATTTTTTCTGTAAACAACTTATGGGGATTTTACGAACGGGCATTGATTATGCACAAATAGCAGTTTTAAGTACTTTTGGTTGTGTTTCTGATGGACTCTAGAAAGGACTATCAGAATTTGAGTTAGTTTAGGCAATTGGTTTCATGTATTTTGCATGGAGCGAGTTAGTCTACAATTGAATAACATGCAAACACTATGACATAGACTGGAACTTATTTCACTGCTTTATCACATTATTTTTTCTATAATCAACTTATGGAGATTTTACGAATGACCATTGATTTTGCATGAATAGTAGTTTTAAGTACTTTTGGTTGTGTTTTTTATGAACTCTAAAAAAGGACTATCAAAATTTGAGCTAGTTTAGGCAATTGGGTTCATGCATTTTGCATGGACCGAGTCAGTCTGCAATGGAATAGCATGCGATCACTATGACATAGACTCGAACTTCTTTCACTGCTCTATCACATTATTTCTTCTGTAAACAGTTTATGGAGATTTTATGAATGACCACTGATTATGCATAAATAGCAGTTTTAAGTACTTTTGGTTGTGTTTCTAATGGACTTTGGAAAGGACTATCAAAAAATGAGCTAGTTTAGGAGATTGGGTTCATGCATTTTGCATGGAGCAAGTCAATCTGCAATGGAATAACATACGATCACTATGACATAGACTGGAACTTATTTCACTGCTATGTCACATTATTTTTAATGTAAACAGCTTATGGGAATTTTATGAACGACCATTGATTATGCACGCATAGCAGTTTTAAGTACTTTTGGTTGTGTTTCTGATGGACTCTAGAAAGCACTATGAAAATCTAAGCTAGTTTAGGCAATTGTGTTCATGCATTTTGCAAGGAGTGAGTCATTTTTCAATGAAATAACATGCAATCACTATGACATAGACTAGAACTTATTTCACTTCTCTCTCACATTATTTTTTCTATAAATAGCTTATGGGGATTTTACGAACAACTAATGATTATGCACGAGTAAAAGTTTTACATATTTTTGGTTGTGTTTTTGATAAACTCTGGAAAGGACTATCAAAATCTGAGCTAGTTTAGGCAATTGGGTTAATGCATTTTGCATGGAGTGACTCAGTCTACAATGGAGTAACATGCGATCACTATGACATAGATTAGAACTTATCTCACTACTCTGACACATTATTATTTTTCTAAACAGCTTATGGGGATTTTACGAATGGCCATTGATTATGCAAAAATAGCAGTTTTAACTACTTTTGGTTGTGTTTCTAATGGACTCTAGAAAGGACTATCAAAATCTGAGCTAGCTTAGGCAATTGGGTTCATGCAATTTGCATAGAGTGAGTCAGTCTAGAATGGAATAACATGCGACCACTATGACATAGACTGGAACTCATTTCACTGCTCTGTCATATTTATTTTTTATAAACAACTTATGGTGATTTTACAAATGACCATTGATTATACATGAATAGCAGTTTTAAGTAGTTTTGGTTGTATTTCTGATGGAATTTAGAAAGGACTATCAAAATCTAAGCTAGTTTATGCAATTGGGTTCATACATTTTGTATGGAGCGAGTCAGTCAACAATAGAATAACATGTGATCATTATGACGTAGACTGGAACTTATTTCACTGCTCTATCACATTATTTTTCCTATGAATAGATTATGATGATTTTATTAATGACCATTAATTATGCATGAATAGTAGTTTTAAGTACTTTTGGTTGTGTTTCTAATGGACTCTGGAAAGGACTATCAAAATCTGAGCTAGTTTAGGTAGTTGGGTTCATACATTTTGCATGGAGCGAGTTAGTTTGCAATGGAATAACATGTGATCACTATGACACAGACTGAAACTTATTTCACTACTCTGTCACATTATTATTTTTGTAGATATCTTATGGGGATTTTACGAATGACCATTTATTATCCACAAATAGCAGTTTTAAGTACATTTGGTTGTGTTTCTAATGGACTCTGAAAAGGACTATCAAAATCTAAGCTAGCTTAGGCAATTGGGTTCATGCATTTTGCATGGAGTGAGTCAGTCGACAATAGAATAACATGTGATCACTATGACATAGACTGGAACTTATTTCACTACTCTGTCAGATTATTTTTTCTGTAAATAGCTTATGGGGATTTTATGAATGACCATTGATTATGCATGAATAGTAGTTTCAAGTACTTTTGGCTGTGTTTCTAATGGAATCTGGAAAGGACTATCAAAATTTGAGCTAGTTTAGGCAATTGGGTTCATACATTTTACATGGAGCGAGTCAATCTGCAATGGAGTAGCATGTGATCACTATGACATAGACTGGAACTTATTTCACTACTCTGTCACATTATTTTTTCTGTAAGTAGCTTATGGGGATTTTACAAACGACCATTGATTATGCACGAATAGTAGTTTTAAGTACTTTTGGTTTTGTTTCTGATGGACTCTTGTAAGGGCTATCAAAATTTGAGCTAGCTTAGGTAATTGGGTTCATGCATTTTGTATGGAGCAAGTCAGTCTGGAATGGAATAACATGTGATCACTATGACATAGACTAGAACTTATTTCACTACTTTGTCACATTATTTTTTCTATATACAACTTATGGGGATTTTATAAACGACCATTGTTTATGCACGAATAGTAGTTTTAAGTACTTTTGGTTGTGTTTTTTACGGATTTTGGAAAGGAATATCAAAATTTGAGCTTGTTTAGGAAATTGGTTTCATGCATTTTGCATGGAGTTAGTCAATCTCCAATGGAATAAAATGTGATCACTATGACATAGACTGGAACTTATTTCACTTCTCTATCACATTATTTTTTCTATAAATAGCTTATGGAGATTTTACAAACGACCACTGATTATGCATGAATAACAGTTTTAATTACTTTTGGTTGTGTTTTTTATAGACTCTGAAAAAGGACTATTAAAATCTGAGCTAGTTTAGGCAATTTGTTTCATGCATTTTGCATGGAGCGTGTCATCCTGATATTGGATAACATGTGATCATTATCACATAGACTAGAATTTGTTTCACTGCTTTGTCACCTTATTTTTTCCATAAACAACTTATGGAGATTTTACAAATGACCATTGATTATGCACGAAAAGCAATTTTAAGTACTTTTGGTTGTGTTTTTTATGGACTCTAGAAAACACTATCAAAATATGAGCTAGTTTAGGCAACTAGGTTCATGCATTTTGCATGGAGCGAGTCAGTCTCCAATGCAATAGCGTATGATCATTATAACATAGATTGGAACTTATTTCACTACACTATCACTTTATTTTTTATATAAACAGCTTATGGGGATTTTGCGAACAACCATTAATTATGCACGAATAGAAGTTTTAAGTACTTTTGGTTGTGTTTATGATGGACTCTTGAAAGGACTATC